>CM019063.1:91225295-91566057 GCA_009667805.1 Leptobrachium leishanense | reverse complement strand
GAGCTCTGCAGCTTTCCCCTTGCATCGTGGATCAAGAGGGTTGCCAACCAGTAATAGGGATATGCGTTTCAGGTTTCGGAATTTCGGAATTTTCACGAAATTTCCCGATTCGTGTCTTCAGAAACCGAAAACCGACAGATCCGAAAAGTTTTCCGAGCCGAAACGAAAATTGAATGAAATTGAATTGAAAAGTCGAATGGACTTGAAATGTGTCAAATCAAAATTTATTTTTGCTCTATTCATGATTTCGGTTCCATTCGTGATTTCGGTTCCATTTCAGTAATTCTGGACATCGTATATTTAACTATTATCGGTTATATCGCTGATTCTGTAAATTTTGTATTTGTAAATGCGTATCACTTTTTTTCTTGTGGCCTTCGGGTCAGTTTAGCGTTTTTTAAATCGTTTTGTTCATTTTTTGTTCCTGGCTTTCAACCATTTTAATATGATTAAATAAAGTTGTGAAATGTATATTCATAAGAAAAAAAGATCTTTATTTAATAAGAAAAAACACGATAGAATCGCCAGAATTATCGTATCGACAGAATGAATTATCGGATCCGAAAAACAAACCAAAAATTAATTATAAAAAAATATATAAAGTATAAAAAAAGTAAACCATAGTAGTTTACGTCAAAACGAATAGAGTTAGACACTTTGAAACGAGGAGAACAGACGTTCCGAAAAAAACGAAAATTTCTGAAATCACGAAAAGTCGATACAAAAAACGAGCAGAGTGACCCAAAAACATGAAAAATGGTCGATATTCCGAAAAAAAAATGTATACGAAAAACGAGCCGAACCGAACCGAAGCGAAACAGAAATCGGCCGAAACGAGCCGAATCGAAATTTTAGAACATCCGAACGAATCAAACCGAATCGAACCGAAAAAAAAAATCGGTGCACATGTCTAACCAGTAATGATCCCTCTCCTTGATAGCATGAATCCTGGGGTCCTTTAGCAGGCTTTGCATCATTAAGGAGCCCATGCAGCGTAGGTTGGAGGTGGCATTAGCTGCCGAGTCTTCCTGGTCAATGAGGATGACCGTATCGTGCACTTCCTCCTCCCAGCCACGCACAAGCCCTTCTGTTTCTGGGCACACAAAACCCCGCCTTGAGGAATCCCCACCTTCAATGCCCACTACTTAAATAGTCCTCCTCCTCCTCATCCTCCTCCTGTCTGATCTGAGTAGGACCCGCTGGAATGCTGTCTGGAAAGACTGGGGCCTTGAGAGCAGGGAAGGCCTCCTCTTCCTCCCGCTGCTCTGCCTCTAGAGCCACATCTATAAATCCCCGCAGAGTGTGCTCCAGCAGGAACACTAAAGGAATGTGTCACTGATGCATGCACTGTCCCTGCTCACCATCCTCGTTGCCTCCTCAAATGGTGACAGTACATTGCATGCATCCTTGATCATCAGCCACTGCGGGGGGGGGAAACCAAGTTGACCTGAACCTGTCCTTGTGCCATACTCACACAGGTACTCGTTGATGGCCCTCTGCTGCTTGTGCAGACGCTGCAGCATTGCTAATGTCGAGTTCCACCTGGTGGGCATGTCACAGATCAGACGGTTTGTGGAAGGTGGAATTCTCTTTGAATTTCTGCCAGGCGAACGCTTGCTGGGAATGACCATCTGAAGTGGCTGCAGACTTTTCTGGCCTGGATGAGAAGCTCTGGAAGCCCTGGGTACTTGGTCAGGAAATGCTGTACCACCAGATTTAGGACGTGTGCTAGGCATGGTACATGCGTCAATTTACCCTTTTGTAGGGCGGAGAGAAGGTTGCTGCCATTATCGCAGACGATCATTCCCAGCTCAAGCACAGTATGGCATCTTTTTGCTTGAGCCATTGCGTAGACCCTGTCAGGTGTCGGTTTAACTGCCACTTCGCCAGAGACAGAGAAGGAGGAGGAGGAGGAAGAGGTGGTGGTGGTGGAGCAGACAGACCTCATACAAGCAGCTTTCTGGAGGCGTGGTGGATGAACAAGCTCCAGCACAGAGCCCCGTCTTGGATCCCTCCCAGCTGCAATCAGAGTTACCCAGTGTGCCGTGAAGGAAATGTAACGACCCTGTCCATGCTTGCTGGACCATGTGTCTAAAGTGACATGCACCTTGCTGCTGACTGCCTTTCCCAATGACTGAATAACATTGTCTTCCACGTGCAGGTATAGTGCTGGAATGGGCTTGCGTGAAAAGTAATGGCGTTTGGAACCTGCCACTGTGGTACAGCACATTCAGCAAATTCACGGAAGGGAGCAGAGTCCACGAGCTGCAATGCGAGTAATTTTGCTAAGCTGCCATTTAAACGCTGTGCTTGGGGATGGTTGGGACTATATTTTTTCTTTCGCTGCAGCAGCTGCGGCAACGTAATCTGACTGCGGAAATCTTCACCTACTGGGATGATGTCACATTGTGAGGAAGGGCCTGCTGGTACATCCATTACTGTAGCATCATCCCTGTCGGTGGAGGTTGTAGGCAATGACATGGCAGGACATACAGTGTGGGTAGAGACAGATGAGGAGGAGGAGGACCTACGCAAAGTTTTGCGCCAACGGGATGTGTGGCACTTGTTCATATGTCGCCTCAAGCACGTGGTGCCCAAGTGTCCGGTGTTTATCCCACGCTTCAACCTCATCTGACATAGATTACAAATAGCAACGGTGGGGTCTGCTGCCCATTTCTTAAAGAACTCCCAGACAGCAGAGTTCCTGCATGTGTTCTTTGAGACAACAGCACTCTGCACCGGAGCAGCTCTGACATGTGAGGGCTTGGAGTGGCTAGTGCTACAGTTGGTCACAGAGGATGTTGAGCCTCGTGTTTGCTGTGCCTCCTCCTCCTCCCCCTCCTCCTCACTTGATTCCTCAGTTCGATCTGGCACCCAGGTGGAGTCAGTGACCTCATAATCAATGTCATCTTCACCCCCTATCTCCTCGTCACTGGAGCCAACTTGGCAGTATGCTGCAGCTGCTGGGGCAACATGAGTGCCAGTTATTTGTGTGTCATCACTGGCACCCCCTTCCTCTAGGTTGATTATACTCCCTTGCTCAACCTCAGAGATTGAATCAGAGCACTGTACTTGCTGCGCATCCTCAAGCAGCATGTCACTCTCATTGTAGTCAAACAATTCAGCTGACTCCTCCGTGTGTGATAGCGAGGCTACGGCAGGAGTAGCTGTAGACATGGAGGCTGCATTAGATGCTTTGGCAGCTGAGGTGGACTGTAAAGCACTAGAAGCCTGGCTGGCAGAGGACTCGGAGGATGAGGATGGCCTGGTTAGCCAATCCACCAAGTCCTCTGTATGTTGCTGCTGCTTAAGACGGCCAGCACCAGTTAGAAAGGACAAGCGTGCCCCTGCAGAGGATGCACCACGTCCACCACGACCAGAGGCACAGCCTCCCGACACAGGTCCTGCTTGCCCTCTTATCTGTGTTTGGGAGCGTCTGCCTGTCCTTTTTGTTCTTTCAGACATGGTGAGTGATATATAGATTAATATATACAGAACTCTGATTCAACTCTGGTATAAAGATTTAAATAACTCTGGTATAACTCAGTGAGACACACTGATAGCTGACAGCCAGTGACAAGAGACAGATCACCTCAATTCACAAATGTTTTAAAGAAATTAGTGAGCCCCAAAATAATGCGTGGTACTGTTTGTGTGACAAGACACAGATCACCTTAATTCACAAATGTTTTAAAGAAATTAGTGAGCCCCAAAATAATGCGTGGTACTGTTTGTGTGACAAGACACAGATCACCTTAATTCACAAATGTTTTAAAGAAATTAGTGAGCCCCAAAATAATGCGTGGTACTGGTTGTGTGACAAGACACAGATCACCTTAATTCACAAATGTTTTAAAGAAATTAGTGAGCCCCAAAATAATGCGTGGTACTGGTTGTGTGACGAGACACAGATCACCTCAACTCACAAATGTTTTAAACAAATTAGTGAGCCCCAAAATAATGCATGGTACTGGTTGTGTGACGAGACACAGATCACCTTAATTCACAAATGTTTTAAACAAATTAGTGAGCCCCAAAAAGATTTGCTGGCACAGTGACAAGACCCAGAAGATCAGCTCAATTCACAAATGTTTTAAAGTTGTAAACCCCAAAAAAACTTGCTGGCACAGTGACAAGACACACATCACCTAAATTCCCTGATATTTGGTAGAAATGAGACCCCCAGACCCCCCCCCCCAGTAGCGTGGCAGACCGGCAGTAACAAGACACAACTATCTCCTTTGAAATCTCCTCTGAAATGCGTGCAGAATCGGCACGTGGAAACATTATATAGTGTGGTGCGGGACTTAGCTCTGTGAGCCCATGATTGGCCAAAATTTGACCAATCAGGACTCTGAGCGGTGATTGGCATAGTGTTGAACCAGTCTTGCACCAGACCTGTGGTCAGGTGCAAGGCTGTAGCCAATTAGGAGCTTCAGGACAGTGGGAAAATGCATTGTGGTCCATTGTGGTCGAACATGCAGCGAACACCCGGAAATGTTTGGTGTTCGCGATCTACTCGAACAGGCTAAGTTCGGGTCGAACCCCGAACCGTCCGAACCCGAACAGCTCATCCCTAGTGGGGAAGTCCCTGCAGCTTGTTATTCACAATTTGCGCAACTTGTGTAGCATAGGAACTGCAAAGTACGCAAGTTCTGAAGCACTTGCGCAGAATGTTGGATTGGAACTGCGCATGCATGCAGAGATCCGATCCATCGCTGCCTCTTTGAGACTGCTCACTTATGCTGGCAGTCTCAGAGACGGTGATGTATGCATGCTCTGTGTGTGCTGGCATCCCTAGTGACCGGCTGATGGTGACACTGGGTGGAGTGGAGGAAACTCCTCATATCCTGACCACCTTAAAAAGATAAAGTAGCCAGGATGCATAGAGTGTTCCTTTAACCAGGTTCCTTTAACAGGTTCTCCTGTGCTATGGACACGCTGAGCACGTCCTAGCACAGGAGGCAGTGATCAGCTGGTATTTTGGCCGATCGCTGCAGCCCCCCAGTGCGGGCTGACATTGTAGATGTCAGCCCAGCCTCCGGGATCCTGGCGGGCAGGAATAGCATCATCGCGCCGGGCACAATGACGTCTATTCCAGGCAACCCCCCCAACTCTGGACCTCTCTCCCTGCCCATCCGTAAGGGACACAGGATGCGTATTGGGGATATATATAAATTGGGGATTCCAATGAACCCCCTATCTCCCAATCCGTGGCAACTAGGGGTTAATGTTTGGTATCGTTGGAACCGCCAGAGCATTTAGCATGGTCTTTACAATGATACCAAACATGACCTTGTTAAATGAAAAGAAAAAAAGTGTAAAAATAAAAATATAAATAAAAAAATAATTAATTAAAAAATTAAAAACAATAAAAAGTTTTTTTTTCTTTTATTAATGCAGCAATATTGTTTCCATTTCAATTATAATGTGAACAATGATGCTGCCCTAACGATTTTTTCTATGGGGTATGTTTGCTAAAAATCACATAATTTCCCCCCCAAAAAATGTAACGGGTTCCCATTTCTAATTTTTTTAACAAGCGCACTCTATAGAAAATAAAAAACTGTGAAAAAAACACTTTATAACTGTAGATTATTGTAAATTAAAATTTTATTGTATTTTTTGTTATAATATTCAAGCAGGGCATGACGTATACATATAATAATGATATATTATGAATCTGCCGAGGCTGCCTGAAAGAACAATATTTAATGTGTCTGGGTAGTGTAATAAAATGTGACTTCAAATCGCGTTTAAACATGATGAGCGCAACAGGTAAAAATGAGCTCAGCGCACAGCGGTGAAATGGCTCAGCAGCGAAAGGGTTAAATTACATTAAATGAATTTAATATTAAATTAAAATGAAAGAAACTATAAAATTTGCTAATGGGAATTCACAGACAACATTCACCTGGCCGGTTCAGTGTCAAAATGATCCAATGGTTATTTATCATGTTAATAATTAATCAGTTCAAACTCCACCCAACTGACATCTCTTAACATTACGTGATTTTGGGTCTGACTCAAGTGCAGCTGTCAACCTATACAGTACAAGCGAGCTGATAACTGCAACTTCTCCACTCAAAAATGTTAGTGGTTCCCCTGCTATTAAACTTTGAGCTGATACAACTGCTGTGGCTCTGTTACTATGGCAGACAGCTGTGCACTTACCCTTATCATTGGGTTATTGTAGCAGGCACTGCAATAACGAGCAATATCCAGTCGTTATTTCATGCTCCTTTTTCATGCCTGCTTTCTAAAAAGAGAAAGGAAATATGGAAATCTTACTTCTCATCGCTTGGGGAAGAGAAGGACATGATCTGCAGCCACCTCTTGCTGTTAAAGGGACACTACCACAAATAAATTAAAGGTCCTTATTTTATTTACTTAATGTTGCTGATATCTTACATGTGCTTTGTGTTACCCTTTGTATCGTTATATAAGAAAATATTATACCCTATATGTGCCACTGTGTGCATCCATTGTGTGATATTTTGTGTTGTAATCTGCCCCCCCCACACACACACACACATACCAAAGGGGTTGTTCAAAGACAGCCGATCTGGCCCCAAAATGGCACCGAACAGCGAATTTTCCCATAAGGTGACATTTCGGGGTCATTCGGCTATTCAGAAAGCAGGCAGTTCCCCAAATTTAGGCAAACTGCCATCAAGTACGGTGCGTGTTCGAAGGCAGTGAAATCCCCATAGAGAAGCATTGGTTAACCTAAACAGAGAACACCGAACAGCAGTGAAAGGTTTCCGAAATACTCTGCTGTTCGGTGGTGTCATACGACAGTTTTATTCAGGTGGACCCCATAGGCTTCAATGTTAAAAATATTCCTGTTTTAATGCTATATCTAATAAACCATTTATTATTTTAATCTGCAGTAAAAAGTCTCTTTATTTATCGATTTTTTAGGATCTTTTAGGCATTTTTCAGTTGTTTTTTTAATAGCGTTTTTTCTTTTTTTTCTGTAACAGACCTTTTTATTATCATTCATAGGACCTTCTGTGTTAATTCCAGGCATTTTTCAATTTTGACTCTTTCAAACTTTTTTTTTCTTCTCTTTTTAACCCGTTCATCGGCTTGTCAGCTTTTTCCGGAGGCCAGTCGGCGCTGTGTACGGTGACTCAGCAGCTTTTTCCGGCGTGTTCGGCGTGCTTTTTGCTGCGGTTCGAGTGTTCCGATACTTCAGATTGCATCAGATGCTTTTCTTCAGAGGGTGTTCGGCGATCTTTCGACGGCTTTGCAGCAGATTTACGGGTCCGTTCCCCACACTCCGGAGACCCCGCGGTGAATGCTAAATTCACCGTAGAGATGGGAAATTTGATTCCCCGAAGTGCAGGGAATGAAAGAGCACCGTAATGTCTGTGACATCTCAGTGCTCTCTGAATAACTCCCACAGTATGTTTACATCACTTGCTCCTCACTGTGTGGCTTCGGCCATAGAAAGGAGTGAATGGCTCGATCACCGATTCTCATCATTGTATTGTGTGGGATGTGGGATTCTTTAGCGATGTTATATCTGTTATTTATAAGGATTGTTTAACTGTTACCTGTGTGACGGGTCAGCTTCCAACCTTTACATTTTGTAATAAAAGTGCAAATTCTGATAATAAAAACTTGATCTCATTACAATTTATTTGAATGAAGTTCTTCGATATAAAATTCTATTTTTAGCATAAATGGAATACTTTGATTTCGCGCTGCTTATTAAATCTGCTTAGTACAGATATTTAACAATTATTTTAAAAAAAACATCTTATTATCTTGTTTAGTAAAATAATTATAAAATCAATCTTGTAACACTTTACTATGTTTTGGGTGTTAAAAAAATGAAAATGCCAAAATAATTTACACCTATACTGCATACCCATTTCCTTTCTAACATTGCTCATCGAAATGTCTTGATATTGAAAGTGTAAAGAAAGTGTTGATATATCTGCCAACGTAATAAGGGTTCAAATTCAGCCACGACTGTTTGCTTGTTACTGTACCTAAGTATAGTGGATGAAAAGAATTATGAAATAAGCATGTTCTGTAATCCTCTCAGGAAGCCTAGTGAAAGCTTAATTTAAAATCCAACGTAGTGCAGAAATATGTGTGTGTATTTTTTTTTATTTATTTTTTAAGCCCTTTTTTTTTTCATCTTTTCAACTTGTCTTACATTTTTATCTTCAGGGAAATAAAGAAAATCCAGCTAAGAATTTTTTTAAAAAAAAATCAGCCAAAACATTACATATGGCATAAAGGTTTGATTACACCTTTGTTATAATTCAATAAATGACTGCATTGAGAGGTTACAAGATTTCTGTATTATTTGCAGCATTTTTTCCCTTTTTTTCCTCTTAACGTCCCCACTCCGCACCTGTCACACTGCAAGATAACTATTTATCTTTAAGTCAAAGTGGCAAACAACAGTGTGGCCCTTTGACATAGAACATTGACACAATTTGTCTTCTCCTCCTACAGACACTTGGCTAATGGACTAGCAGCAGGTTCCAACAACACGACAATGGGTTCCATCACTTCCTTGACAGCAAGCGAACACAGCGGCAGACCGGTCTGAGTGCATGCCTTCTATAAAGAAACAAATAGAAAGATGGCTCACATACTGAAAATCGAAAGATTTATTGTACAGAGGATTCTTATACCTCATAATGAACCAACATGAGGGTATGAGGAGAAAAAAATAAGTATAATAGATTGTTTAAAGCTTTCCACTTCAAAGGCTTCTTCCTCCTACTAGCTAGACCGTAAGACGCAATTTAAGGATGAAATGGATAATTGATCGTGTAATTAATGAATGTTTTCATATTTCTTTATATTTCTAAGCCATTAATGATTCCTTTAAAAAAAATCTAGAAATTAACTCCACAACTGCCAAATGCTTTTTTTAAAAAATATGTACCATTTCTAAGAAACATGTGATGTGTAGGTAGAACATGATATTATAACAGAAAAAGCTGTTTTATTTTGGAGATTGCTGCTCCCGAGAACCTTAATGAATGACAATAAATGTATGTTTTATTGAGTAGTTGCTTTCCATGTATTGGATTAATATTTGCAGATTCATTGCATGGTGTTATGCATCGGAAGTAATTCTGGATATTTATTTATTTATTTATAAAAGGATTTTACCAGGAAGGATACATTGAGATTTCTCTCGTTTTCAAGTATGTCCTGGGTTCAAGAACATTGAAGTGATATCTGGTATAGAGGTGCTCAGATGGGTTGCCAAAGGGATGTTTAGGTCCTTCTTGCCTTTTTTTAGGTTGCGTCATGGTCAGAATAGCAGCTCAAGCTTTTAAGTTAACGACTGGAGCTGTTACACATAACAATTGGGTCGGAATAGGGCTACACATCTGTAGAATTTTTAATTTACTAGCCTTCCTTACGACTTTACTTTATTAGATTTGTGCTTAAATTCACATTTTTAACTCTACATGTTGGTCACCATTTATCTGGAATGCTCAGGATTCCGAACATTCTGGATCTGGGATTTTTCCGGATTTCAGAATCTGGGAGAATCTGACGTCAGAAATGAAAAATATCGTGGCAGGAGAGCGGTGATCTTCTTACTGCTGCAGCTCCCAGCATGCAAACGCACTGAGAGCTCTCTGCAGCCTTCACGGGGGGGGGTGCCCACAGTTAGCGTGACTACGGGTAGCATATCTCTCACTGGGGGATGCCCACGTCAGAGAGGAAGGGGATCTCAGAGGGGGAGCCGCGATTACCTTCCTGCTGCAGCTCCCAGTGTGTAGACACACTGGGAGAGCTCTGCAGCTTTTCGATGAATTGTTTGCCAGCATGAATCTGGGAAATTTGTCACTCCCTGGACTGCCTGTGGTCAGAGAAGAAGGAGATTGTGGCGATAGAGCCATGACCTCCTCACTGCTGCAGCTTATCCAGGCATCATGAGAGACTCCGGGCATCATGTCAAATGTCTGCTCTAGCGCTCAGGAGCCAGGTGCACAAGTGTCAGCATGTGTCTGGAGCGCCCCTTATCCAGATTAAGTAAAACCCCAGTTTTCAGAGTGTTCTGGATTTCAGAATTCCAGATAAGGGGTACTTGACTTGTAGTTAGTTTTCTTATAATGGGCTTCAAAGCTGATTTTGCAATTTCATCCAGAAGCACTGTGAATCAGAGAGCTATGGAATTACTTTTCATGGTTTTCTTTAACAACGTGTTCATTGGGATTGCCTAATGGCACTCAAGCTAGCATTTTATCCCATTTGTTCTTATTAAATGTTTTCTATCTTGTTTTGATTATTTAGATATTCAGGTGAATGCGAGAAATATGGCTACTTATACAGTAAATGGGATTAACAGTGTTGCAAGATTCTCTATAAGGGAAATTCAAAGACTGCCGAATTTTCCACCAAATTGCACCGAACGGTGCAAATCCGTGGCATCCGGCTATTTAGAATGCTGGCAATTCGCCAAATATTAATGAATTGACAGCGAAATGCGGTGACCTTCAGTGATAGTGAGATTCCCCATAGGGAAGTAATGGTTAATCTATTCAGAGATTGGCAAATGCCCAGATTTTCGGTGCTTTCGTTTGACAGTTTTAAACTGGTGAATCCCATAGGTTTTATTGTAAAAAAAAATCCCCGTTTTTATAAATTTTTTATTCAACTGTTTATTCTTTTCATTTGCAGCAGAAAGTGTTTTTATAATTTTTTTTAGAATTTCTTTAGGCATTTTTCTGGATTTTTTGGGGGACATTTTGATTCCGATGTTTTTAACTGTTTTTTTAAAACTCTGTAACAGACCTTTTCATTGCACCTTATATATTATTTTCATGCATTTTCATACATTTTTTTTGTTTCAAAAGCCTTTTAAACATTGCTTTTCTTTTTACTCCTGTTCGGCAGCCGGTCGGCTTTATTCGGCTGCGTTCGTCAGTTTATTGGATGCGTTCGACGGTTTATCGGAAGCATTCGGTGGGTTTTTCGGCTGCATTCGGCGGATCCATTCGGCGCACTCCGGGGATCGTGACTTCAACACAGGGTCGGTCGAATTGAACTCGTCAAATCCTCCTGAAGTGTGCCAAATGAGAGCACACTGAAATTTCGGTGACATTTCGATGCTCTTTGAATAACCCCTTTAGTATTTAGACATGTATATTACTTACATTCAGATGTGTTTTCTTCTGTCCTTTTGAGTTGGTTTCGAGATGGTTCTGTTTAAAAGAGTCCACAGATGTAAGACCTCTCTCTCCAAACATAAATGCACGCACTTTAAGTCACTTCTCTCAAATATCTAGGTATGTGGTTAGACCCAAATCTATCTTTTGGCCGCCACATCGAAAAACTCTCATCTAAACTCTACCCCAAACTAGGTGCCCTGTACAGAAACAAATCCTGCCTGAGCCCCGCGGTAAGAAAGCAGATTGTGCAACAAATGCTTATGCCAGCCATTGAATACGGAGATGTAGTGTATGCAGCTGCCCCGCAAACACACCTCCAGAAACTTACTACATTGTATAACTCATTCTGACACTTTGTGCTACAATGTGACTACATGACCCACCATTGTGACATGTTAAAAGAGCTAAACTGGCCATCGCTGGAATCTAGATGCACCCTTCACCTTTCCAACCTGGTGTTTAAGAGCTTTTCTGGGAAGCTACCACCCTACCTGAATAGGCTGATTGCCCCAGCAGTTCCCTCATCCTATAACCTCAGATCCAGGACCAGCACTTTACTTGCAATACCACAATACAAAAAGAAAGTGGCTCGATCCTCATTTTCCTACAGAGCACCGCAAATATGGAATAACCTCCCAGACGCCATCAAATCTTCCCCCAGTCTAAAGTCCCTTAAGAGTTCCCTATTAACATACCTCAATACAGAATGTACATGTAAACATGTAACATAATGACTATATTACTTACATATTTATTTTTCTGTTAATCTGTATATTTGGTTTTGTGTTAATATCTTGCATTTTACTATTTTGTATTTCTGTAACCATTCAATGTTCTTGAACCCAGGACATACCTGAAAACAAGAGAAATCTCAATGTATCCTTCCTGGTAAAATCCTTTATAAATAAATAAACAAACTGAGCCACTGCACTGACTCCTGCTTCTACCGTGCACTTCTAGGTGAACCACATATCTAAGTTCATGAGCCAGAACAAGGACTTAGCTGGTAACTAAAGTGCTTGCATTCAGGGCCGGATTAACATAGGGGCTGATGAAGCAGCAGCTCCAGGCCCATGCCCCAGAATAGGCCCAGAGAAAAAATAACAATGTCTGCATTTATGGGCATTTGGACCCCTGTATCTCCAACCCCATATCAGCTACAGAGCATGGCCTTTCCAATGACACCAAACATGACCATGTTTTACTTAATAAAAATATCTTTATTTTTTTCTGTTTTCTAACACAGCAATATTTTTCACTTCTCAATTATAAAGTGAACAATGATGCCACACTAACTAACCATCTAATTTCTCATGTCACCAACAAGTATGGATGTGATAACACAATCCATGGTTACGAAACGGTACATCAAAAACCGAAACCGCTGTACTGCAGCGAAGATCACGGGGGGCGACCCCTGCATCACTAATCTTTACACCTCACAAGGGCAAGTGAGGTGTCATTGGACATGTCAGAGTCTCGCCTTTGCATTGATACCAAACGTGACAATGAATATCTAAAAGAAAACAAATAAACTATTTATTATTAGTTCCAAAGCGATGGTATTGTCCATTTGTCACATATAAAATGAGCAATACCACTGCCATTACTCACCTTTTCATTTCCCACGATGGGAGCAAGGCCAGTGTTTTATACATAGTCATATTATTCATAAAACACCATCCTCCAAAACACCATCCTCCAAAACACAAGGGAAATAATTCATTTTTTAAATTTTTTGGTTAAAATTGGATATTTTCTCCGAAAAATGCAGGAAAAGGATACCATTTAAATTCTTTAACAGAAATTCCTTATAGAATATATAACCACAGAGGTTTGGATGATAAAATGTAAAACAATAATTGTACACGCTGTAAATGATTGAAATCTAAATGGAAATTTACTCACAGTATTTGCCTGGTTAGATATACCCGTACCTGCACTATTAACCCTTTCGCTGCTGAGGCTTTTCACACCTCTGTGCTGAGGTAATTTTTACCGCTTTTGCTCATCATGTTTAACTGCGTTTGGAAGCCTTATTTTGATATATGACCCAGACATATTATATATCGTTCTTTCCGTCAGATTCATAATATGTCATTATTATATGTATACGTCATGTCTTGTCTGTATATTATAACAAAAAATGCAATAAGATAAGAATTTTCCATAAATTACAATGTGTAAAGTGGGTTTATTTTCACATTTTAACATGCGAGCGTTTGCGGTTATATTTTCTATGGGGTGCGCTTGTTAAAAAAATTAGAAATGGGGACTTGTTACATTTTTTTGGGGGGAACATTTCGCTATTTTTAACAAACGCACCGCATACAAAAATCGTTAGTGCAGCATCATTGTTCACATTATAATTGAAATGGGAACAATATTGCTGCATTAACAAAAAAAAAAAAAAAAAAACTTGTTTATTTTTTTTTGAGAATTTTTTTAAATTTTTCTTTTATTTTTATTTTTAATTTTTACTACTAAAATTCCAAAATAAAGCCCCCTAAATCTTCAGCTCCAGGCCCATAGAGATCTTAATCCAGCCCTGCTTGCATTGAGGTAGGAAGGAGATGTCCATAGACTTTTTGAGATTCCGTGCTAACATAAATAGTGGTTTAATGAAAAAAGGACTAAATGTAAGTGGGCAGAGGAGCAAACTCTAACTACATAAATACAATACTATTTGAAATTTGGTGGCTAGAATTTTCAACCTCACAATCAAAAGCAAGGGAACGGGTCTTGTATATTTCAGGCTAGATGGACCCATTGTTCCTACTTGTTCAATTCTGTCTAAAACTAAACAATGAAATCTATAATTGTATCTGAAACACACAGTAGATTATGTGATCAAGGAACAGATTGAAGGATGAAATGAAGAGAAGATTAAGACTGGTGTAGTGTGAATAATATATAACATTTTCATTGAGTTTTATTGTTAAACACAAATCCAGCCAAGTGAGATTTCATGTAGCTGGAAACATTAAGCAAGCATAGACTTTAATAACTATTTTTCATTTTAAATGTTTGAGAACTCCTTTGTAATATAGCAATAGCCTCTTTCATTCACTGATACAAAATTGAAATATTTTGGATGAAGTCTGGAAGATCAGAAAATAAGTGCAGATGGAATTTAATAGAATGGCCATTTTTACATCCTATAACTAGACAAATGCAACCAAGAAGAACGCACGCATTGGATGTTTGGTAGGCAAGATTCTTAAATAGTATACCAACAAATATACCTGCCAACAAGGTGAAGATATAAAATAAAACTAATATTTGCATACGTAAAAATACAATAGCACAGAACATAGGTCCATGTTCAAACAAAAGAAAAAGACGATCGAGTCAGCGTTTCCTTCAAAGAGTGTCTTCTTTTCTGTATACCTTTAAAATAAACAGAAACGCTGCCATAGCGTAGTAAACTTTCTATAAAAAAGTGACACTCACATTTTAATGTGTCTCAATCAGACACTAGATGCTCCAAACAGCCAGCAGAATTGGATGGGAATGCCGGATTTCCCCCAGGATTCGTAGTCTTGTTCCAATAATTGCTGGACGCCAAAAGTTGATTTAGAAAGCAAAATTTATTAAAATAAATAAAACAGGAACGTGGGTATAACACCTAAACGCGTTTCGCGAGCGAGCTCGCTTCCTCAGTAGGTGTAGGTCCATGTTCAATTTATGAATCGATTGCTATTTAATTTCTACACATTCTTTGTGCTCTTTTCCCTTTTTTAGAATGTTATTATTATTGTCCTTTATATAGCACCAACAGTTACCGCAGCGCTTTACAATAACCAAAGGGAACAAGATACAGATAAACGGACATATGATGGAAACAATAGGTGTAGAGGGCCCTGCTCATAGGAGTTTACCACCTAGAGGGATTGGGATTGAGGAAGACATGAGGAATTTTACTAGATGGCAGGATCATTAGTGCCAGTGGTTTGGGAATGGTGGGGCCATAGAAGCAGCTTCAATCCTGTGTGAGTAGGTGAACAGAGGAATGAGCTGTATCAGTGATATGGTACGCTAATCTGAAGTGATGGGTTTTGAGGGATTTCTTGAAGACATGAAGATCAAGGGAGAGTTTGATAGGGCGAGGCAAGTCATTCTACAGGACTGGAGCTGACCTTGAGAAGTCTTGGAGGCAAGAGTTGGCCGCGGCCTTTATTGGTAGGAGTAATGTGCATATGCCTTTTGCATTCCACCTGGGGATTGTAACACAACTTCACAGAGTGAACTTTTTGTGGCTCAGCACTCCTGTCACCCTCCCGCTGGTCAAAGTGAGTTGCAAGAGTACAGCGATTAGTCAAGCTGTGAGCTTCCCATCAAATACTGAACCCCAAAATTCCCATTTAATATATTCAATTACCAAGATTATGTAATTGCGTATCATCATAATAACATTTGAGTTTATTCCATAATTAATGTTACACTAGAACCTCTTAACTAACTTGAAACTAATACAGAACCTGTGAAAATGCCTGGCATCCCCTGGGTACTGTATAACGTTCTCTTGGTTCCATTTGCTTCAATGTTAATGTGCTTGCATTTCATTTTTAGAATCCGTGTTACACTCGTGTCTTTGTTGTGGAATACTGGACAATTTAAGGCAGGGTTTAAGAACCTTGGCCTTCCAGATGTTTTGAAACTACAACTTCCATGATGATCAGGTGCTCAGTTATGGCAAGCCTCCTTGGAAATGTAGTTCCAAAACATCAGGAGGGCCAGGTTTGCTGACCCTTGGTTGCATCATCATCATCATTTATATAGCGCTAGCAGTTTCAGCATCGCTTTACAATAAACAAAGAGATATACAGATAAACGGCAAAGGATGGAAACAATTGGTGTAGAGGGCCCTGCGCATAGGAGCTTAATGTTTAAGGAAGTTGTATTGCTAAATTCTAAGGCCCCTATTACATTCTTTGCGCAATTTCGTTCGCGCAGCGGAATTTTTTTGCGCGCATCGTCTGGCGTTATCGCGCCTAACTTAACGGAGTATTCCGATCCGAACGCATTTTCTCATCCGTCCGAAAATAACGTTCGTAAAAACGATGCGCAAAACCAAGAGTAATACACGCGCAGTAACGTAGCGCACGGAAATCAGTGTGCGGACTGTTTTTTTCGCCGGATTCAGCCAATCAGAATTAAGAACCTTAATTGACATAAATTTACCTTAATTGACTCACATAGTTTTTGCCCCTGTCAAAGTAAATTTGAGTGTACATGCTGCAGCAATAAAACAAATATGCACAAATTCACAATTTTATTGTTTGGGTATGTGTAGAATGTGTAACTATACTGTGCTGTATTTTTTTTTTTCGTGCTGGTGTTTTTCGTTTCGGCCAAAACGTTCCGATTTGCAGTTACCACCAGCTTTTCAAAGACGTTAAAATTATGCGCGCAAACGTCTTCGTAAAAAGATGCGCATCAATTGTAATACCATCCGCGTACCAGCGCACGAACGAATTTGCGCTCATAATGTTAAGTATAGGACACGCACAGTTCATTAAGCTCGCGCAGGTCCATCCGCGTTAAACGATAACTCGCATCATTTGCGCGAACGTCGTAATACGACGTTCTGCACAAAGGGTTTTGCCACTCGCATTTGCGCGTTAGCGTGCGCAAACGAAAATGAGCGAGGAATGTAATAGGGGCCCAAATGTGTTCAATTAAACATTGGATTTTGTTCATGGCATATTCATATAGCTATTGACTGGAATAGATTCTTGCAATAAATAAAACTTATTATACTGCACGCATTGCACTTTTCTCTTCCAAAAAACATATTTTAAAGGTTTGAACTAATAGATTTTCTTTAATTAGTATCTATTCAAAAGGTCTTCCAACCAGCTAATATGATGTCATATAATTTATGGGTCACGTGACCTTGAAAAGCAGAATTATTCTTTTCATCAGAACTGGAATTACAGTAAATTCACTTGAGGATGAACAGATATGGAGTAGATTATTATTCAACCATGATTATTATAAAAGAATAAAACAAAGAATGTAAAGTATATTTTTACACAGTAACCAAGACGCTAATGCCCCCTCCCCTGGATCTCGCCAACGATCATGTTGTCTGAAATAAGTTTGTTATAAGCGCAGATGTATCCAGCATTATTATCCCACAAGCAATATTTTTTTCCAATCAATCGCTATTTTTTCATAAATATGGCGATGTAAGATTGCCTGAATATGTGGAGAGCTATTTGTAAGGAGAATATGGCCAATCAAACTGATTGTCTTCATACACACTGCATAGAAAATACAATAGGCGATGTTTTATTTTGAAGCTTAAAAATAGAGATGTGTGAATTATCTGATCAGTAAGTGATTTGTAAAGATTCCGATTTGCATGTCAGCAGGATTTAATTGCTTAGATCGCTGACCTGCTTCGAACAAAGCGTGTACATTTATATCTTAAGTGGTAAAAGGCAAAATAATAATTTGTTATTGCAAGAAAGTACGAGAAAGAAAAGTGATCAAATAATAATATACCCATGGAGAATTTGTTCAGTGTTGGTTGCTAACGCAAAACTATAAACCGATCATTACGTTTGTTAATCATAATTAATAATAACAGATTAAATCATTATTTTCATATGCGCTAGTATATTGCAGGACAAGCTAATAACATATTAAACATTGAAATGGAGAACAAATCCTGTGCCTTTGCTTCTAGCATTCTTTAAGTTATAGCAACTAATTAATTCTTCATGCTGCATATGCTGATTAGTATTTAAATACGATACTATATTGAATAGAACTGACTTAAGATGCGGTATAATTTTACTCTTTGGGGTTATTCAGAGAGAGCCAATCTGGCCACGGAATGTAACCGGACACTGAAATTCAGCGTATGGTGACATTTCGGGGCCATTCGGCTATTCAAAGAGCAGACAGCTCACCTAATTTTGGCGAATTGCCTGCACATACGGCACCTGTTCGGGGGCAGTGAAATCCCCCATAGAGAAGCAATGGTTCATCTATTCAGAGAACACCAAACAGCAGTGAAAAGTTGCCGAGATGCCCTGCTGTTTGGTGTTATCATTCGGCAGGTTTATTAAGGCGAATCCCATAGGCTTCAGTGTTAAAAATATTCCTGTTTTAATTCAATATCTAATAAACCTTTTATTATTTTAATCTGCAGTAAAGAGTCTCTTTATTTATTGATTTTTTTAGGATCTTTTAGGGATTTTTTCGGCAAAATTTTTTTTCTCTAACAGCCCTTTTTATTATTATTCATAGGATCTCATATGTAAATTTCAGGCATTTTTGTTCACTAGTTTTTTCAATTTACTGGGTTTTTTTTACCCCGTTCGCCTGCTTGTCGGCTTTTTCCGGCAGCTGCTCGTCGGATTTTTCTGGCTTGTACGGCATGGGTTTTGCGGCAGTTTCTGTGGGTTTTTGGTGAGTGTTCGGTGAGTGTTCGGCGGGTGTTCTGCGAGTGTTCGGCGGGTTTGCAGCGAGTTTTCCCTGCACTATGGGGACCCTGCGGGCTGCGGTGAATGTTGAATACACCGCAGGGTGCCTAACTGTGATTCCCCAAAGTGCAGGGAAGCACGGGGAACGAGAGGGCACCAAAATGTTGGCGAGATTTCGGTGCTCTCTGAATAACCCTGTTTATGTTTTTATTTGATCAGGACATAAAGCAATGTCTATGGGGATTATATTGATTTTACCTCTTGCCTATGACAGCAGTGTCTGATTTTATTCAGGATTCGGCTTGTTGCTTATCATTTCTTTCTCAGATATAGACTCAATGGATATAAAAGGTTCTCCATGGGCTACTGAAAGCTAGTTATATAGTATATGCAGTCTACTCAGGCCTGTCTTTTTCACAATAGGCTCCCTGACAACTTAAATACAACAGAAGCCGCTTCATACAATCAATTTGGCAAGTAAAAACAGTTATGTTATGTAAATTGTAAGTCCACATAGGATCAGGGTCGTCTACCCCTACTATGTCAGCTTTTTAAAGTTATATGCTGTTCCCAGCGGCGTAGCGTGGGTTGTCAGCGCCCAGGGCAGGGCAGGGCAAGAATTGTGCGCCCCCAACCTGTGGACACGGTAACACACCATAATTCCCTGACACCAGTAGAGTATTGACCCCGTTACCCCACAAGCACATGTTTTTTATATATTATTAACAAAATACTGATATAATCAAAAAATTAAGCACACATGCCCCCCCTCACTACGCCACTGCTACCAGTCAGCCTGTCAAAGTATACCCTATCATAGTTCCACTCTCATACTATACCCAGTAACTTTCTCTCAATACCCCAGTCACTCTCCAGGTACCCCCACTTTTTTCCAGTACCCCCAGTCTCTCTCTCAAAGTACCCCAGTCACTCTCTCCCAGTAACCCCAGTTACTCCCCCAGTACCCCCAGTCACTCATTCTCTCCCAGTACCCTCAGTCACTCTCTCCAAGTACCCCCACTTTTTCCCCGTACCCCCAGTCTCTCTCTCTCTCTCCAAGTACCCCGTCACACTCTCCCAGTAACCCAAGTCACTCTCAACCAGTACCTTCAGTCACTCACACTCTCCCAGTACCCCCAGTCACTCTCTAAGTAACCCCACTTTTTCCCAGTACCCCCAGTCTCTCTCTCTCTCCAAGTACCCGTCACACTCTCCCAGTAACCCAAGTCACTCTTTCCCAGTACCTTCAGTCACTCACTCTCTCCCAGTACCCCCAGTCACTCCAAGTACCCCCACTTTTTCCCAGTACCCCAGTCTCTCTATCTCCAAGTACCCCATCACACTCTCCCAGTAACCCAAGTCACTCTCTCCCAGTACCTTCAGTCACTCACTCCCAGTACCCCAGTCACTCTATTTTTCTCTCCAAGTACCCCCTCTTTCTCACAGTACCCCCAGTCACTCTCTCTCTCTATTGAACATCCCCAGTCACTCTCTCCCAGTATACCCAGTCATTCTCTCTCTGAACCTCCAGTCACCCTCTCCCTGTACCCCCTCACTGTGTGTTGGTCACGCTGCTTTGGTGTCCTACAGTGTCGCCTACCTGCATGAAGTTGTTGGTGGCCCGGGGGAGCTGTCCAGGGGGCTTAGTGGAGACCGGATTTTAAATGTACTGCAGGGCAGGCGCCTCCCTCCCTCCTCCCTGTTCAATGGCTGCAAGCGGTGGGGGCTGGCACAGGGCTTTAAAGGGGGCTGACAAGAATGGTACAGGGTGTTCCGGTGAATAATGCTGCACTGCTTCATGTGACTCATGTCAGCGTTAAGGAGGAGTCAGAACAGGACCAGAATTCTGAGTGCTAGGTCACCGCCGGTGTGGCAAAACTGGCCAACACCTTGCTGATTCCTGCTGGAAAATATTAGTGGTTCAAATTTCTTTTGAAATTTTGCACCCCCTAAGAAAATTGCGCCCGGGGCGATCGCCCCCGAGGCATCCCCCACGCTACGCCACTGGCTGTTCCAAATATTTTACTGTATTTATGCTCTATTGTACCCATAAGGCTAGGGTCAGACGAACGCATTTTTCGCGTCGACCGTGGAAAAGTGCGGTCGAACGAACGGACGCATTTTTTCACGGAATACGCGATAGCGGTCATACGATGCGCCTTTTCGTCCGTGATTTTGTACGGATCATCAATAAAACACTTTTTGTGTCTGGACGTTATGTTGGCCGGACATTAGCAGCGTCTGATGTCTCCCAATCACACACACACGCCGCTATGCGGCCGCAGCGCACTCTGTACGTCAGTAGTAGCGGTTTGACGTTCTCGAAAAAAATGCGTTCGTTTGCCACTTGCGTTGCGCGGACGAACTTTCGTGCGGCCGTACTTCGTGTGTTCCCCGGCATTGGACGTCATTTGCTGCTAGCACGGCCGTGATTTTGTGCGGCTAAACGCACGTTAAAGCTGCGTTCGTCTGACCCTAGCCTTAGATCCCTGTGTCCAGAAGTCAAGTCCTAAAAAAATAAGTGTGGGAATTCACCAAAATTTCTGTACATTCTGATCTCAAAGATTACTGGGAGGCGCAGCAGATGCAACACTTCTTTAACCCTTTCACTGCGGAGGACGTTTTGGGAACATCCTCATTAACTCCCGCTATATGCGGAGGACGTTCCCCACACGTCATCCGCAAGCAGGAGCCCCTTCGGAGATACTCACCTCTCTGTCCGGGGTCCCGCGGCGTTCTGACTTCAGCGAAGTCAGACACTGAATTTAAACCCCTCCCGACGTCAATGATGTCATCGCGCCATGCACGGTGATGTCATTTCCAGGCGACCCCCCGGCAATGCCTTTGAATGGAGGGTGTCATTCGAAAGGTATGAGCATGGCCTTTCGAATGATACCAAACATGTTCAAAGTAAAAAACAAAATTAAAAAAAAAAAAAATTATTAATTAATTTAATTTTTTTTAAAAAAGTACATGTTTTTTTGAGTGGTGTTTTTATTAATGCAGCAATATTGTTCACATTTCAATTATAATGTGAACAATGATGCTGCACCACTAATGATTTTTTTACTATGGGGTGCATTTGCTAAAAATCACGTAATTGCCCCCCAAAAAAATGTAACGAGTCCCCATTTCTAATTTTTGTACAAGTGCACCCCATAGAAAATACAACCGCAAATGTTCATGTGATAAAATGTGGAAAAAAACACTTTACACGGTGTAGATGATTAAAAATTCAAATTTTATTGCATTTTGGTTACAATATACAGGCAGGACATGACGCATACATATAAAAATGATATATTATGAATCTGCTGAGTATGCCGAAAAATAAATAAATAATATTTCTGGGTCATATAATAAAACGTGGCTTCTAATCGCGTTTAAACATGATGAGCAAAACCGGTTTAAATTAGCTCAGCACACAGACATGAAATGGCTTAGCAGTGAAGAGGTTAAACTACCATCCCTCTGGCAAACTCTGAGAAATTGTCATTCCCATGCCATCCCAATCTACTTAAATCCAGGAAAAACCCTTAAATAAAGACGGTTTTATAAATTTTGTCTATATAGAACGGTATTGCAGCTTCCAGTACATCAGCCAAAAGGGAAATAAGTTCCTCCTGCTAAAATAGTGAGGGAACTGCGTTCCCTTGAGTTCCTACAGGACTTGACCCATGTTTTCTCCAATTTAGCCCTCATACAGCACTGGAGAATCTATTGTCCATCTTTTAATAAAGCCTAATAATAGTAATAATAACAATTGTTTTGCGGATTCTGAAATAAATTTGACCTGCCATAAAAAAAATTGAAAGCTGGGTCCAAGCAGATATTATGACTTTGTAGACTTCTGTCCTTAAAACAAAAGTTTGTCTTAAAATATGACGAATGCGAAGGGACCAGAAGATAGTCCATTCCTTATATATATATGTCTTCAAGCTTCAGATGCAAGATAGATGGGTAGAGAAGCACATTACAGAATAAGAAATCGTGTGATATGGGGTGAGATAATAAGCATATAACTATATAGATGAATGTATGAATATGCAGCAGGGATCTCAAACTGAAATCACCTAGGGGTAATTGGGCAAATCTTTTCTCATGGTAGCAACTTGCAAAATTCCAGACTTCAAAACTACATTGAACTATATTCAATACTGGTTCTTGTATCACAGAGCTCCACAGCAATAACACTCACAGTAATGTGCAGTGTGTATGAGCGTATCACAGAGCTCCACAGCAATAAAACTCACAGCAATGTGTGGTGTGTATGAGCGTATCACAGAGCTCCCCAGCAGTAAAACACATTTTAATGTGCGGAATGAATGAGCATATCACAGAGCTCCACAGCAATAAAACTCACAGTAATATGCAGTGTGTATGAGCATATCACAGAACTCCACAGCAATAAAACTCACAGTAACAGTAAAATTAAGGGAGCTTTTAGGACCAACCTTGGCCCCACATACTTTTCAACATTTAAAATTGCCAAGCATGAACTTTTTTTTTCTGCTGAAATCAGCCTAGTGCTACACCACTTCAATCACATCCACACAGGACAGACACAGAAACAGGAAAACGGTCAAAGAGACTCAGGAATAGGGATGAGCTGTTCGGTTCGATCAGTTCGGAGTTCGACTCGAACATTGGCAGTTTGAAAGCTCGTGAACTTTTTGGCTGTTTGAAAATTTTTTTTGGAAAAAAGTATAAAAAATGCTTAAAAAATACTAAAAAAATCTATAAATAAAGAGACTCTTTACTGCAGAATATTATAAGCAACGGTTTATTAGATATTAAATTAAAAAACTACCTAATGTCTAGGTGCAAAGATTCTTACCTCTAAAATGACCTGTGCTCTCAAACAGTGTAAACAACAGGTGTTCAATTAGTGTTTGGAAATAACATGTGCTTCTAATTAGTCTGGTCTCATGAATTTGATACATATTTGATACATTACCTGCAGACTGGGTGTGGCCTGCACATGTATGAACAAGCACTGTGCTTGTTCTGAATTCTAAGAAGTGTTCATTTCTACTATATGATCCTCTGATATGCTGTTTAACCCCTTAAGGACCAGGGCTCTGTAAAGCCAATCATTAATGTTGTAGATGTTACGTCATTTGTCATGAAGGGCTTAATAAAATCTTTATCACACTCCTTAGATTTAAATGTAATATTCCAGTATTTGTATGTCATGTACCTCTCCCGAAGGGCCTATGTGAGCATACAATTATTATTGTGTTAGAAATGTCTATCACAAAGCGTACAAGCTGAGTCCCTAGAGTCTCTGACTATCCATGTCATATATACCTTGCTTTAATACATATAATACATTCCCTCATCTAACAGGATAGTAGCCAGTCCCTGTGCATTTTAACCCCTTAAGGGTGGCTAGGTGTCGGGGTGTGGGTCTCTGATGGCGATGTTTCTATACATCCTACAAATCCGCCACTTCACGGGCAGGTTATGGAGACCTCCTAGGCACGATATTTGAAGGGATTTTTCGTTTTTATTTTTAACCCTTATTTTATGGAAAACTCACTGTTCCTTTAAAAACGTATTTTTTTAAACACTTTGTCCTTGTTTTCTGTCCCCCAGGGCACTACCCGGACCCCCATACACCTTTTATGGCAAATATCTTGCATATGTGCCCTCTTGGAGGGCACTCTAAAAATCGAACTTTTGAGTCCCATTGACTTGCATTGAGTTCGGTTCGAGTTCGAACTCGAACTTTTGAAATTGTTTGAGTTCGAATGCGAACCGAACACGGTTGTGTTCGGCTCATCCCTACTCAGGAACAGAGAGACAGACTTTAGTATAGCAGATTATAAGTGGCAACATATCCCAAAATCTTATTTGTACTCCTAGAATACTTATTGAAGAAGACATGCGCACTCCAAATGTTTTTTCCAGGCAAATTTCCCAAAGTCTATCCATGAGCAGGAGACATTTCGTCTCCCAACAAGTTTTTAGCAAATCTGATAAAGACTCTTTGGTAGTCAAAACATTGTCCTGCTCATTGAGATGACTCCAATAAGAAGTTTGGAGTGCCCGTATCTTCTTTCTTCATAACAGAGTGAAAATGACAGAGAAAGAGGATGGACAAAGACACAAACACAAAGACAGACTGAAGCACAGAAAGAGCCTCTGAAAGAGTCAAAACAGATAGAAAGGAAAGCATCCTCTGTCATGAAACAGGCTCAATATTGCTTACGCTCTTTGCTCCTTGCGTATCTTCACATCTTTTCTGAGGTTTGCGGCGTCGTATTGCCACAGTACTCTGGTCTGGGAGCATTATTGACACTGATCGCACGTTGATGTCATATTCCATAGGTCAGATGTATGACACGGTGCACCAATCACAGATGTTTTGATGCTCAAAAATGATCTTGGCCCAATGAAATGTAGTCTATGGCTATATATCCTGAGAATCATTTTCTCAATGCCCTGTTGTGTTTTTTCATACCTTAGTATTACTGTGAGACTCAGACTAACCCTTCATGTATCACTTGACTTAGAATGTTATATAAACGTATACTTTTCCTTGATATAGTGTCATACCCCACGGCACTGTGGTCGCAAGAAGGGCAAAAAGACTGGTAAAAAATAATATTAACCCTGTCATTACCTTTCTTGTTCCGTCCTGCTCAGCTTGATTCATTGCACGGTTTAGCAGTTAACTCGGGTGTCCTCAATTAACATCCTTGCACTTCCCTACAAAATACCAAAGGAGCCATAATGCAGTGCTTCTGCATCATTGTGCACATTTGGAAATACCCCTTGGATACCGCGCTTAAGTACTTTACTTTATTTAAACAACCTTGCTTTTGCTCCCACATTTATTTTTGTTACTGGACTGCACCTATTAATTCCAATACCTATGGACTTATTATTTCCCTGGATTGCAATTCCGAATACCTCCTGGACTTTAACCATACCCATTTATACCATTACTTCTCATTTAAACCCTATTTCTTTTATTATCTGTCTGCTGTGAATGTTCCCTCAGTTAACCCTTTCTTTGTCCTCTCTAGTATCTATAATCAGTCCCTTTAGTGTTCCTATGTTTCCACCCTAATCTTCTATTTACTTCTACCAGCCTCTTTCTTGCCCTGTTGAATTCTGTTCTCAGTTATTCCTATTGTTATACTTTTATCCTGCTATTGTTCAGTAATTATTATCTATTCAGTGTCTGCCCTATTTCTCATTTATTACTTAGCTCTTTTTCAATGGCCTTGCCCATCTATGTTTATCAAGATTTCATTTCATTCAGTATTTCTTTCTGTTTAACTCCCTCCTGTGTTTATAGTAAATAAAACCTATATTACGATCTTACTTGCCTGCTCCACTCTTGTGTTACTTCATATTAAGCTTGATTCCCGCAACCTAGTACACTGGATATGACATATAGTTGGCTTAGACTTGAACAAATGAGAATAGTCCTACTAGTCAAGATCAGGTTTACATAAATCACAAAGTAAACTAAGCTGAGTCAGGGGAAACCAGATATTGGAGTAATTATTAGAATAAAGCCAGGTAAAAAACAAAATACTAGAGATCAGACAAGGTCAAATTATAAGGAAAGATAAGCCAGGGAAAACACACTATTGGGCTGCAAGAGACCACATCAAGGTGATGTGTAGAAGAAACTGGTGAGATGTACAGCGGATGAGGGTGGTGACCTCATCTGCGGATGCCAGAACTTCCCATTGTGTGTGACAAATTGACACAAAAGCTCAAAAAGGGGAAGACTGCAGTGATGAGAAGATTATTCAGAGAGAGATGAGAACGGTTATTGGGTAGGTCAGATGTTTTGTTACGGAGTCAGGTGGTAGGTTTCCCTAAATAGAAGTGTCCTTAGGGAGCATTTAAAAGAAGCCAAATTGAGGGACAGTCTGATAGGGCAAGGAAGTGTGTTCCATAGGGTCGGTGCCATCCGAGAAAAGTCCTGCAATCTGGCATGTGAAGAGGTGAAAGCGGAGGATGCCAGGACAGATCATTTGTTGGATCTTAGGGAGCGGCTGGGGTGTATTTTGTGATTAGTGAGAACAGGTAGTGAGGAGTGACGTTAGTGAGGACTTTGTAGGTCAGTGTGAGTAATATGAATTAAATTCTGCTCTGGATGAGGAGCCAATGCAGGGATTCACAGAGAGGAGTGTTAGAGACAGGTCGACTGGTATGATGGATAATGCCAGACTGATGCATTTAGGATTGATTGCAAGGGGGAGGTTGGAGAGAGGAATGCCAGTTATAAGGATGTTGCAGTAGTCTAGGTGAGAGAATATAAGGGAGTGGACATATTGCTTGGTAGTTTCAGAACCAAGAAATTGATGAATTTTGGCAATATTGTCGATTGTGGCAAAATGAAGAGTGTGATTGGATGTGAGGGCTAAAGGAAGGACTGGAATCAATAGTCACTCCGAGGCAGCGGACTTGGGCTGAGGGAAGGACAGTGATACCATCAACAGTTATAGACAAGCCAGAAATCAGAGTAGAGTTAGAAAGGGGAATTATAAGGATTTCAGTCTTAGACATACTGATCTTAAGGTAGTGCGAGCCCATCCAGGAAGTGCTTCCAGACAAAGAGTCACTGACTTGAGAGCGAACAGAGGGAGAGAGATTGGTAGTGGAGACGTAGATGTGGTGTCATCTGCATAGAGGTGATACTTGAAGCCATAGCGGATAATGTGTTTACCTATTGAAGACTTTCAAATCAGTGGCAAAGTCACGAGTCATTTTTTTTGACCCATCAGCACTGGTTTAAGAATGAGAGCATTATATCACTTGTGGTCAATATTTTATTATATTTTATAGGCAAATGATTACATATGATTGTTACACTACCTGGAAAAGATTTAATAAATGCACAGAACTCTCCACCTATTCCTATAGTTGGGCAATGGCATCTATAATGAACATTCATATTGTTTTAAACACAGGATCAATGCAAAACAACCTCTAATGGGCATGTACTTCTCAGGAAGGCATAAGGCAAATGGCAATTACGCTAATTAATTTTATAAAATGCCAACAGCTCTTTTGATTGACCTAAAATTCAGAGGTTTTGTACTAATCTGCTACCAGCAGAATTTTGTTCTGTTTAATAATTATATAAATACAGAGTTAATTAGTCTATAAAAAGACAGGGGTACATCAAGTTCATCAATGCCAAGTATTTGTATTTCGTTTTCAAGAAAGGGCTAATTACAATGCATAATCATCAAGCAAAGACAGGGTTGCAAACATCATAATGTTTATTAACAGTGCTTAATATTACAAGGATTTATGTTCATTATCAAAAAAGTGTTGTTTTTTAAAATGATACTTACAGTTTTTGACAAAAATACTGCACAACAGCTATCTTTGAAAATACATCATTAGGGTTTTATTTATTTTATTTCTTATAGCGTACCATTAAAAATGTAGCTCATGATCACCTAAATTGAACAGAAATTTCAAGATTGAACTTTGGATCGATCTTTCCAAATAGAATATTGTTTTTTCGAACAATATTCTATTTTTTATATTATATCTCTGTAACTTTAAGCTATTCTTTGACATGTAATTATTTCAGGTAGTCGACACTTGGTCTAAATTTTAGAGATCATTAATTATTGGATTAAGTAACCTGCCAAAAGCAAATCGTTTTGGTTCCTAAAGATAGAACAGAAAAGTATATTTTAATGTATACTGTAATACTTTAAAATGCTAACTGATATTTTTTTTTTCTACTATTCAGAGGTTTTGGCTAGGGATGTGCGTTTCGGGTTTCGGAATTTCGGAATTTTCACGAAATTTCCCGATTCGGGTCTTTCGATTCGGCCGAAAATCCGAAATTTTTTAGATCCGAAAAAGTCGAATCCGAACAGGTTTCCGAACCGAATCGAAAATTTTTCGGAATTTCGAATGGACTTGAAATGTGTCAAATCGAAATCTATTGCTTTGAAACGAGAACAGACTTTCCAAAAAAACGAAAAGTTTACCAAATCGAAATTTTTTTGGAATTTTCGAATGGACTTGAAATGTGTCAAATCGAAATTTATTTTCCCTCTATTCATGATTTCAGTTCCATTCGGGATTTCGGTACCATTTCGGTAAGTCTGGACATCGTATATTTAACTAGTATCGGTTATATGGCTGATTCTGTAAATTTTTTTATTGTTTCCAAAGATCCGATCAGAATATTCGTATTTTGGTCAGATCCGATTCGTCCGCGGGTCGCGCATGCGCGCGCGCGCACATGTCGTAACTTTATTGAGCCAGTTTTATTGACAACTTTTTGAACAAAATATTGTTTTTATTATTCTTGATAATGGCCGCTGCCAGAGAGGAGACCTCGTCTTCATCTTATGATGAAATCGAACCACCTGCACCCAGGAAGAAAGTAAAACGGGCCCAAAATATGTCGTTTGAGGAGATGTTGGAGATGGTCCGCATCTTTGATAGAAAAGATTACGATTGCCGGAACGGACCTTACCGCAGGAAGAATAACGCCAGGAAGGATCGTATCCTGGACAAGCTATGCACCACCATTTTGGAGAAGTTTGGGAAGGACCGGACGAAGGACCAGCTACGGAAACGCTGGTCTGATTTAAAAGTTCGCGAGCAGGAGCAGCTGAAACGCATCTGCCGCGTCATAGCGAAACTTAAGTGTCATGTTATATTGTAAAGCGCTGCGCAAACTGTTGGTGCTATATAAATCCTGTATAATAATAATGTGCTTGCATGTGCTGCTAATGTGCACAGAAATACGCTGATTTATCTAGTCCTTTTTTCATGCAATGTGATTGTGTATAGCTTTGCGTTTTCACAATTCGTCATACGTGCATTTTTGCCATAACTCTTCTTTTTTGTGATTTTACGTATTCGTGAAAATTGTGATATTTGATGTATGTAGATGAAGTTACAATGCTGGATTTCTTTTGGCACTGTGTGTATAGTCTGTAGTGTGCTGGGGGGGAGGTTGTTGTGATTGAGTGATGCATACGAGATGACCCGCAGCTTGCCCAATATTGACTCCCACCTGCGCATCAATAAAAATCTCTGCGTCTCTGCTAAGTGATAGGATGGGACATGTAGTTCTTCTGAAAGTGCATCCAAACAGAGCCGCCTTCAATACATCCTCAGCAGCTGCTGCAGCAGTGTCATTGAACGCTTTAGATGCAAATTTCAAAACAAAATGGTGGATTTCTGTTGTTGTTTCTGCAATATCCAGTTTTATTATTAGCAGAAACTGAAAGTGAAACTGAGGCTGAGGCTTCTATAAAATAAATAAAAGCAGACGCACAATGTGCTTTGTACGCACACAACACAAATAATAGTTTTTATTGAATAAACGTAATGTTTACTTCTGAAAAAAAATATATAAATGAACGGTAATATATGTCTGTGCAGAGGAAATAAATAAATATTTTGTGACTTTAGACCTATGAGATGGGAGTAGTGGTGGGTCAAGCTGGTAGTGGGGTAGTGGAGGGGTGTCGCAATACTTTCGGCAATATATTGTATAGATATACCATTTTTTCCAGTCTGCATTATTTACGTGTTATATTTTTTGGATTTGGCAGAAGACAGGAAGAAGGCCGCCGAATCTGGCCGGGCAGGGACCAGTGCCCCAGCGGAGGAGGAGGGGGAGCCACGGGCGTCCACCAGCGCTGGTATATACTGTTTTATTTAGCAACGACTTTTGGTCAAAAACAGAAACATTTTTTGTTTACTGTATTTTTTTTTATGTATAGCACAAGAGGAGCAGGAGGAGGAGCAGGAGGAAGAGGAGGATATAGAGAGGCAGCCGGTGCAGCAGGAGGCCGCCAGTCCAGGTTTTTTTTTTTTTACTGTTGTATTTTGCATCGACTTTTGTTCAAAAATAAATCAGTTTTGTTGTTTACTGTATGTTTTATTTCTTTAATTTCTTACATATAGCACTGGATATGCAGACGGTGGTGGTGGGGGAGGAGGAGTCGGAGGAGGAGCAGGAGGAGGCCGCCAGCTCTGGTATATACTACTGTTATATTTTTTCAAGACTTTCAGTCAAAAATAGAAACCTGCTTTACTTACTGTATTTTCCTTCTTTCATTTATTGGATATATCGAAGAAGCCAGACCGAGCAATCAAGAGGCGATTGGCGAGCTTCGCCTGGCAGTCAGGACACTGGATGCCATCCAGGAACTGCTGCAGGAACTCCGGGAACACCTTAATAACACCGCGGACATCCTGGAGCGGCAGTAAGAGACAATATTCAAGTCAATACGGATGTGCCTCAGCTGCTCCTGCTCGCCTGCTTTGAGATCGGACCAGCGTTTTCTGATCTGGTCCTTCGTCCCGTCTTTCCCAAACACCTCCAGGATGGTGGTGCGCGTAGCTTGTCAATGATACGATCCTTCCTAAAATTATTCTTCCTGCCGTAAGGGCCCTTACTGCAGTCATAATCTTTGTAATCAAAGATGCGGACCAGCTCCAACATCTCCTCAAATGCCAGTAATTCTAAAATGTATGTTTGTTTGTGTTGTTTGTGTCCCTGTTGGGCAGTTTGCCATCCTTGGCATGTTCCCTTCCCCATTTTGTAAATAAATTTTCTATTTTTTCTATATTTTCCTGTTTGTGTGCGTTGCTTTACGTTAATAAGTTAATTATGTATTGCTTGGTTTCCACACTGTTAACCACGTCGATGCGGTGGACGCGCTCAGCGCGTCCTCCGCATGGCTGCTGGTATGCGGAGGACGCGCTGAGCGCATCCTCCCTTTGGGGTCAGCGTTCCAATGATACCAAACACTACAGTGAAAAAAGTTTTTTTAAAAAAAATTAAAAATAAAAATATATTTTAAAAAAAATTATAAAAATTAAATAAACATTTTTTTTTTTCTTTTTTTTGGTTCGTTAATGCAGCAATATTGTTCCCATTTCAATTATAATGTGAACAATGATGCTGCACTAACGAGGTGCTGGGGCAATATCCACGAGGAGCTGGGGCATGTCCACGAGGAGCTGGGGCATGTCCACGAGGAGCTGGGGCATATCCACGAGGTGCTGGGGCAATATCCACGAGGAGCTGGGGCATGTCCACGAGGAGCTGGGGCATGTCCACGAGGAGCTGGGGCATATCCATGAGGTGCTGGGGCAATATCCACGAGGAGCTGGGGCATGTCCACGAGGAGCTGGGGCATATCCACGAGGAGCTGGGGCATGTCCACGAGGTGCTGGGGCATGTCCACGAGGAGCTGGGGCATATCCACGAGGAGCTGGGGCATGTCCACGAGGTGCTGGGGCATGTCCACGAGGAGCTGGGGCATATCCATGAGGTGCTGGGGCAATATCCACGAGGAGCTGGGGCATGTCCACGAGGAGCTGGGGCATGTCCACGAGGTGCTGGGGCATGTCCACGAGGAGCTGGGGCATATCCATGAGGTGCTGGGGCAATATCCACGAGGAGCTGGGGCATGTCCACGAGGAGCTGGGGCATATCCATGAGGAGCTGGGGCATATCCATGAGGATGTCGGATGTCGGCCAAGCTTCCGGGAACTCCCCCTGAGGACTGGCGTCATTGTGCATAGCACGATGACGCCAGTCCTGGAGTTAACCCCTAGTTGCCACCAATGGTGGAGATAGGGGGTTCCAATGAACCCCCTATCTCCCGATCCGTGGCAGCTAGGGGTTAAAGTTTGGTATTGTTGGATCGGCCAGAGCATGGCCGTTCCAACGATACCAAACACGAATGTGAAAAAAGTTTGTAAAAAAATTAAAAATAAAAAAATATTTAAAAAAATTTATAAAAAAAAAAAAAACAATTTTTTTTCTTTTTTTTGGTTTGTTAATGCAGCAATATTGTTCCCATTTCAATTATAATGTGAACAATGATGCTGCACTAATGATTTTTGTATGCGGTGCATTTGTTAAAAATCGTGTAATTTCCCCCAAAAAAAAATGTAACGAGATCCCATCTCTAATTTTTTTAACAAGCGCACCCCATACAAAATATAACCGCAAAAAAATCGGTGCACATCCCTAGTTTTGGCAATGGAAATGTAGATATATATTTTACACCAAATAAATATAAAATCATCATAAACAAAACAAATTGAAAACGAACACCTGTTCACATAATCTGCTATCAGGAGGCAAATAATACTAACAACAAAACAGATTATTTCGTCATATTTTGGGTACTAACATATATTTGTGTGACTTCGGATTTTTTTTGTTCTCTGCAGGACAATTAGCAAAACATAGAAAAATGTCGGCAGATAAGAACCTTTCGGTCCATCTAGTCTGCCCAATTACATGGATACTTAACCTGGATTTATCTTTTGTTTAGGATAGCCTTATGCCTATCCCATGCTTGCTTAAATTCAATTACTGTTTTGGCCTCTACCACTTCTACTGGAAGGCTGTTCCATGTATCCACCACCCTCTCAGTAAAATAATGCTTCCTGATGTTACTTTTAAACCTTTGCCCCCCTAATCTAAGACTATGTCCTCTTGTTTTGCTACTTTGTTTCCGTTTAAATATACTCCCTTCCTCTACCTTGTGGATTCCCTTTACGTATTTAAATATTTCTATCATATCTCCTCTGTCTCGTCTTTTTTCCAAGCTATACATGTTAAGATCATTAAGCCTTTCCTGGTAACGTCTCTCCTTCAAGCCGTACACCATTTTAGTAGCCCTTCTCTGAACTCTCTCTAAGATGTCTATATCCTTCTGGAGATACGGTCTCCAGTACTGCACACAGTACTCCAAGTGAGGTCTCACCAGTGCTCTGTACAGTGGCATGAGCACTTACTTACCTTTTCCTACTGCTAATACCTCTCCCTACACAACCAAGCATTCTGCTAGCATTTCCTGCTGCTCTATTACATTGACTACTTACCCTTAGATCCTCTGCAATAATAACCCCTAAATCCCTTTCCTCAGATGTTGAGGTTAGGACTGTATCAAATATTCTATATTCAGCCCTTGGGTTTTTACGCCCCAGGTGCATTATCTTGCACTTATCCACATTAAAACTCAATTGCCACAGCTCCCACCATTTTTTTAGTTTACCTAAATCATTTGTCATTTGGCTGATCCCTCCAGGAACGTCAACCCTGTTGCAAATCTTTGTGTCATCAGCAAAAAGACATACTTTTCCATTAACCCTTTCGCTGCTGAGGCATTTCCCGCCTGTGTGCTGAGGTCATTTTTACCGGTTTCGCTCATCATGTTTAACCGCGTTTTGAAGCCTTATTTTATTATATGACCCAGACATATTAAATATCGTTCTTTCCGGCAGACTCGGAAGATTCATAATATGTCATTATTATATGTATACGTTATGTCCTGTCTGTATATTATAACAAAATATGCAATAAAATTAGAATTTTCAAAAATTTACAACGTGTAAAGTGTTTTTTTTCACATTTTCACATGCGAGCAATTGCGGTTATATTTTGTATGGGGCGCGCTTGTTAAAAAAATTAGAAGTGGGATCTCGTTACATTTTTTTTGGGGAAAAATGATTTTTAACAAACGCACCGCATACAAAAATCGTTAGTGCAGCATCATTGTTCACATTATAATTGAAATGGGAACAATATTGCTGCATTAACAAACCAAAAAAAAGAAAAAAAACTTGTTTATTTTTTTTTTATTATTTTTTTTAAAATATTTTTTTATTTTTATTTTTAATTTTAATTTTTTTAAAAAACTTTTTTCACAGTCGTGTTTGGTATCGTTGGAACGGCCATGCTCTGGCCGATCCAACAGTACCAATCTTTAACCCCTAGCTGCCACGGATCAGGAGATAGGGGGTTCATTGGAACCCCCTATCTCCACCATTGGTGGCAGCTAGGGGTTAACTCCAGGACTGGTGTCATCGTGCTATGCACGATGACGCCAGTCCTCAGGGGGAGTTCCCGGAGGCTTGGCCGACATCCAAGATGTCGGCCAGCTCCGGGAAAGGATCACGAACCGGCGCTTTTCAGTTTCGTGATCCTTTCGTTTCAGATTCGTGATCCCAGGCTGTGCCCTTCCAAACGGTGCCTGGCATTAAGCTCAGGACCCCTGCGATCGGGAGGGAGAGAGGTCCGAAGGACCTTTCTCCTCCCTTTCAGGCGCCTCCTCCGCACACGCGGGGGGGGGGCCTGAAATAGATGTCATCGCGCCACCGCGATGACATCTATTGTGCCCGCGGCAGTCCCGGATTGATGGGCTGACATCCAAGATGTCAGCCCGCACCGGGGGGCACAGCGATCGGCCGGAATCTGGCCGATCGCAGGCTGCTTCGGGAGGACGCGCTCAGCGCGTCCTCCGCAGCCAACCCTTCCTGCGGCAGGAAGTGCTGAGCACGTCCTCCACAGCGAAGTGGTTAATACCTTCTGCAATATCACTAATAAGAATATTAAAGAGAATGTGTCCAAGTACTGACCCCTGAGGTACCCCACTGGTAACAAGACCTTGCACCAAATAAACTCCACTTACCACAACCCTCTGTTGCCTGTCACTCAGCCACTGCCTAATCCATTCAACAATATTGGAATCCAAGCTCAAAGATTGCAATTTATTGATAAGCCTTCTATGCTGAACAGTATCAAAAGCCTTACTGAAATCTAAATAAGCAATGTCTACTGCACCACCTTTGTCTATTAATTTTGTTACCCAATCAAAAAAGTCAATAAGATTAGTTTGGCATGATCTCCCTGAGGTAAACCCATGTTGTTTCTCATCCTGTAATCTATGTGTTTTTAGATGTTCAACAATCCTTTCCTTTAACATGGTTTCCATTAATTTCCCCACTACTGACGTAAGACTAACTGGCCTATAGTTCCCCGAATCCTCCCAACTACCCTTCTTGTAAATGGGCACAACATTTGCTAATTTCCAGTCTTCTGGGACGACTCCTGTTAACAAGGATTGGTTAAATAAATCTGTTAATGGTTTTGCTATTACACCATTATTGTGTTGCTCCCAACCAGTGGTGGACTGACCCATCAGGCACTCGGGCGCTGCCCAAGGGCCCAGATGGGGGGGGAGGGCCCAGATTGGGTTTGCTGCCCCTGCAGTCCAGGACGTGCATGGAGCATCATGGGGATTCCCTTCCCAGCAGGATGCTCCATGTCTGTCCTGTTGGACCCCTGCTTGATGCTGTTCTAGTGCCGAGCAGGTGCCTAAAAAATTCCGCCGAAAGGTAAAAATATATGCGATATTAATATTGATGAAAAATAAAGAGTTCTGACCTTGACTATAGGTGCTCCAATAAGGTGTGAGGTATGCATAGTCCCCCACTGCATGAGGAAAGTGGATGATTGGAGATATGGCTGGTCAGTGATATACCCGGTCACCTCTGCAGGCAGAGCCAGAGAGCACAGCGGAGTGGCTAATCTCAGAGGATAGAGCAGGCTTTAAGATGGCAACCCGCTCCACAAAGCAACCCCTGACAAGCCTACAAACGGTAGCTGGTCCGTCCGCTATCAGAGCTGCCACCCGCAGGAGATGTGGCTGCGGCCTCAGTCTAAGCCTCGCTCCCAGAGGCATCGAAGGGCGATTGCAGCCTGGAGGTCCACGATCTGGTGCACTGTTCCAACAGGGAAGCGGCCACCAGGATGTCCACCCTCTCCCGAGGCACCAGGCGCTGACAGCGCAATGACAGCTCTCCCCTTCCTCAACCTCTGCATGGAGTGGATGATCATCCGACCATCTTGGAACGTCAAACTGGAAGCCTCATTGAAAGGTTTGTCAGAAGTAATCATTGCTGTTCTACGATTGTGTGATTTATTTTAGTATATTGTAACAAATGCTGATGAAGTACCCACTATGAAATTAATGGAAGAATTTAAGTTGCCTTTTCTAATCACAGGGCTTGTTTTTGCTTAAGTAGACTTTGAAGAGTAATAGGCCATTAAGTGGGTTTTTGGATATCTCCATGATTTATATTTCTTGTTATCTGTCTGGAATATATCAATCACAAAGAAAGAACATGACTCACCCTCTCGTAGGTCAATATTTGTAAAAAGCCTTTTAGATGTTTTGTCATATTCCATTATTAAATATTTTATTAGCATAATGTCTCCTTAACTGTTTATATGCTAAACATTACATGCCTTTCAGAGCTAATAAAACAGTTTAGATCTATAAGGTGAACCATAGTAAGAAAAGCAATATGTTTATATTTTGACATAACATGCTCTAACAAGACGTTCAGTTGTTTGTATTATTTTAACCCCTTCACTACCATGAAATGTCCAATAAAACCACTGGCAGGACCAGTGGTTCTATAGTTACATACATAGGCGAAAAAAGATGACTAGCATCCAATGAGTTCAGCCTTTCATACAACTCCTGCTCTTGTTAATCCAAAAGAAGGCAAAAAAAAGCTGGAGTGTTCGCCAAAATGCAACATACTGGGAAAAAAATCCTTTTAGATCTCAGATGGCAGTAAGATTTATCCTTGGATCAAGCAGCTTTTACCCACATACTAAATATTATTACCCCTAATATTATATTTGTGCAAGAAAATTACTTTCCAGTACCCACATAGTAAATGTATTCAATGATGTCCCACGGTGCATATTCACTGTAGGTAAGCCATAGTTGACCAACAGAGGGCTTTGCAAACTGACAGAACAGTCTCCAATCATCAAACCGCTCAAAACCCGATTGCAAAGACTGGAGATAACCTAAGGTTTCATGCTTTAATGCACTACAAAATATTATCACTCTAATGTGGCAGTAATGAGCAGAATAAATAGAGTTAACTCCTTCACTACTGTGATTGTGTTTACATGATCAGCAGTAGCAGACTAAGCAGCCTGAGATTGTGTTTCCTTTAGCATTGCAAATTAAATTAGCATTTTGCAAATTAATTTAATTTGCATTTGGGCTGCAGATGGTGCCCTCAAAGCTTTAGCACCTTATGCATGATACCCGAGGTTTAAAACCATATGGGGAATGTCTCTATTGGACTTTTCCCTAGATGATCATGCAAAGAGGTCAGAAGTGTAGTAATTCTATTTGGCCAGTAGATGGCGAAAACTCCCTCCCAAATAGTTTATGACAGCAAGAAATACATTGGGGATATTCCCAAATATATCTTTTAATTAAAAATGATAAAAAAAATGCTGGTTCCTGACTGTTTTTAATGTTTATTAGCAAATTATGGGGTAGGTGCTGAGTCCAGGAGACGGCCACGAGGGTCCAAAATGCTCGGGACAGCGCTAAAGCCTCTCGCAAGATCCTGCAGGTCTGTGGTGTGATCGTGGAATGACACTGGAAACTTTTTTTCCCCAGTCTCACTCTGGTCCCGGCGGCAAGAAGTGGCAGATCGGGCCACCTTTCTTGACGTGGGATGAGAGGGGAGTATTTGATTTTTGGGTGAGGGGGGTTTGCAGCTGGTGATATCTGATTCCGGAATCAGAAGCGGAATCAGTTAGCAGCAGCTCTAAGCTGCAGCAAACTGTTTTAGTTAATACTTTGTGATAATAACGCTAATTACTCTGTGCTTAAACTTTGCACTCCCCATGTCAAGCATAGGGAGCACAAAGTACAGTAAGCTTGTGCTAAAAAAGCGTTAATACCGATTCACTAACGGGTTTCTTAATTTAGTTCACAATATATGGCCATACATTGCATAAGATTGTCAACAGCGTCAATGTTGGAAAAAAAGTCCCCAGTCTCCATCTGCGATCACTCCAACCAGCGGGATCTCACAAGAGGTGAGATCCTGCCTGCCATGTGACCTGACAGAAGAAGTCTCCATGGAGTCCTGTGGACTCCATGGAGCAAATGCTTGGGATGACACGATAGCGCTGCCCCCCAGCCGCTACGGGACAGGTGGCTGGACTCAGCACATGCCCCGTGATCTGTTGGTGAAACTGTGATGCAAAGGGGAAATCAGTGATCGGCACACATTAGTGCAATAGTGCCCCAGGTTGGAAATGTGAAGGTTGCACCTAGATTCACGCGACAGCCAGTTTAGCTCCTTTAACATAACTCAATGGTGGGTCATGTAGTTACATTGTAGAACAAAGCAGCAGAATTTCTTATACAATTAATGTTTGCGGGAGGTTCGATAATTATACCCACAAACATTTCCAAATTTGGCTTTTACATGCAGTTGCTGTACTTTTGCATGTTCTGTTCTAGAAATCATGAAAATCACTGAAAGTGCCAGAATAACAAGCAAGACATTTCACTACAAACGCAATTTATATAAAGCCCTCTACATTTAATCGAGAAGAGCAGAATCCTTCTATTGGAGGTCAAATAGGTTGTCTTTGTTCTTCTGCTTGCAATTCTCACATTAACAATCCATGGTGTCCAGTGATTCTGTGAGCACCAGTTCATGGTTACACAGAGCCAGAAAAAAAAGAACATAATATGCATTTTACAAAGCATCTTCAAATTATTTTAATTAAATGTTGTTAACTAAATTAACTTAAATAGAGGCACTATGGTTTAAGCATATCCCGTTTTAATATAATTGTTTTAAATGTATACTCATTTTTAAGATGTATTTGTAGAATTTTACAATAATGCTGAGCATCGCCCTGCAATATGAGCTTCGAATTGTGCATCGCTGGTTTTCATAATTCCCTAGATACTTTTAAAGTGCTATTTTAAATTATCTTGTTTACAAACCGCTTCATGTTGTATTCAGTGTAAAATGTTCCTCTCTGCCATCGTTGCATTGTATTATCATACTCTATTCTTTGTCACACAATTTTTCTTTTGTAAAATCTTCTGTTTTCCTATCAAACACAAAAAAAGGAAATTTCTTTTAAGGGAGAAAAAAATGGACTGTCAATGGTTGTTGTATATTTTATTAAGTTACTTTTTAAATTGAGGTAAATCATGCTCTGTATCTCATTCAACTCAATCAAATTTTACTGTAAATACATTGCAGATTAGTCACCTCGAATAGCATATTCAAAGTTAACCGTCAGTTATCATTATTCTGGTAGACAAGATTGTGTATGTGTACACTGAGTGATTATGGATAAATGACAGGTATTGTTACTTAACTAAAAGAAACAGAAATCTTTTTTTATTCAATATTTTCAAATAAAAAAATACACACGTCTTCTTTTGCATTTACCAAAGCCTAAAAGAAATAAAGTGCTTATAATGCAGATGCTCTAACGTATCTATAGATGCTGCACAGTTACAATTAAATATTGGTAAATATACCACACAAAGTTATTGTGCAGCATTAAGTAATAAATTATAAATTGAACGCAGCTGGATGGAAAATCAGTTAAGTCAACCGTAATTTATCACATGAAATAGATAACACTGTCAGGGTTATTCAGAGAGAGCTGAAAACCTGGAGAATGACTGGAAAAGCGAAAATTCTAGGGCAAAATAGCCAAACCAGAAAAATTCTCCCATTTATCTCACTTTCCAAATCGGCTATTTGGTCTAGATTGTTCTCTTCTGCCATTCATCTGGTTTTCACCTTTCTCTGAATGACCCTGTGTATCTTCAGAAGTCAAGCGAGGGTAACCCAGAATCAATATGTATGTGGTGAAAGAAACAGTGTGTGGTTGCAGGCACAGTGGTCTGCTAGGTTAAACCATAACTTTTACTGATGATTAAAATAAGAAGAATAACATTAGGCACCAATATACATAAATGGTGAGATAAAGGGGGGGTGGTACTCTACTAGGTGTGTTACCCTATTTATCTGTCCATCCCTGTCTATTTACCTATACCCACGTATGGGATTAACTGGCTGGACAGTCAGGTTTGAATGATGAGTTTGTGTGGATTATATACGGCAACTGCATTCCACGTTATGCGGTTGGGTGTAACCATGGCCACACCAGACTAACGGTGTGGCAAGGCTCTGGATCAGGTAAAACCCCCTAAAAGCAGAGATACCACTCTTGGCAGCAATAACAGGAAATAACCAAACTGATTCAACTAAAGACCTCTGCACGAATATACCAAAGCGGCCCTGTACTGATTGGTCGGATCTATTCTAAAGGAAAAGGTTACCGTGAAGTCGTGCAGAGTCTTATAGCAAATGCAGATGTCAGGGTTCCCTGGAAACGGTACAGACAACGAATACAGCATAGAGTAGTCAAATAGGGAGAAGCCAAAGGTCATAACCAGAGAGAGTATGTCATACAGTATGCAGGAATCAGAACTGGGAGAAAAGTCAGACTAGCCAAATGATCAGAACCAGGAAATCAACATAACAAATAAACAGCAAAACCAAATACAGCAACAGACAGAACTGAAAAATGAATAACACAGGAAACGAAATCAGGAACACGAAAAAGAACAGACAGACAGGGAACCAAGACCAAAATATAACTAGAACAAAATATACCAACTTGGACAGGAAATAAACAGTAGGGAGCACAGCAGACTGGATACACAGGCAACTGGAACAAAATTATAGAGCAATGGGATATGGGCCCATTGATTTAAATAGGCAGGGAATCAGGACAACGATCAGCAGGTGAACAGACAGACATGAAGCAATTAACCCCTGGGCTGCTACCCAGGAAACGCAACATAGAAACACATGGGAAAAAACAGGAATACATGAATACAGAGGGCAGGGGGACAGGGCTGGAGCTACGAAACGTGACATTGGGTCAGAATTGGGGTAATCCAGCTGGATCTGGAGTTGCACGTTATATAAAGACTAAATGAAAATCAATAAAGCTTTGGCCTATGCCCTTTCGATTGGATTTAATGTGTCTGTGTATATTTATGAGGTTGTTGGGGCATGGCCTCTGGTAGGAACCATGCCTAAGCAGCAATGCCCTGGTTTAGACTTTTTCATAGAGTCAAGTCTCCCATTCAGCTACACGCGAGTTGGGGGCGCCATAATAACATAAGGGCCAATAGAGCCAATGCTCCAGGCCCATGATCTAAAACAGGCCCACAGCAGCCAAGGCTGCACTAGGAAAATCCCTGCAGGCCACATGCATTACATTACAGTAACACTAGCTTTCTAGGAAATCTGTTTGCTGCAAATTAATTTTGTTTCCTTTTGGGCTGCAGAAGATGCCTCCAAAGTTTTATCCCTGTGGGCATAATGCCCAAAGAGTTACAACTGTGCAAAATCAGCAAAAATGAATGTCGGACATCGGCATTCAGCAAATGGATATTTTGTAGCAGTGAAACATTTACTACAACTGAAACTCAACCATCTACTGGCCAAATTAGTATAGTAAAAAAAAATAATGGGGAATAATTTTCAATATTTCCTTCAGTATAATTAATTAAAAATTATTAAAAACAATTCTTCAAAAACCACTGGTTTCTGACAATGATTTTTTGCAAAATCACTTGGTAGAGAAGCAGTTAAGGGGTTAATCTAATTTTAATTCATCCGTTTGACATTCCGAAATAACTAATAAAAACAAAATGTGAAATAACTGATAAAAACGAAATACAAATTTGTTTGAAAAAAGGAATTACCAATAAAAAGGAAATAATGAATGAACTCGAAATACAAATTACTGATCGTCCGATTTAACAAATCAATCCAAAATACGAATCACGGTAGCATAACAAATGCATTGAAATTAATTGAAAACCAGAACCAACCGAACCGAAACTAAAGAAATGTTTTTTGTTGTGCACACGTCTAGTTCATATATTTATTGAATAGATAATATATCTTAATGCTTCAATTTGTTAGTTATTGTTATTAGGAATGTGCATTTTGTTTCATACCGTTTCATTTTTTTTTCACGAAACGGGCCAATTTGGTGCTTCGGATTCATCTGATGTTCCGAATCGGATCGGCAAAGAAATACACACCTTCCGAAATAATTTCTGATACGAAACGAAATAATTTTGTTATTTTGTATGAATGTTAAATTTGTAAAATCGCAAGTTATTTTCGTTCTATTCACGATTTCGGGTCAGTTTCGGTTCATTTCAGACATTGTATTTTCGTATCGTTTCGAGTCTGTTTCAGTTCCATTGCTGATTCCGTAATTTAGTATCGTTCAAATTTGATAGTTACTTGATATCCATTTGATAGTTCATTTCAAATTCGATAGTTATTCGATATCCATTTGATAGTTCATTTCAAATTCGATAGTTATTCGATATCCATTTGATAGTTCATTTCAAATTCGATAGTTATTCGATATCCATTTGATAGTTCATTTCAAATTCGTTAGTTGATGATATCCATTTGATAGTTCATTTCAAATTCGATAGTTGATATCGATTATTCAAATATTTATTTTATGATGATGACACAGTATAAAACTAAATAAATTTGTTATATACCGTTTCGTTTCATTATTATACTGTAGAGGTGCTGCCCGGCAGTGTGCGGAATCATATGCTGTATTAATTATACTGTAGAGGTGCTGAACGGCAGTGTGCGGAATCATATGTTGCATTAACTATACTGTAGAGGTGCTGCTCGGCAGTGTGAGGATTCATATGCTGTTTTAATTATACTGTAGAGGTGCTGATCGGCAGTGTGTGGAATCATATGATGCAGTAATTATACTGTAGAGGTGCTGCCCGGCAGTGTGCGGAATCATATGTTGCATTATTATACTGTAGAGGTGCTGCTCGGCAGTGTGAGGATTCATATGCTGCATTAATTATACTGTAGAGGTGCTGCCCGGCAGTGTGAGGATTCATATGCTGCATTAATTATACTGTAGAGGTGCTGCCCGTCAGTGTGCGGAATCATATGCTGCATTAGTTATACTGTAGAGGTGCTGCCCGGCAGTGTGCGGATTCATATGCTGCATTAATTATACTGTAGAGGTGCTGCCCGTCAGTGTACGGAATCATATGCTGCATTAGTTATACTGTAGAGGTGCTGCCCGGCAGTGTGCGGATTCATGTGCTGCATTAATTATACTGTAGAGGTGCTGCCCGTCAGTATTCGGAATCATATGCTGCATTAATTATACTGTAGAGGTGCTGCCCGGCAGTGTGCGGATTCATATGCTGCATTATTCTGTAGAGATAAATCGTTTTGTTCATTTTTTTTCCTTTCATACCAATTTAATATGATTAAATAAAGTTGTGCAATGCATATTCATAAGAAAAAAAGGATCGTTCATAAAAAATGATAGAATCGGCAGAATTACCGTATCGACCGAAATATCGGAGCATCCAAAATACAATCGTCTAAGTCAAAACGAAATAGACCCTTTGAAACAACAAGAACAGACGATCCGAAAGACTGAAAATTTCCGATATCACAAAATGAAAGTCGATACGAAAAAACGAGCCGAAACGAAACGAGCCGAAACGAAAATCGATCGAAATAATCCGAAACGAAAATTTTAAAAAACCGAATGAGCTGAAACTAAACGAAAAAAAATTGGTGCACATCCCTAATTGTTATGTATTTATTGAGAAGTGGTTTTCACTACAGATTTCCTTTGTATCGCTCATCAATTAAGTACTAATACCAAGTTTATTGGTCGAATGCAACAATTTTCGATTAGATGCATCCTATGTATTATTTCTTATTTTCAATGTCACATATGCAGAAACTCAATAATCCTTTGCTTTGCATTAAGTTCAACAAAACATTGCTGGATTTGCTAATATGCTGGTAATTACTGAAATCCTCCATATACTCCTGGCATTGATTCCTGAGGAAGTGAACTGTTACCTACTGGGTTGAAACGAGGAAATAAAAATGAGTGGGTTGTGTATACTCATTGCAAGCGGATTATTTATAAAGTCACATCAGCAATGTTAACAACTATAAATATAGAGCTCCCAATTGGCAAAAAATATTATCAGTACAGTTAAAAACCATTACTCATAAAAGAAAATATATTTAATTTTACCAATCTTGCATTGAAGCTCTACAGCAATCTGAATTTATAATTTATAACAAGGAGACTTCAAAATAAATTTATTAATTGCATTTTTTAATCTTTGCCTGTCGACGTCTTTCGTAGTCTGATGAGTTATTGAGTTGCGTCCATCTCTGATAGAATTCAGATTCACGTGGACTCATTTTGAACCGATACTAAGATAGAGTTTATAGGATCAAAATATTTACATTTTTAATGCATTTTGAGCAATTTCCTAAATGTGGCATCAGAATAGCCCCAAAATGATTTTCCTAAATATCTTGTGTCTTAGAAAACCCCTCCCAATGAATACTGGTTTCATGTGAACATTTTTCTGGCTGTCATTTATGCTGAAGAGAATTTGGTATCTATGATTAAAGCATGTATCTGTTGGACCTATCCATTTACTATATGCTTCCACATATTATCCTATTCATTGAAATGATTACATGATTTGAAGAAAATTAGAACCAAACAATTTGCATATGATTTATATGCTAATATATTTTAAAAAAGGAGATGAGCATGCACAAGAATGAAAAATGGAAAGTGTTTTAATAAGATTCCAATGAGATTATAAAGCAGCAGACAAGTTCTCTTTCATTTAACTTCTGTTTTCTTTTCTTTTCTACATCTTAACAGAATTTGCACTACAACCTGTAAAAATTATGTCTCCTCAATCCAAAGAAGCAGCTGTCCTAAAACACTCATGATAGTCACTGGGTGTTATTATGATATTCTCAAGGCTTCGCTTTGCCAGCAACAGCACTAAAATAAATATCAAAACTGATTTTGTACTATAGCCTGTTCTAAATTAGAGATGGAAGAAAAAGTCAATTATTTTCTTAACCCCTTTACTACTAAGTGATTTTCCATGAAACCACTGTCGGGAACCAGCGTTTTCTTTTTGAAAAAATATATTTTCATACAATATACAATAAAAAAATTGTTGCAAGTTTCTCCAATGTATTTTTTACTGTAGTAGCCCTATTTGACAGGCAGATGTTGCCAACTGCTGGCCAATAGGGCTACTGCAGCTGGGGATCCATGTTTTAGATGGAGTCTCAGCAGCTCAAACTGATTTAGCACCTTAACTGTCATGCCTGAATGCTAGAACCTTTTATGCACATTCTGGAGCCAATTTGCAAACAAATAGTGTAGAAATGTAAAACTTCCTTTGCATTGCTGCAAAATTAGACCAAATCGAATATACTCACCATCAGAGCACCAGCAGGTGCTTTGATGATCGTGTCAGTGAATGGGTTAACAGGAACCCCCCAAATAAAATTCCATAAACGTCATTATATGTGGAGCTTTAACCTGCTAATGGAACCTGGTGTAGGTTACTGTCTGTTTCCCACACATTGTCTATTTTAAAGCAAATAGTAATACTGCTACAAATAACAACTCTAGGTCCTGTTGAAATGCAATGACAGCAATCTTCATTTTCATCTATTTGCATTAATGAAGCATCAGATTCTGATGCAAATCTGAATATCACCGTTATAAAAATAACGGAAATGTCAAAACTTAAGTAAAATTAACAAGTAAATTGTCCCATTATCTCATTTCTATAACCACAGGAAACCTCAATTCTCATGGAATTATAATGTGTTCTAAAGTTTTAAATTCTTTTTTATTTGTACTTACCGACACTATTTCTTGTTGTTGGTTATAAATACATTAAGGGTTAAACTCTAGTCATTAAGCGGTTATTCCACACACTTAGAAGAACAACACCTCTTGGTAGTTGTATTCCCAATTTACTGCGTTATAAAGAGGCCTAATGCTCAAATAAGTGTGTGGCAGTAAATATTGTGTATATGTAAAGTTCAAAAAGGCAGTCTTGAAAAGGAAGGCAAAGAATTAATATCATACTTCCTTAACCCTTTCCCATTGCGCAGTGTACTATGCCGTCTGTGTGGCAGGGGGGCCTTGAAGACGTGGCACATACTGGTATGCCCCTTTTGACTTCAATGGGCCACCTCGGCCCCTCCCTGCAGCCGTTGCTGGCATGCACCATTGGCTGCAGGGACCCGGTCTAAACTCAGGCTGTCCCTTGCAACCAATGATGCATGTGGAATGTCAGCTGCATGGGCTGGCCGCATCAGAGGACCACGGCAGCACCTAATATGCCACGCAGGTGTTAACCCCATCCCGACGGGCGGCAACCGCCCGTCATAAAGGGGTTAAGAAGAAAACACCTCTGCAGTAAGCTGAATTCAGCCCACAACCATTTCATAGTGAGGAACCAAAGGCCTTAGCAAGAAAACCTTCTATTTTTTTCTATACCCAGTTCCTTCTAACTTTAGTTTTAGGTGTTATTTACTAAATTATTCATGATTTACTCAACACTAAATTAACTTTTTTCATTATGATGTTTGAGCCGGAGATCATGTTACTTGTATCTGTATTTATTCTGGACTATTGCAAACAAATGTAATTTATTGCAACATGTTGCTAAAGTTACAGTACATGGTGCACTCTAACCAGGATTGACCAGCAGATGGAGTCCTGCACCTGTCAATACAGTGTATACAGTCTCTAAACGTACTATCAGGATAATTACAATGCATTTAGAGTGTGTGTGTGTTTCTTTGTGTAGGTGAGTTTGTGTATGTGGGTATGTATATAGGTGTGTGTTGATTAAAGGGGTAATGGGTCATTTAAAGTGGTGTTTCCATAAAACTATTGATTCCTGACAGTGGGATTATGAGAAAATACTTGGAAGTGGAAGGGTTAAGGGGTCAAAAACTAGTCGCTGCTCAATGAATAGTCAACTTGCTATTTCTGAGAACAGCTGTAACTGACCAGGTCACCGTGAAGCAGCAGGAGACTTTGCAACCAACATCACTCAGCTGTCTTGGACATTTTCTCTGAGGCTATTAAACCTGACATTGTGGCTGTCATAATAGACCCATCCTAACACATTTTAGGGCATAGATTCTATAGGGTAATGCTCCACTGCAAACATAATTAAAAGCGATAACAAGCAGAGAAGACTTATTAATCCCAAAGAACTGGCTGCATGAGCAGATCCCAACACAATTATATCAACCTGAAGCCCAATGGATTGCCTGAATCCAGAGACGCTGTGCATCTGGATTAATTTATTGGGAAGTTACAACATCCATCACAAGAGACTGTGAGAGCCTACATTGCTACAGATAGTATTGTCAAGTGCATGTTATTATTTGTGAACAATTCAATAAATATATTATATTGTTCTAATGATATGTCAATTCATTAATGTTTATAAGGACACTGAGCGGTACAATTTGGCTGTCCTAGTTGGTTCCGGAAACCACTGATGGAAACATTAGCTCCATGGAGTCAAACAACATTTACTAATGATCACTCGAGCCAAAAAGTGCAACTCTGGTAGTACAGACAATATGGACTACTTGGCAAAAGGCTTGGTGGCTTCTCAGAAGTCATTTACATGTTCTAGGACAGCCTTACATTCTCGGTGGGGTTTATTCAATAATTACCATTGTTTAACGTAGGTGCAAATAAAGTTGTAAACTGTTGCTGCAACCATGATAAATTTCACCGATCCGGAAAGGGAAATCCAAACCACAGTAGGTGTAGTTTCATTGCTGAACGCTTTGTTGGTGCTGGGTTTGAATTTATTTCTCTGCCTCACCAAAGTTTATTGTGGTTGATTTTCACCTTTGTCTGCAACAACTGCAAACAACAGCAATCAGTGGATAAAGCCTTTATGGACCCTATTCAACACTAGCCCCTAAGAAAACTACAGAAAACATTATGCATGATGTCTCCAATAGTTATCTTAACGATGGGAATCTGTTTTCTACAAATGCTACAAGCCTGGCTTGTGGCTCGATTGTTGCGTTTCCCTGCATCTCCTTACTCTATATTAATGGCTCCTTTACTTTGTATAGGAGACGTTAATTTGCACCTATGAATGGAATTCAACGTAAAATCCTATAGTAGCCTCTCGTCTCACGGTGGAGAGTATGGCACGATTCGCTGCTTCCTCTCGCCACACGCAGAGTGAGACTGGGAAGAAATAGTTACCAGTCTCTTTCCACTGTGTTTTACAATCTCCAAGAACGAGCTCGCGAAGAGCTCACAGAAAGAGTGCACAGGGTTCCATGGCCTTTTAGACCCTGGGAGCTGATAGCCGCGGAGGGGTGAGGTGCCACTGCCGATATTGAGTTACCCTGCACTTCATTCCAGGGGTAGTTGCTAACAAGGCACCTATTGAAGAATAGTTGCATTAATAAGGAGACGGTAAGTAAAATCTTCAGGCACAGTGTTTCTTACATACCGTCTCTGTTTTAGTGACAAGTGTGGAATACAGGCATATGTGTTTAGACACATTTTATTTTATAAAGAAGGGTTTCTTTCACTTTTTTGGGGCAAATATATAGAGAAAAAAAGCATATATAGTATTTTCCACAATCACAGCAGAGGAAACGTGTATAATATGTGTCATTGTTTCAATCTACATTAAGGTAATAGTAGGTTAAGTGTTTTTAAAAAATATTCCTTAATGTCCATGGATTATGTTTGGGACGTGGAATGACAAATGTTTGACATGCCATTAATCAACAATATAGGTAACGAGAAAGTATTTCCTGAGCCTGCAAAACCTTGAGCAAATGGTTTGTTTTCCACAATCTCCCTAATAACAGGGTACAAGACATTAGCCACATTTTTTTTACAAGTAAAAAGTTTATTGAGATAGAAACAGACATTTACAGTCATCAACAATAAACAGCAAGTGGTATGGTATATGGACAGTACGCGCAGTAGTGCCGAACAGTGCAGAGAAGCATCAACTAGAACTTGAAATAACTCAATAAAGGTACAGGGCATGAGTGATAATTACGCGCTGTAGACGATGTCCGATCACCAACCTCATGAAGGGGCTTTTGAGTTCATATCCACTGAGCAGGAGTTGATGGAGAGCCACATTTTTTAAGTGTATTGTCCAAAGGATGTTTCAACCCTTATAGCAAGGTCTTGCAAGGACACAACTTTTTAGTTTATAAACACAGTTACAGATTCTCAATGTTTGTTTGTAATGTTTTTAGCTTCATTCCCATCCTTTATTGCAAAGCACTGCAGAAACCGTTATCAAACAAACATAGGAACCAAAGATGAGAGGTCTAGATGGCCCTCCTCAGAGGTGCTTACAATGTAGAGGAGTTGCGGTGGAAGAGAATGATAGGAATTGCCAATATACTAGTGGTGAAGATCCACAAGTGCTAGTGCCTGTATCAGAAATGGCTAAGTCCAGAGCAAAAACCAAACTATAAAACCTATAATATTATGGGAAGGGTAGTTGAGGAGAAGGATTACTCAGGAATGCGGTACCCTAATTTTGTGTACGATTGTACTTGAGGAACCTTACAAAAACCCTCTTCAAATTATAATCAGCGTCATATCATTTGCCAGCCGGTATTACCTGAATCATCAATCAAATGATACGGTATGACTGGCAAGCTACTATTATGATAGATTTCATTTTGTTTTAAACCCATAGGATATAAACTGTCTTACATTTACCCAACAATCACTTTGAAAACGCATCATATTTGACAAACAAAACTCACAGAGACACAATTAAGACTCTAATTTTATTCTGTAATATAAATGACAGATTTGCTCTAATTTCCCAGTCACATCAATGTTTAAGAAAGTTGTTCTCTGACCCACTATATCGACGTCGCTATTGATGTTTGTGTTTTATGATGGGCTATTTTCATGCTGTCAAATTAGTAACGTAAAAAAAGAGATGGAATAAAGAAAGCAAAAAGGAAAAAAAGAGAAGAAAATCATTGCTATTCGTCTAGATACCAGAAATGCTCCACGAATGACTGCATGGTGGCAGAAAATAGAGATAAGTTATATTTTTTTCCTGTTTTTATTATAATACTACATTTAATTCCTGAATATATTCAGTCTTAATTGCTCAATTGGAAAGGTTAGACTATTTTTTATAAGTATGCAAACATATTTTAGCACTGAAGGTTGTCTTTTTTTGCCTCTGGCCTCTGTCAAGTAGGCTTGCTAACTATGTCCCGTGAGAGGAGTCACATGCCATGACTCTGACTCTAGAATGGTATATTGGGATTCCCTTTTGTCACAAACGCTACACAGCCCTCATCCACAGTGGTTGACTACTTCCAGATAGCACTTAATTCAAAAGAAATATGATATGAGCAGAATGATTAGCTATGGAGTAAAATGGAACCAAGGGACATTGTTACCAGTGCAAAGATAATAACGATATAAACATGAAATACTTGTGAACTGTCCCAGTTTTTTTTATAGTAATGACTATACCGACTGAACGAGAACACAACAATGGGAAGCAAATAATATAATTACTAGGTCATAAAATGATTGTTTAGTACAAATATGGGTTGGAAATGTATATGAGATGTGAAACACGACATATAAATAATATTAGCATATATCAGCCATGGCTTCTTATCAAAGCTGCATCGAACCCGCAAAGAAATTCCAATTTTTTTGTGACACAGTTGGCACAGATAGTGATCTGCTTAGCCAGCATCATGGCAAGATAATGTCGTCAAGAAAACAATATTGCCTCAAAATTTTGTTATTAGGATCATTCATGAAAGTCTAAATTTTCAGTGAGCTGGATCATTTAAAAAAAAATAAGGGGCAAATCACAAAATTCGGCACTGGGAAACTCATAATAAACTTGATTTAGCAACGAAAACATGTCTGAATTACTCCGACGTTCATTTCTGTATTAATTTGTTACCTAAATTAATGAAATGGGCCCATTGACTGAAGGAAGATGAGTGGCCAGTACTTTTGCTTAAAAGGAGAGCATTCATATCGTAATGCAACAATTGCAATAATTACCATTTTAAAATATTTCTTTAAAGTTTCACTCACTTTTCCAAAAATTAATACTGAAATAACATATGTTGGGTGACAGTAAATTGTAATTTGTGACTTGAGTAAAGCTCCAGTCGAAACAGAAATGTTGTGAGGCTTACATTCTAAAGAAATAACTCCTATTGGGATACTTGCTCGAGTGCCTGGTCCTTCTACCTTCCTTGTCTTGGAGCTCTGGGAGCTTGGCCAGCTTGGCCACCCTGTTCTGAGAGGCACTCTATATGGTCTTTGTCCTTCATAGGGATGGGCCGAACACCACCATATTCGGTTCGAACTCGAACACCCGAACGGCCGGAAAGTTTGAATTCGAACTCGAACGTAATGCAAGTCAATGGGGGTCGAACTTCCAAAAATGAAAGTGCCCTCCAAGAGGGCATATATGCAAGATATTGGCCATAAATAGTGTATGGGGGTACGGGTACTGCCCTGGGGGACAGGAAACAATGAAAAAAACGTTAAAAAAAAAAAAGTTTTTAACCCTTTCACTGCTGAGTGCTGAGCCATTTCACCGCTGTGCGCTGAGCTCATTTTTATCGTTTTTGCGCATGTTTAAACACGATTTGAAGCCATGGGAAATGTTTGACCAACAACGAGTGGAAAATGTTTGATCATACTTTGTGAACTGAATCCCCATCATTTCACCCCAGTCAGGTTTTTTTGAATATTTTTAAAACTGTGGTTTTTTTTGCCACAGAAAATGATGGAAGAAGATGAAATATGTAAACCTCTGTTGAAATATGTAAACCTCTGTTCTTAATCTTTCAAGATTCTTTTTTTTCAGGAATAGTACCAGAGGATTGGAGAAAAGCTGACGTGGTCCCTATATTTAAGAAAGGTTTAAAATTTGTGCCTGGGAATTATAGACCTGTGAGCTTAACATCTGTGGCTGGGAAAGTATTTGAGGGGTTACTAAGGGATAATATTCAGGAATTTATTGGGAGGTATAATGTTATTGGCAAAAATCAGCATGGTTTCATGAAACACAGATCATGTCAGACTAACCTAATTACGTTCTATGAGGAAGTAAGTAGAAGTATAGATCAGGGGGTCGTAGTGGATGTGATTTACTTAGATTTTGCCAAAGCTTTCGACACAGTTCCACACAAAAGGTTACTATTTAAATTAAGAAAAATTGGTCTAGATGAAAATACTTGTTCTTGGATAGAAAACTGGCTAAAAGATAGGGTACAGAGAGTGGTCATAAATGGTACATTTTCAAGATGGACACCAGTGGTAAGCGGTGTCCCTCAGGGGTCTGTTATAGGACCAATACTATTCAATTTATTTATAAATGACCTTGAGATAGGCATTGAAAGTCATGTATCAGTGTTTGCAGATGACACAAAACTAGGAAAAGTAATACAATGTGAGCAGGATGTTACTTCGCTGCAGAGGGATTTAGATAGATTGGGGGACTGGGCACTTAAATGGCAGATGAATTATAATCTAGATAAATGCAAAGTTATGCACTTTGGAGTGAAGAACACACAAGTAATTTATACCCTAAATGGTACGGAGTTAGGGAAATCCAAGCAGGAGAAGGATTTGGGAATAATCATAGACTTCAAACTAAGTAACAATGTGCAATGTCAAACAGCAGCCGCCAAGGCCAGCAAAGTATTGGCATGCATTAAAAGGGGAGTTCACTCACGGGATGAAAACATCATTTTGCCTCTGTATAAATCAATGGTCAGGCCGCACCTTGAATATGCCGTGCAATTTTGGGCACCGGTCTTAAAAAAGATATTATAGCGCTAGAAAAAGTGCAGAGACGGGCAACTAAATTAATAAGGGGAATGGAAGGGTTAAGTTATGAGGCAAGACTAACAAGCTTAAACCTGTTTAGTTTAGAGAAACGGCACCTTAGAGGGGATCTGATAACCTTATATAAATATATACGGGGCCATTATCAACCATTGTCTGATAACCTATACATTAACAGGACTATACATAGGACAAGGGGTCATCCATTTAGACTGGAAGAAAGAAAATTTAGCTTAAAGCATAGGAAGGGTTATTTTACGGTGAGAACAATAAAGCTGTGGAATTCTCCGCCTGTTGAGGTGGTTGGGTCAGAGTCTGTACAGACTTTTAAAAAACGACTGGATGACTTCCTGCAGACACAGAATATTAAGGGTTATAGTATTTAATATGTGGGTAAAAGCTTCTTGATCCAAGGAGAAATCTGACTGCCATTCTGGGGTCAAGAAGGAATTGTTTCCCAGTATGTTGCATATTGGCAAGCATTTCAGACTGTGTTTTTTGCCTTCTTTTGGATCAACAGCAGTAGGTTATGTGGGAGAGGCTGAACCCGATGGACGCATGTCTTTTTTCAGCCTATATAACTATGTAACTATGTAACTATGTAAGGTGGTCAATAATATGGAGTGCTCTTTCTTGGTGTTTTGTGTTTAATGTCTTAGATGCACCCGCTTAGTTCTGAGGTTGAGTGCAACCTTTTGCTGTTATATATATATATATATATATTAGTGCAGTCTGACGAAGGGTCTCACTAAATACAAATTCTGGAGACTGAGAATAAAAGGGGTTCTCCTTTTTAAAGGGCATGTTTCATTTGAATAGGTGGCGCTTCGACCAAGGTCTGGCTTTTTTCATTCTTGATAATGACTGGACCACAGTTGAAACAGCACCTGTTACTTGGGTTTTATTTAGGAGCACTGGACCTGGTTTGCTCTATCATATAATTGTAGTTAAAGGGATATTTTTTTTTTCCAAATTACGCTATTTCAATAGAACCTGTCATTTCAACTCGGCCTTCAGATTGTGGGCCCTATTCCATAGTTAGTGGTAAAATGGAGAGGGTAAGTAGGAAAATCTGCGCCTGAAGATTTTGCATTACCGTCTCCATTTTACCATCATGTACCAGGGTAAGTGCTTTCTTAGCACCTTGCCTCGGAACACAGCACAAAGCTGCCGAATACCAGCAGCGGCTCTCCACACCGGCGCGAGTATTGGCTCGTGGAATTCAAAGCACTTCATGCCGTCCTGGCCAAGAGCCCTGCGTAAGCTCAGTTTTGAGAGATCGTGCAGAGCCATTAAGTGATCATGGACAGAGACTAAGAACTATTTGTTCAAAGTCTCACTCTGCTAGTGGTGAGAACAAGGGATGAATTGCGCCACTCTTTTCACTACGATATAAGAGGTAAGTATGCAATTTTTAGGGAGGGGTTTTAGAAAAAGTTAACTGATTTTGTATTTGCAAATTCATTTGCGACACTTGTGTAACACCTTTCCAGGCACTGGTAGGTTACCAAGTGATGACACAGGGGCTTCTGAGGCTGCGGATGATCAGAGGAAGAGCGGTGAAGGCCAGGGCCGCTTGACTGATGCCTTTTTGAATTTTTTTAGTCCACGACGCACAGGGACGTCAAATGTAGGTACCCATTGCCAGCGTCTTCACCATATGGTGCAGGACTACCTAGGGGCAAGGGCAGACCTGGATACTTTTCCAGCAGATGATCCACTGGCTTACTGGCTGTTGAGATTGGATCACTGGCCAGAACCTAGCCAATATGCTATGCAGCTACTAGGTTACCCTTCATCCAGCGTGCTTTCTGAAAGGACGTTCAGTGCCGCTGGAGGTTTTGTCACAGACAAAAGAGTGCGTCTGTCCACCGACTTTGTAGACCGGCTGACATTTATAAAAATGAATCAGTCCTGGATCAGCAGATATCAATCCCCTGATGCTGACGTAACTGAATAGATCGGGGATCTCTTCTGCATTCATAAAACCTCTACCACTGCACTCTTCCACAATACCACAAAGGGGTTACAGTGTGAAGGCACTTGCTGCCACCAAAGGCAAAATATTTGGGTGCACTGACGCCTGTACCAGATTCATATCATTTTAATATTGGACCGCAGGGTCCAACCCTGCACTCTTCCACAATACCACAGATTCATTTAGCATCAGCTTTTAGGAGATTCTGGCCCATGTGGAAGCCCTTAATGTACAATAACCTCGAGCAGGGAAACGGCTGTATCAGAACTGCAAGCAAGAATGGAATTGCATTTCCCGTCGATAAACTAACTACAGGCAATGTTACAGTATGTGTAATGTTTCCTGTAGCTAGTTTATCGACAACTAGGGAATATAGCCCTGTGTAGTTTAACCCCTAGTATGGTGCCAATAAACAACATACTTTACATTTCTCTCATATTGGCCCTTGACCCATTAATACACAGTTCAATTGTACCCCACTGGACCATACAGGCAATAAAATAATAATAATAGCCATATTATTTTCAAGAATGTATGTATGAACAATGAGATGCCAATGGGCTAGAGACACTTACAGTATGTGTGCGGGGAGGGGATTATGGGCCATGGGTGGTGATAATAGGTCAAATTCATTGTGGGGTTAATAGACCAGAGTCTCAAAGGTTGACTTTAATGGGGCAGAGACACTAGTGGTGTTATGTGAGTTGATAAGCCAGTGACGCAAGAGATGAGGGGGTTAGTTGACCACAATAACTGCACATGAACCAGAGGAATGTTGGATAGTAGTTGATAGGCCAAAAACATGGAATGAATGAGGGTAGGAATAAAGGGATTGTAACAGAGCTCTGTACCTAGGTAGGTATCTCCTTACCGCTGGCTGGCAGCATCCTGAAGAAATACTGATTCTGGCCCGATTGCATGAAGTCAATAGCAGGACCGCATTGTGTGGTGAAAACCAAACTTAAACTCTAATCACAATATACACATATCTTGAACATTATTAATGAAAACAGAGGTTTTTAGATGAGTCCATTAAAAGGTGGAGGGGGCTTCCAACACACAGGGAGAGCGAGAGTATGGTGGTATGGGGAAAGACACAGGAAATGAGAAGAGATGGGTTAGAGAGTCATTAGGGAATTTTTTTTAGGAGGAAACATCTGCTGGTGACACTAAGGGTGGGGGTAATGTGCCCCTTTTAAGCGGTGCCTGGCTTTAACCCCTTAAGCACCGGGTCACACTTCAGCGCCTTGCGGCACTGAAGTGCAGCCTAGCTCCAGTGGGGGCCGCCATCTTGGATGGTGGCTCCTCCCCGGGTCCCCCCTTGCTGCCTGATGTCATCACACATAGCGTGATGATGTCACATAGCCGGGGAACCCCTAGCTGCCTGGGGATTTCCAAAGGAAATCTCCAGGTGGAGATAGGGGGGTTCCTTTGAACCCCGAAATTTCCAGAACCGTAGCAGCTAGGGGTCATGGAGGGTGTCATTCGAGAGGCCTAAGCATGACCTTTCGAATGACACCCAACATGACTAGGTATAAAGTAAAAAACAAATAAAATAAAGTAATAATAAAAAAATAATAATAACAATAAAAAAAATAAAACATGTATTTTGTGTGTGTGTTGTTTTTATTAATGCAGCAATATTGTTCACATTTCAATTATAATGTGACCAGTGATGCTGCACTAATGATTTTTTTCTATGGGGTGCATTTGCTAAAAATCACGTAATTCCCCCCCAAAAATATAACGAGTCCCCATTTCTAATTTTTGTACAAGCGCACCCCATAGAAAATATAACCGCAAACGCTCATGTGATAAAATGTGGAAAAAGCACTTTACATGATTAAAAATTCTAATTTTATTGCATTTTTTGCTATAATATATAGGCAGGACATGATGTATACATATAAAAATGATATATTATGAATCTGCCAAGTCTGCCAGAAAGAGCAATATATAATATGTCTTGGTCGTATAAAAAAATGTGGCTTCAAATTGCGTTTAAACATGATGAGCGAAAGCGGTAAAAATGAGCTCAGCACACAGCGGTGAAATGCCTCAGCAGTGAAAGGGTTAAAGAGGCTCAGATTGACTTTTTGATGAATCTGGTGACTACTGTACTTTGCATTACATTATAATCTGTTGCTTTTTGGTGACACTGTCTACAAAAAGTGTAGGGGGACTAAGATGGGGTCCAATGTGGCAGCGGCATACGCCAATCTTTACATGGAGGTGTTTGAGAGGCTTCATGTACAGTATATAACCATCGATTATTTTTTTTATCCAACTTCGCCTATGTATGGTGGCGCTACATAGACAATGTGTTTGGGATTTGGATGGGGAGTTTAATTGATCTGGAGACTTTTTTCATAGAAATTAATGCAGTGAATCCTCACATTAAATTTACGATGACACATGACAATGAGGAAGTTAACTTCTTAGACCTTTCCCTTAAGATAACCGGGATCCACCTCACCAGTGACTTATTTGTCAAACCCACCGATAGAAGTGGTCTGTTACACTACCGTAGTTTTCACCCAAACAATACTTTGAGGTCTTTACCACGGAGTCAATTCACCAAGGTTGTCAGGAATGTGTCAGACCCTGTAAAGTGTAAGGATAGATTACAACAAATGGTCCATAAATTTGAACAAAGGGATTACTCAAAGGTCCTTTGTAGGACTGAGATTGAGAGGGTGAAACAGTTGGAACATTCAGTAATGATTTCAGATAGAACCCCTAAACAGCGTAATGACACACGGATTCCGTTTATCTCCAAATTTAGCCAGGCAGGTGGACAGATTAGGGATATCATCAGAAAACACTGCCGTATTTTGAGTAGAGTTTATGGAGATATCCCTTCTTTTCAAGTCCCTCCTATCATTGTCTACAAAAGGAATAGGAATTTGCAAGACCATTTGGTTAAGGCAGACATAGGTCCCCTTAAGGAGAAACAGCAGAAATTTTTGGGACCATATAGAAAGGGTACATTTCCATGTCTTGGCTGTTCCTTGTCTAACGCAGTGATTAAGGGAGACTTTCTACTACATCCAAACTCCGGACAAAAAGATCTGGATTCCAGATTATTACACCTGTGATTCCTAATTCTCATACGTTATTTATGTATTGAACTGCCCATGTGGTTTACTCTATGTGGGGGAAACCACGATAAAGGCAAAGGAATGGACATAAATCCACCATTAGGACGAAGTAGGGGCTCATGGGCTCACGGAGCTAAGTCCCGCAGCACACTGCATAAAGCGTCCCTCGCAGCCTCAGCATGTGTTTTTTGAGAAGAGATTGTTCTGTTAGTGTGTGTTCTCACTGCCAGCAGCTATTGAGGGGGGTCTCACTTCTACAAAATATCTGGGAATTGTTGTAATCTGTGTGTTCTCACTGCCAGCAGCTATTGTGGGGGGTCTCACTTCTACAAGATATCTGGGAATTGTTGTAATCTGTGTGTTCCCTACTGCCAGCAGCTATTGGGGGGTCTCACTTCTACAAGATATCTGGGAATTGTTGTAATCTATGTGTCCTCACTGCCAGCAGCTATTGTGGGTGTCTCACTTCTACAAGATATCTGGGAATTGTTGTAATCTGTGTGTTCTCATTGCCAGCAGCTATTGTGGGGGGTCTCACTTCTACAAAATAGCTGGGAATTGTTGTAATCTGTGTGTTCTCACTGCCAGCAGCTATTGTGGGGGGTCTCACTTCTACAAAATATCTGGGAATTGTTGTAATCTGTGTGTTCTCACTGCCAGCAGCTATTGGGGGGTCTCACTTCTACAAGATATCTGGGAATTGTTGAAATCTGTGTGCTCTCACTGCCTGCAGCTATTGGGGGGTCTCACTTCTACAAGATATCTGGGAATTGTTGTAATCTATGTGTTCTCACTGCCAGCAGCTATTGGGGGGTCTCACTTCTAGAAGATATCTCGGAATTGTAATCTGTGTCTTGTCACTGCCACCCATCAGGGGGTCTCACTGATTTATAGGAGGTTTCTGGGAATTGTAATCTGTGTCTTCTCATTGCCAGCTATCAGGGGGTCCAACATACTTCTAGCAGATTTCTGCGAATTTTAATCTGTGTCTTGTCACTGCCACCCATCAGGGGGTCTCATTGATTTATAAGAGGTTCCTGGGTATTGTAATTTGTGTCTTGTCACTGCCACCCATCAGGGGGTCTCACTGATTTATAGGAGATTTCTGGGAATTTTAATCTGTGTCTTGTCACTGGCTGCCAGCTATCAGGGTGTCTCACGGAGTTATACCAGAGTTCTGGAAATCTTTAATCTAGATAACACAGTTGAATAAGATTTCTGCATATCTCCAATTTTTATAACAGAGTTGAATCAGAGTTTAATCTATATATCACTCACCATGTCAGAAAGACCAAAAAGGACAGGCAGATGCTCCCAGACACAGATAAGAGGGTAAGCAGTCTCTGTGTCGGAAGGCTGTGCCCCTGGTCATCGTGGACGTGGTGCATCCTCTGCAGGGGCACGCTTGTCCTTGTTTCTAACTGGTGCTGGCCATCTTAAGCAGCAGCAACATACAGAGGATTTGCAGGATTGGCTAACCAGGCCATCCTCATCCTCTGAGTCCTCTGCCAGCCAGGCTTGTGGTGGTTTACAGTCCACCTCAGCTGCCAAAACATCTAATTCAGCCTCCATGTCCACAGCTACTCCTGCCGTAGCCTCACTATCATACACGGAGGAGTCAGCTGAATTGTTTGACTACAGTGACAGTGTCAGTGACATGCTGCTTGAGGATGCGCAGCAACTCCAGTGCTCTGATTCAAACTCTGAGGTTGAGGAAGGGAGTAAAATCAGCCTAGAGGGAGGGGGTGCCAGTGACACACAAAGAACTGGCACTCATGTTCCCCCAGCAACTGCAGCATATTGCGAGGTTGGCTCCAGTGACGAGGAGATAGGGGGTGATGACGATGAGGAGGTCACTGACTCCACCTGGGTACCTGATCGAACAGAGGGGTCAAAGGAGGAGGAGGAGGCACAACATAAATGAGGCAGAACGTCCTCTATGACCAACCGTAGCCAGTCCAAGACATCAGAAGTCACAGCTGCGCAGGTGCAGAGCGCTGTTGTCTCAAAGCACATGTACAGGAAGTCTGCTATCTGGGAGTTCTTTAAGAAATGTGCAGCAGACCGCACCGTTGCTATTTGTAATCTATGTCAGATGAGGATCAAGCGTGGGAAAGACATCCCACGCTTGGGTACCACGTGCTTGAGGCGACATATGACCACCTGCCACGCATCCCGTTGGCACAACACTTTGCATAGGTCCTCCTCATCCTCATCTGTCTCTAATCCCACTATATGTCCTGCCATGACATTGCCTACAACCTCCACTGACAGGGATGATGCTACAGTAATGGGTGTACCAGGTCCTTCCTCACAATGTGACAGCATCCCATCAGCTGAAGATTTACCCAGTTAGATTACGTTGCCCCAGCTGCTGCAGCGTATGAAAAAATATAGTCCCAACCATCCCCAAGCACGGTGTCTAAATGCCAGCTTAGAAAAATTACTCGCAATACAGCTGCTGCCTTTCCAGCTGGTGGACTCTGCTACCCTTCGTAAATTTGCTGAATGTGTTGTACCACAGTGGCAAGTTCCAAAACGCCATTTCTTTTCACGGAAGGCCATTCCAGCACTATACCAGCACGTGCGACACAATGTTATGGAGTCATTGGGAAAGGCAGTCAGCAGCAAGGTGCTCATGACTTTAGACACGTGGTCCAGCAAGCATGGACAGGGCCGTTACATTTCCTTCACGGCACACTGGGTAACTCTGATTGCAGCTGGGAGGGATCCAGGACGGGGCTCTGTGCTGGAGCTTGTTCATCCACCACGCCTCCAGAAAGCTGCTTGTATGAGGTCTGTCTGCTCCACCACCTCTTCCTCCTCCTCCTCCTTCTCTGTCTCTGGCAAAGTGGCAGTTAAACCGACGCGTGGCAGGGGCTATGCAATGGCTCAAGCAAAAAGATGCCATACTGTGCTTGACCTAGTTTGTTTAGGGGACAGGAGCCATACCGGGCCAGAAATTCTATCAGCTCTGCAGGGGCAGGTGCAAAGATGGTTAACACCACGCCAGCTTCAGCTGGGAATGGTCGTCTGTGATAATGGCAGCAACCTTCTCTCCGCCCTATGCGAGGATAAGTTGACGCATGCACCATGCCTAGCACACGTCCTAAATCTGGTGGTACAGCCTTTCCTAACCAGGTACCCAGGGCTGGCAGAGTTTCTCAGCCAGGCCAGAAAAGTCTGCAGCCACTTCAGATGGTCATTCCCAGCAAGTGTACGCTGGGAGAAACTCAAAGAGAATTCCACCTTCCCACAAACCGTCTGATCTGTGACATGCCCACCAGGTGGAACTCGACATTAGCAATGCTTCAGCGTCTGTACAAGCAGCAGAGGGCCATCAACGAGTACCTGTGTGAGTATGACACAAGGACAGGTTCAGGTCAACTTGGTTTCCCCCCCCCGCAGTGGCTGATGATCAAGGATGCATGCACTGTAGGGTGAGCAGGGACAGTGCATGCATCAGTGACACAATTCCTTTAGTGTTCCTGCTGGAGCGCACTCGGCGGGGAATTATAGATGTGGCACTAGAGGCAGAACAGTGGGAGGAAGAGGAGGTCTTCCCTAGCTCTCAAGGCCCCAGTCTCTACGCAGACAGCATTCCAGCGGGTCCTCAGATCAGACAGGAGGAGGATGAGGAGGAGGAATATTTAAGTAGTGGGGGCATTGAAGGTGGGGATTCCTCAAGGGAGGGTTTTGTGTGCCCAGAAACCCAAGGACTAGTACGTGGCTGGGAGGAGGAAGTGCACGATACGGTCATCCTCATTGACCAGGAAGACTCAGAAGCTAATGCCACCTCCAACCTATGCTGCATGGGCTCCCTTATCCTGCAAAGCCTGCTAAAGGACCCCAGGATTCGTGCTATCAAGGAGAGGGATCATTACTGGTTGGCAAGCCTTCTTGATCCACGATACAAGGGTAAAGTTGCAGAGCTCATCCTGCCCGCAAAGAGGGAGGACAGGATGAAACAACTTGAGGACGCTCTAAAGCGACACTTGTGTAACACCTTTCAAGGCACTGGTAGGTTACCAAGTGATGACACAGGTGCTTCTGAGGCTGCGGATGATCAGAGAAAGAGCGGTGAAGGTCGGGGTCGCTTAACTAACGCCTTTTTAAATTATTTTAGTCCACGACGCCCAGGGACGTCAAATGTAGGCACCCATTGCCAGCGTCTTCACCATATGGTGCAGGACTACCTAGGGGCAAGGGCAGACCTGGATACTTTTCCAGCAGATGATCCACTGGCTTACTGGGTGTTGAGATTGGATCATTGGCCAGAACTTAGCCAATATGCTATGCAGCTACTAGGTTGCCCTTCATCCTGCGTGCTTTCTGAAAGGACGTTCAGTGCCGCTGGAGGTTTTGTCACAGACAAAAGAGTGCGTCTGTCCACCGACTCTGTAGACCGGCTGACGTTTATAAAAATGAATCAGTCCTGGATCAGCAGCTATCAATCCCCTGATGCTGATGTAACTGAATAGATCAGGGATCTCTTCTGCATTCCCAAAACCTCCACCACTGCACTCTTCCACAATACCACAGAGGAGTTACTTATGGTGTGAAGGCACTTGCTGCCACCAAAGGCACAATATTTGGGTGCACTGTCACTGACGCTTATACCAGATTCATATCATTTTAATATTGGACCGCAGGGTCCAACCCTGCACTCTTCCACAATACCACAGAGGGGTTACGGTGTGATGGCACTGTTGCCACCACTAATGGCCCAATTTTAAAGCACCTATTGTTACTTTCATCCAAAGCCTGCATACGTTTCACCATAATTTAGCCAAAAAATCACTAAACTTGTTCTGTGTGTCCTAGAATGTCTCCTATTTTCATACAGAGGGCAGCCCCAAGCAGTTGTTTATGAATAGATTAAAGGAAAACCATTTACTGTCATTTGAAATGTCATTTTTTTGTTTTTAAATGTTTCTATACATCCTACAAATCCGCCACTTCACGGGCAGGTTATGGGGACCTCCTAGGCACGATATTTGAAGGAATTTTTTGTTTTTATTCTTAACTTTTATTTCATGGAAAACTCACTGCTCCTTTAAAAATGTTTTTTTTTTTACTTTTTGTCCTTGTTTCCTGTCCCCCAGGGCACTACCCATAACCCCATACACCTTTTATGTCAAATATGTTGCATATATGCCCTCTTGGAGGGCACTCTAAAAATTGAACTTTCGAGTCCCATTGACTTGCATTGAGTTCGGTTCGTGTTCGAGTTCGAACTCGAACTTTTGCAGTTGTTGCACGTGGGTGTTCTGCTCATCACTAATGCCAACATCCCTACGGCAACTTCCAGACATAACAAGTGCCGTTCATACCAAGTTCCCTACACAGACAACTCCCTGACGGCCAACTTCCAGACATCCAAAATCTCAGCGGCTAACCGTGACCCCCTAAACCTAGCCCTAACCCCCTAAACCTAACCCTAACCCCCTAGCCCTAACCCCTTAACCCTAACCCCTAAACCTAACCCCCTAAACCTAGTCCTGACCCTATCCCCCTAAACCTAGCCCTAATCCCCTAAACCTAGCCTCAACCCTAACCCACTAAACCCAACCCTAACCCCCTAAACATAGCCCTAACTCCCTAAACATAGCCCTCACCCTAACCCCCACCCTAACCCAGGGGGGTTAAATACCCATTTTATGAATCAGACTGGCCTTAGTTAGAGATGACATATAGTTTTATTCCATATAAATTTCGATATATGTTAATTTAATGTAAATACTGTATCTTTCATATGAAAATAATCTGTTAACTGTTATTCATTTAATATTTTGTAGCACGTAACCCAATATTTAAGCTAGTGTGATATGGACATATGCTTTGATCACAAAACACAATTTTCAGGTGTATTTACAGTAGGTCTAACTTAAACCATAAACCTTATACCAACTTCTCAATTAAGCCAGTGCTGTAATAAGAATTTATTTCATACCTAAACCACTTTCAATTAGACAATTAACAATAATAAGCTTATCATAGTGAATTGTAAACTCATTAAGTGATCGTTATTTCAACCAGGTAACTGGTGATTGTATTATTAGAGGCACTCGTTTATAACATTAAGGGCTAAATTAAACTGGACGCGCACAAATGCTCGCGCAGTACCGTTGTGTGCAGAAATCAGTGTGTGCACTGTTTATTTCTCGCAATTCAGCCAATCAGAATTAAAAACCACAATTATCTCACGTTAAGAAATTGCACCTGCCTAAGTCAATCTGAGTATATATGCTGCAGAAATAATAAAAACACACAAAACTTCTCAATTTTATTGGTTTGTTATGAGTAGAATGTGTAACTATACTTTGCCATTAACACCAGCTTTTAGGAGTTGCTAAAATTATGCGCACAAAGGCTTTGCGTTAAATCTTGCGCATAGATTGCAATACCATCAGCGTACCAGCGCACATTCGCGTTTGCGCTCACGATGTTAAGTATAGGACGCGCGCAGTACAGTAAACTCGCAAAGGGTTTTCGCAGGTTCACCTGCGGTAGACGATTACGTGCGTTTGTTGCGCTGACATTGTAATACGACATTCAGTGCAAAGGGTTTTACCCCTCGCGTTAATGCGTTTTTGCACCTGTGCAATCTTTTGTGCGAAGATTGTAATTTAGCCCTAAATGTTTATCATTTAAATAAAAATAGTTGAAATTACTTGAAGTATTTTTTGTAGGAGCATTACATAGTGCACGGTTAGGTTCAATATTCTACTGCATAGCATAGATATAAATCGTCTTATAAAGAAAAAAGTAAAAAAAATAGGACGCGAGCAATATGACTGACAATAACAAAATAAAGTATTTTTACACCTTTAGCTAGGTATTTAATTTTTATTCTATGTTTATAAAGGAAGAGATGGAGAAATTTGCCCTGTCACTGAAAAGGGAAGCTTACTCCTCATTAGCAGAGCATGAAAAAGTCAGAATGAAGGTGCCCATGGGTTATGCTGTCTCTGATTTAGAGACTGACAACTGGAGATGATGAAGAATAACATTAACACAAAAGAAAGCCTGCAGGCAAATTGAGCAAAGACCTCGCTGGTAGGGTGAAGGTGACAACCACATTGTTCACTTATCCCTTCCACTGGCCGTTTTAGAGCATATTGTCTGACATCTGATTTCCCCAGAGGATTATGCACTCCTCAAGATGCATACATATGTAATTTAATGCATGATCATGTGAACATGGAGCACATGGATGTTTATGTGTTCCTAAATGACTAACTTTGGAAAATGATTGCAACTAGATGCAATCTGCAAGTACTGCATTCAGGAATAGATAGATACAGTAGATAGATAGATAGATAGATAGATAGATAGATAGATAGATACAGTAGATAGATAGATAGATAGATAGATAGATAGATAGATAGATAGATAGATAGATAGATAGATAGATAGATAGATAGATAGATAGATAGATAGACTTACCAATCTATTACAAATAAAATGGATTTGACCAATGTGAAAACATCGTTCTTTGCATTTTAATTTTTAGACGTAACAATATGTTAATGAGTTATCCATTGCATTTTCTCAAATGAGTTGTCAGTTAATGGCCTGACCAATGAATGCACTTAATCCCAAAACAATCAGTACAAACATAATAAATGAATTAGGGTAATATTCCAAAATTGGAATGTAGATCCCTCTAACTTGTTCACGCCATCATCTGCCTTCAACGCTTGAAAACCACCAAGGTGAGCAGTAGACTAATGGTGAGAAGATAAAATGTGATGGGATCATTAATGCCATGACACAAAATGAGAGCCACAGAGAACATTCGACTTAATGAGAAAAGGTGACCTACAACATAGTTGAACATGGTTTAACAAATGGAATCCACAGGTATGGGTCAACAGAGGGGCAATGCTGATTCTAATCAATAATCAAGTTGATTAGAACAAGAAGAGAATATGTGACAGAGGGACTAATAGCCCCAGGGAAACCTTAATTGCTGAATGCAAAAGAAGAGTCAGGAGTTTTCCGATACTGAGCATAGGTCATGGCCAGCTAGTTAAAAAATGAAGGTGGTAACAGCAGGAAAAATTATCATGGTTGTAAATCGTGTTCTAATAAACCATTTTGTTTTAAACTTGTCGTATCTGTGTCTACACATATTCATTTCTATATGCCTGTCCTCAAGTCTATCTCAAAGCCACACGTCTGTCATATAGTGCAGTTCCATCCCTTTTTTTTTTTTGAGAGAGAAAGTATACCAGGAAGGATACATTGAGATTTCTCTTGTTTTCAAGTATGTCCTGGGTAGCGAGTATGTACCGTTAGGTGTCTTGCCCAAAGACACTTACTGGAGAGGTGCTCTTGCCAGGATTCAAACCTGTGTCTCCACAGTCTCCACAGTTATATAGCAGTGACGTTACCTCTAAAAAAACCTTTGACACTTTGTCTGATATTCATTACACAAAAGTGGTTATTAGTTTATGAAAAATAGAATGGGATACCCCACACATTGAATTGAAATTTCACATTGGAATGTGACATTCCCAAGTGGCATCCTAAGTGGACGTTTAGAGTTGATTTCCTGGAGTTGGGACTGGAGGAAGGAACTGCAAGGCCCACTTTTTACTCTGGGTAAACGCATGTCTTGTCACGGTGGCTCAGGGGATGGGGCGCCTGGCAGCAGCTTCCTCGCTGCTCGCTGGCCAGGCGCCGAATGTAAACGCTTCCGGGGGCGCTCACGTGGGACGCCGAGGGGCGGGGCCTGGCGTTATGACGCGGACCCGCCGGCTTTAAAACCCAGTCTCTCCAATACACCGGTGCCCTGACGTGGTATTCACCTCCCGCAGAGCTCTTGTGTTATTTTGGCTACCTCCTGTGTATGACCCTTGGCATTGGCAAACGAATCCTCCTGTGTATAACCCTTGGCGTTGGCAAACGAACCCTCCTGTGTATAACCCTTGGCGTTGGCAAACGAACCCTCCTGTGTATGACCTTTGGCATTGGCAAACGAATCCTCCTGTGTATAACCCTTGGCATTGGCAAACGAACCCTCCTGTGTATGACCCTTGGCATTGGCAAACGAACCCTCCTGTGTATGACCCTTGGCATTGGCAAACGAACCCTCCTGTGTATGACTCCTGGCATTGGCATTTACTCTGCGCTAGGTTCTGCCCTTAACGTTGGTACCGAGGTCAGTCTATGTGGCACCCTAAGCACGCATCAGACTACCTCTGCTATTACTAAAGTCCTAGGGAGGACTTGTGATCTGTTCTGTACCCCTGTCTGGTGTTTCCCTTTCTTTATCTGTTACCTGCTTCATTGCCTTTATAGCTTTGCCGACCATTCAAGGATCGGAAGAGTAGAAAGGGAGCTACATAAAGAGATCAATATCTTGGTAGTCAGAAAGATTTGTGACAATACTCTATTCCATACCTCTGTCTGGTGTTACCCCTTGTTTATATATTGTCTGGTAAATTGTCTGTCTAGTATTGCCGACCATTCAAGGATCGGAAGGGTAGAGAGCGGTCTGCGTAAAGGGACCACACTTTTGGTAATCAGAGGGATCCGTGACATGTCTATATTATGCTTTCTCTCAGGCTTCTGCTCTTTACTTCTACCTTTCTCCTTAAATGGAACTCCTGCCCCTCTACCACCGACCCCTACACTATCTGCATCTCTCCCTCCTCTCGTCCCACATGATGGCCTCACATGAGCTCCTTTGTTTCCTCAGAACATGGTCTCCCTCTAACTCTCGTGCTGCCAATCACTCCCACTCCCACAAATCCCATTCCCACCTTCTCTTTCTCACCCTCCTGCTGTTACTCTATGCAGGTGACATATCCCCTAACCCTGGCCCCACAACACATCCAATACTTCCCTCTCATCCTATCTCCATCACACATAAATCACCTCCCTGCAAGCCCAGCAACCTCATTCCCATAATCCCTCAGCGCCTGTCCTCTTTCTCCTGTGCCCTCTGGAACGCTCGCTCTGTGTGCAACAAACTCACAGCAATCCATGACCTCTTCCTTTCAAACTTCTTCAACCTCCTAGCTTTAAGTGAAACCTGGCTAACTCCCTCTGACACGGCCTCCGTTGCTGCTCTCTCACATGGCGGTCTACACTTGAGCCATACCCCCAGACCGGGTGAGAGAAATGGTGGCGGGGTCGGAATCCTGCTCTCTCCCACCTGCACCTACCAGCATCTCCCTCCCACCCCCATCCCTCTCCTTCTCTTCCTTCGAGACACACTGGCATCCGCCTGTTCTCTCCTCTGGCCCTCAGGGTGGCAGTCATCTACCGCCCACCGGGACCAACCTCCCAGTTCTTTGACCACTTTGATACCTGGCTTTCTCACTTCCTGTCTTCTAATCTTCATGCCTAATTCTCGGGGACTTCAACATTCCCATTGATGATCCTTCCGCCCCTGCTGCCTCCAAACCTCTTTCACTCACATCCTCCTTGGACTCACACAATCCTCCCTCCTCCCTACCCACCGCGATGGTCACGCTATTGACCTTGTCTTTTCCAACCTCTGCTCCATTTCTGAGTTCAACTGTCGCCCTTTCCCCATCTCTGACCACCACCTTCTCTCTTTCAACCTATCTGGACTTCCTAAACACCCTGCTCCCCCACCCCGCACACACACTCGCAGAAATCTACATGCTGTGGATCCCATCAATTCTCCAACCTACTTCACCACCTCCCTCACACCTCATCCTTCACCTGCCCTGATGCTGCCACTAATCACTACAACACTACTCTTATCTCTGCTCTAGACACTCTTGCTCCTCTTCGACTCTGTAAGGCCCCACGCCGCCAGCTTCAGCCCTGGCACACCCTCCAGACTCGCTACCTGCAAAGATGCTCCCGCACTGCAGAGCGTGCCTGGAGGAAATCCCGCTCTGAAGCTGATTTTGTTCACTTCAAGTCTATTCTCCGGTCATACACTTCTGTCCTCCACTTGGCCAAACAATCCTTCTTCTCATCTCTTATATCTACGCTGTCCTCCAACCCTAAACAGCTCTGGTCCACCTGCAACACCCTCCTCTACCGACCTGCACCTCCCCCCACAGCTGCCTTCAGCGCTCAAGACCTGGCAGACTACTTCCTCAGTAAAACTCTAACTATCATAAGCAACATCCCAACACAAGATAGTTATCTGCCACCTCCACTCCCACAGGTCCCCTCTGCCACCCTCTGCCGTTTCCTCCCAGCCACTGAGGAGGAAGTCAATTCCTTATTGTCCTCCTCACATCTCACCACGTGCCCACTCGACTCCATTCCCTCACCTCTAATTCCTCCCCTCTCCTCCTCCCTCACCCCTGCTCTCACACACATCTTCAACCTATCTCTCTCCACTGGCTCCTTTCCATCCACCTTCAAACACGCGCTAGTTACCCCTTTACTAAAGAAACCATCCCTCGATCCCAACTCTCCATCCAACTACCGCCCTGTATCCCTACTTCCCTTTACCTCTAAGATCTTAGAAAAACTAGTCTTCAACTGCCTCTCCCTCTTCCTGTCTTCCAATTCCCTACTTGACCCCCCGCAATCTGGCTTGTGTCCCCTACACTCAACTGAAACTGCCCTCACCAAAGTCACCAACGACCTCCTAACTGCTAAAAAACACGGCCACTATTCTATTCTCATCCTGCTTGACCTCTCGGCTGCTTTTGACACTGTTGACCACCCCCTCCTTCTACAGACCCTCAACTCTCTGGGTCTCGGTGACACTGCACTTGCTTGGGTTGACTCCTATTTATCCAACAGGTCCTTCTGTGTGTCCTTTGCTGGTAACTCCTCCTCTTCATTGCCTCTATCTGTTGGTGTACCTCAAGGCTCTGTCCTTGGTCCTCTGCTCTTTTCCATCTACACCTCCTCCCTGGGCAAAATCATCAACAGCTTTGGCTTTAATTACCACCTCTACGCTGATGACACTCAGATCTACCTCTCTACCCCTGATCTCTCTCCCCCTGTCCTTTCAAAAGTCAGTGACTGTTTATCTGGCATCTCCTCCTGGATGGCCTCCCACCACCTAAAGATCAACATGTCAAAGACTGAACTCATACTTATTCCTCCCTCCAATGCCTCCCCACCTCCTGACTTCTCTATCACGGTGGAGGGTATCACCATCTCCCCATCAAACCAAGTTCGCTGTCTTGGAGTTACACTTGACTCTGCTCTTTCCTTCATCCCCCACATCAAGTCTCTTTCCTCCTCCTGCCGATACCAACTGTGTAATATTTCCAGAATTCGGCCATTTCTTACCGCTGTCACCACAAAACAACTCATACACGCCCTGGTAATCTCCCGACTCGACTATTGCAATAATCTCTTATCTGGCCTCCCTTTGTTCCGCCTCTCCCCCCTACAATCCATCTTGAACGCCTCCGCCAGGCTAATTCACCTCACCCGCCTGTGACGGAATGGGGTGTTATCCGTCTGCGGGTGTGCTCCAATCTGACCCCCTCTTGATGGCGTCAGGCCCGACTACCGAGTGTCACGGCACTCGGCCTCTCGAGCGGTCTGAGATGACCCTGGCGTTACTTGGCGAGATGGTGCTGCCGAATTAAGTTGACCCGTTCTGCGTAGTGGGGAGCTAGGAGACCGCAGAGTGTCTCCTGCACTGTGATTTCAGCTATGAAATGACGACACCAAACGGGGCTGTATGCTTCAAGTCAAACGCAGTTGAACTGACTTTTTACTCAAATGGGACACGCATTTAAACATCTCACACACAAAGGAGACATGCCCAGGCTTGAATGGGAACTCAATTTGCATACAATGGCATGCTTGCATCATCAGATTACACACACACACAGAGCTAATGTACACAGAAATTAGCATACAATTGAATTTCAACACAGCCTTTCACTCCTAGCAACCAAGGGGAAATATAATACCTTTAAATGCATCACACAATTACACATCTGAATCCACACTCATACAATACAGGATACATGGTAATACATCACACCAATAAAACCACATCTAGAAAAGGTATAACTGTTCATTTTAACACGCAAAACCGAAAGAGTCTCAAATAAAGAAAAAGGTCTTTGAAATGTCCCAGGCTGTTAGTTCTGGGGCTCGCTGGTCAGAGCCCCTATGTCCGTTCCATGACACCGCCGCTCTGTCTCTGCCGCTCCCCTCTGCGAGTCCCTTCACTGACTCCCCATCCACTGCAGAATTAAGTTTAAAATCCTTATCCTTATCTACAAAACCCTCACTAACTCAGCTCCACACTACCTGTCCTCACTAATCATCAAATACACCCCAGCCCGCTCCCTAAGGTCAAACAGTGACCTGCGCCTAGCTTCTCCCCGCATCACCTCTTCCCATGATAGACTGCAGGATTTCTCACGCGCAGCCCCCACTCTCTGGAACGCTCTCCCTCGTACTGTCAGACTTTCCCCTAACTTCTCTTCCTTCAAACGCTCCCTTAAAACGTTCCTATTTAGGGAAGCCTACCACCCAACTCACTGACGCAACCATCAATCACTCTCACCTTACAGTCCTCTCCTCCTGTTTCCAACCCCAACCCTCCCAGATTGTGAGTTCCTACGGGAATAGGGCCCTCATCTCCTCCTGTACTGTTTGTCAAATGTTGTTCAATGTATTGTAACCCTGTCTATACTGTGCCTATTGTACAGCGCTGCGGAATATGCTGGCGCTTTATAAATAAAGAATAATAATAAATAATAATAATTGAAAGCCAAGGACAAGAAAAAAAATGGTGGTTCGGATACACCTACTGAATCATACTTGTGTGGGATATTTACACGTTAAAAATTTACTTTTATGAATTTAAATTTAAAACCAAAGTTAGCAGGCAGCCTCACATGAGAACATAAAGAATTCAGACAACAAATAACAGACACAGATTATCCTTAGCAAATCCCTTTACGTGGGAAAAGGTTCCCCAGTTGCTTTTTAGAAGTGGCTGATCATTTGCAATCGTACTGAAATATAAAATGTGAAGGGTATTTCTAACCCCCAGCTATAAGCCGAGGGATCAGCTTCCCAAAGTATTATTAAGACTTAGCTCTCTCTGGCAAAGAGACATCCAATGTGCATTTGACACCATGGCTCATCAGGGGTGTAAATGCACAGTCAACGCTCCGAGCTTTATATGCTCCTCTAAATGGGGAGTTTCAGACAGTTCGAAGGAAGAGTTAGAGACATAACTTATAAGTGGGAGTAGTATAGCAGCATCAAATAAAGACGTATTGTGGAAGTACTGTAACAGCTAGCATAGACACCGTGCAATGAATGGTCAGGTGATTGCTGTGTGGACAACAGAGTTCCTTCACAGACTGCACAATCTATGTGATTTTCAGCCTGATACAATGGTGAGGGAAACTGTTTCAATCAATAGCTACATAGAATGGAGATGGGGACCACCTATGGATGACGGTTAAGGTGATATGGTTGTGATGAGTGGAATTTGTAGTAACAGGGCAGTGTGATACACGTTATCATTAACAATAGAATATATAGTCGGCTGTATAAATCCAAGTATTGCATGAAGGTGGTAGAAGTGAAGCTCATAGACTATCAAACTATATCTGAAGAACAGGGTACTTGTTTTATATGAATTTATCTCTAGAGGTAGTGCATGCATGGCTGTTGCCATGGTAATATGTTGATTGTATCCAATATGTGCCTGGTGACTGTCATGGCAAGACAATAAAGTAAAGAGTTGCGTTTCAACCTTCTTTCTAAGTTTACCTCTAGAAGTGGCGGATTTATAATAATTGTGATTGCCCCATTTATACAACGGGACAGCCAAAACAATGTGAAATAAAGTAAAAGGCTGCTTTAGATCTGCCGTTACATTGTACTGGGCACCAAAGCTAATCATTAGGCCTGCCGTTACATTGTACTGGACACCAAGACTAATCATTAAGTTCAGAGTCCAATAAAACCTACGTCTAGGAATACAGAGTATGTGGAGTGCAGTCCTCTTGTAAAATATCAGCCTGATAACTTTTATTACTAGAAATCTAAAACAAAGGCTAAACTTTAACTTGTAATCCCACACCTGTGGTTCAGTAGGGGTATCTCAACGATTATTATTTTTTTCGTGTTTGTTGTTTCTCACCTACAAAAATATATCTATAACTCAACTCTATCATAGGGTGGATTCCATCTCAAAAGTAAATGTAGGAATTTGGCCATGCGTGCATCAATCTAGCCTGGGAATCCATCTCATGTGTAGGTTTTATGTGTGTCTGCATCACAACACTTTCTGGTGTATGTTTATGTATTTCTCTATCTCAGAGCAAGAATTCAGTTATTCAGTCTACTTCTCTTTCCCTGTTACCAGTCTAATGTACATTGAGTGGACATAGTGCTCTGAGTGCCTTCGCCCCATTCTCCCTTTTGGGCGGAACTCTCAGAGGACCGATTCAGTGCTTCAAGTGCAGGATTTAGCTCCATCAAGAAGCTCAGATTAGAGAAATTTGAGCTTCAAGGATCAAGACAATGAAGCCATCTCCCCCTTAAGCCTCCTTATGTGATCTTCCAGCCCCCCCCATGGTCATGTGACATGCTGCGCATCTCAGGAAGCCAGCACTAAGTCATGTCTTGAGGACTGCAGAGAGAGCACTGCCCTGGATTCCAGATATGTTTCAAAATTACCTGACTGCTTAATATGGGAGGGGAATGCAGAAAGGGTCAGGAAGATGTAATGTATAACTGCTCCAATCCCCCTACATGGTTTAACCATAAAGTATCCCTTTAACATTACACTTTGAAATCTCAGAACATGTTTCTCTTTCTCAAAGCTGCGTTATATAAACTTGCACTAACTTCTAAAGTATAATTTTGCAATCCTTAGTATCATCACCAGATTACATACTATGTTGTGAACCAATTCTGAGGTAAAAATACAAGTAACTCCTAATTTCATATAACTGTAACGTTGGGGGCTTCCAGCCCCTCCGGTGTGCTCGGCAGCAGCATGTCTGATGCTGCTCGCTTGCCAGTGCCCAGTTTAAATAGAGACAGGCAGGGAGGTGGCTGCATGAGGCGCGGCTTGAGAGGGGGCGTGGTCTGGTGACGCGGACCTATCAGAGGAGTCCAGGTCTTTTAAAAACCAACAGTTCCTTCTAAGCAGTGCCAGATCGTGGTTATCCATACTTGAGCTCCCTGTACCTGTATTCTCTCGTGATTGTACCTGTTATTGACCTCTGCTTGTTTTCTGACTATTCTGCCTTCCGTTGCCCTAGACTATTTCCTTGTACTATGCTTCTGCACTGATATCGACCCGGCTATTCCCTTTGACCATTTTATACTCTGTATTCCTGATTCTGGCTCGACTGACTACCCCCGTGTTGCTGACCTGGTTTTGTATTACGACATTGTCTTTGATTAACCCTTTCAGTCTAGCTAGTATATATGTACCTGGCCAACTGTAAGGACCAGACAGTTAGGGATTCTTTTACGGCTACCCTGTTGGTAGCTTTTGGGCTCTGTGGAGTGTTGGGCTTTAAGGACTGCATGGTGGGATCCGGGAACCGTGACAATAACATCAGGAACAGGAAGCATTATTTTACTGAGAGGGTGGTGAATACATGGAACAGCCTTCCAGTAGAAGAGGTAGAGGCTAAAACAGTGATTGAGTTTAAGCATGCATGGGATAGTCATAAGGCTATTCTAAACAAAAGATAAATCCAAGCAAAGTATCATATAATTGGGCACAATAGGGGCACTATCGTGTGCCTCTTGCTAAAAACAGGACGCTAAGGTCAGGGTCAGACAGGCGCACTAAGTGCGCCCGTACTGACGTGCCTCCTGGCGTCCATCTCGGCGTTGTGACCAGGCCTGGACTGGGACAAAAAATAGAACTCTGGCATTTTGGATTGAGCAGCCCACTTTTTTTTTCTACACCACGCACATTACTTAGATTATATTGTTGTGGAGCTCTGTGATACCCTCATACACACTGCACATTACTGTGGAGCTCTGTGATACCCTCATACAATGTGCACCACACACTATCCAATAAAACCGACAAAACAATACAATGCCAAAGAAAAGTTGACTTTACCAAACTCAAGTTAGTTTTGTATGTGTGGCTGGCTGGCTCTGAGAGGTGAGGCAGTGGCTGGCTTATCTGCTTGCACTGGTGGCAGCCTGACAGGCTTCTTCTAAGTCTGGCTGCTTTCTTCTTAGCAGCTCTGAGCCATGACGAAAAAAAATGTTGTGGTGGGCCTGCCTAGTGCAAATTTTTTGAGCAAACCATCGACTGGAGCAGACGGCCCACACAGTAGGTGTCCTCAACCTGTATACCCTGTGGCAAACAAGGCCCCGGCCAGCCCTTAGAAAGGCCCTAGGCCCATGTCTGATCCGCCCAACTGCTTAATCCACCCCCGCCGCCGCCACAGGCTGCGACCTAATCAGCGGGACCTGGCCGTCAGCCCCCACTGATTAGGTCACAGGGCACGTGTGACATCTGACAGTCTATGCTCTGGCGGTAGATGTCACACGGCGTGCCCCATGACCTAATAAGTGAGGGCCAACAGCAGGCCGGCTCTCATTGACTAGTAACGTCATGGGGTGCCCCGGATGGCCAGCTGCCAACTTGTGGGTGGCTGGTTATGTCAAACAACAGGCCCGGGAAGCTAGCGGCTGACCGGCCCAGGAGCATAGCACCCAACCGGCCTGGAAGGTTAGCGGCCTACTAGGTAAATGCCGATATGCCCGATCACCTTCCAGGCCTGGTTGTGATGCTTCAACAGGGCCAGCCACACGCTGTTGCGAGCGTACTAATTGTGCGTGCTACAGCGGATGTAATGTGGATGTGCTGAAAGCCTTCCCACCGAAACGCTACAACGTACATTCGACTGGGTTCCATAGAAGGATCGAACCTTGCAGCGCTGAGCGCAGGTATCCAGGTGGCCAGATGGGTGTCAGAGTGGAAGGAATGTCCACTCTAACAAACATTCCTTCTGCCCTGAAAAACACTCGTCTGACCCCGGCCTAAGGGGAAAAATTAGCGTTTGCTAATTTCCCCTTTGCATCCCGGTTTCCCCAGCAGATCGCGGGGCAGGCGTTGAGTCCGGCAGCCTGCCCCTTAGCGATCACTAGGCTCGCAGATGCTGGGAGCAGCGCTACAGCCCTGTCCCAGCATCCCCTCCAATGCGTACATAGGACTTCATGGAGGATTGTGCTGCCGGGTCACATGACAGGCAGGATCTCGTCTCTCGCAAGATCCTGCTGGTCGGAGGAGTGATCGCAGAGGGAGACAGGGGACTTTCTTCCCTCAATCTCCCTCTGCTCCCGGCATCCAGAAGCCATGGATAGGGCCGCCATTCTCGCCGCAGGAAGAGAGGTGAGTATTTGTTTTTTGGGGGGGTTGTGAGCTGCTGGTAACGGATTCTGCAGCAGCGCAATCCGTTAAATACACCTCTGAGCTGTACTAACTTTTTCGCTAGCGCCAGCTCTTAGTAACTAGCATTAGGACCAAGTGATCCTTTAGCTAGTTAATCTGTGCTTGCATTTTGCACTTCCCATGTTAGTTATAGTGAGCACAAAGTACACAAACTCGTGCTACAAAATACAAATTAATCCATTAGCAATTTGAAGGCGATTTGGCCGCAGCGCTATGACCTCCTTTAAGCTAGCTCTGTAGCTGACACTAATGTTAGTTGAAGGAGGTGATAGAGCCCTAAATGGGCTGAAAGGTTCTTATCTGCCAAGATATTCTATGTTTCTATGTGGCTTGGGTTCTAATTTGGACACATATACACATCAATTTATGATATATTAATTATTTAGGAAGTTATTTTTAATCACATTAAAAAAATAAGCTACTTTAAATGTACAAGGTGCACGTAAGGGCACCTATGACATAATGAGTAATTAAAATGGATTTACTTTTTCTTATGAGGGATGTTGCTATGTAGCGATATAACAAGTTAGAGTGTATTCAAAAAATTATCACATTTCAAGGACTAGTCAGGTTAAACAAAACTTGTTTTTCTAACCAAAGTGCTGTATTCTGCTAATTGTTATGCTCTATTTTTGTTGTAGAAATACCAGTAACCCCTCATTTGAAGCAACCAGTTGTTTAGTTTCTATAAATGTATACCTTGTTTGCCATATTCTGGTCCCCTGGGTAGCTAGAGCATTCTAACTGTAGGTATGCAGCGTTAAAGAAAAATGCACAACAATCTGTCTTTCAATCCTCTTTAATCCCATTTCACCCCTTTTGCTCAGTTAATTTTGACCATTTTTTCCAATCATAGTTAAACACTATTTGAGTTTGGTTTTATTATGTTTCCTGGACAAATTATATATTTAGCACTGAAACAACTAATCGATTAAACGACAACTAAGCAATAATGAAAATTGCTATCAACTATTCTCATTATTGATTAATCGGTTGGCCGATTTAATCGATTTGTATACAGCACACTTTGTTTAGAGTGAAACTGAGTTTAACATTAACCCCATAGTGACCAGGTGATTTTACCATTGTCAGTCAGAAAGTACCCACTGCTGTGTTTACATTTCTCCGATGTTTGTGCTCTAATTATCCTTTTAGTCGTCTATGGAACCCACACATATTATAATATTATTTTTTTCTGCCAGTTAATGGGCTTTCTAAAGATACCAATTTTTTTATTATATCCTATAATTTAGTATTAAAAAACGCCATGCTCTGGCCTTTCTAATGATAAAACAAGGCACTCTAGTTGCCACCTATCAGGAGATAGGGGTATCCAAAGGAGCCGCTATCACTACTTGACAGCTACAGGGTTAACTGCCCCACTGACGTCATCGTGCATATGGCGACAATGTCAGTAGGGGAGCACTAGGAGCTTGGCTGACATCCAATATGTCAGCCACCTCCGGGAGAGGACCGCGATCTGGCACCGAATCGCAATCCAGCACCTATGGGTTTAAAGAAAGGCACCACAGGTGCCTCTCTTTTTTTTTACTTTTAGCCGTTTGGGAGAGAGAGGGGTCCAAAGGAACCCCCTTTCAGACTTTACCCTGGCAGTGCCGGGGGGACAGACACCTGAAACTGACATCATCACACCCGGCAATTACATCTGTGCGATGGCCAGGCCCTTAAAACCGTTGGTCTCACTTCAAGAAAGTCAGACTGAAGTGGAACCCCGGCCAGAGAGGTGAGCATAGGGAGGAAGGGAGGGGTGTTAGAGGACCATGACAGTTGCAAAACCTCAAAACAGACCCTGGGTTACTGCCAGTGGGTGGAGGAGCTGTACCAAGGGTGGTTTCTCCTTACTTGGAGCCGGAGTTCTGTGCCTCCATCCCACCCTCCCTCTCTCTGATCTGGAACTGTAATCCCTCTGTGTAATCCAGGCCCTTCCCCCGACCTCCCTCCCACACTTGGTCCAGTCCCTTGACCGAACTCACTCCATCCAACCTCTGGTCCCTCCCCTCACTGAGATTATCCATGAAATTTGAAAGGACAAAGCTGTCAGGCTTCGTTGATTGTCCCCCTACTCATCCTGTTTCGCATCTTGATATCACCTTGTCTATCATCATAACATTGTTGTGTTTGTTAGGGGAGAAAGAAAACATGGGCTTAAGCTGTGCAGGCAGCATCAATCCATCACTCTGACCAGGTGCTCGTGTACCTTGCGTTCAAAAAGCAAGCTACATCTGATATGCAGTTTATGTTGCATGTACAAAAGCTACATATACTGCAAATTGCGTGTGAAAAAAGTGTGGGTGGGAGGAGTTGATTTTTTGTCACAGGGGTACCTGGCATGAGCCAAGGTGGGCCGTTTATGCGGGATAGTTAGCCCTTTAGGCAGGATAGCCGCATGCTGCATGATACACAGAACTTGACCAAAGGATACAGACAACAGCACAGCAGGAAGGACAAGGGTTAACTGAGAGAATAACAATAGATTGGCACCTAGCAGCACACTAAAGGGAACCCTGATCCGAATACAGTCCTTAGGATGGCCATCTAATCTAAGGGAAGAGAAGAGTGCTGGGGGACACACAGAACCAGAGAAAGGACACAAGGGACAAATCCAGAGATCTTGTCAGGGTGGCACCTGGCATACGCCATGGTGGGACCCACGGTCGAGGGGTTAGAGCCCTTTAGGCAGGAATATTCAGATTGTACCTTAGGATAGGCTGGCTGATACTGGTAGCTGTCCATAGCACAGTACAAAGGGGATAGCGAGATAGAGTGGTCTGGACAGTCCGTGGGTCAGAGGCTGACAGCAAGGAGGCAAGGTCGGTGGGTAAGGCAGGGTTTGGTACACGGTATAAGCAGGTTCTCAGAATAGGTTAGCACAGTACAGAGGATTGACTCTTAATGCAAAGTCAATAAGCAGAGGTGGGAGTGACTCTTTTATTAGACAGACAGGGGGTGTGGTGTGTGTGTTTGGTGTTTTACTTAGGATTAACTCATATCAGTGCTGGATAGGGCTGAGGCAGCACTTTTCCTGGATGCACACCTGCAGACATGGTTTCTGCACACCCTCAGGTACTGATCCCTGACAGATCCCCTGGGCAAAGGGAGCTCCTCCGGGGGTCCCATAGCTGGCTGGAGGTTGGCATCAGCGGGCAGGATGAATGTCCATGAATCACAGAGTCACCCTGGTGGGAAACGAGACAGATAAGCTTCATAAGATGGGAGGTCCTTTGTAGGCACCACAGAGCCATCTGTGACTAAGGAGAAATATGGTGGTTCTCGTGGTTGATTGAGCTCAGCTGGATCAACTGCCGTTATTGAAAAAGCTGTCTGTATGAGGAGTGGATCAGCAACTTTCATAGATCGTCCATCACGGGGTTCCGGTTGGGTATTCAATGATACATCTTCCCAGGTGGGCAAGTCATCCCTGGCTGTGACCCTTGGAAAAAAACTCTGAATCAGATTCCTCAGAGGATGAAAAGCTGGGTGGAATAAAGTCTGTTACTGGGTTATAACGAGGAACTGCAGCATGATGAGCCCCTCTGCAGTCCCTGCAGCATGATGAGCCCCTCTGGACGTAGTGGGAAAGGTGGTACCAAGGTACCCAGAAATCACACTTGGGGTCCTCTGGAACGCCGGGCTGTTTCCAGTGGTGGCTCCTCATCAGAGGACATGGTGTCCCATTCTTCTGCCGCAGAATCAGGTGGAGTGCAGCAGTCTGCAATGGAAGGCAATGGATCTTGCTGGCTGGGAGTGATAGGAGTCACAGTTAGCGTCACCTGGGCAGTCTTGGGCACTTTTGCAGCTTGCCTGATGTTCAGCGCCTCCTTGAACCACGCCAGGTCTTCTTTACGCACCACCGTGCCAATGGATGCATAAACACAGCCTGGTGGAACAGGACCTGGGGAACAGGTGGTTACAGCAGCAACTTGTTCATCGTATACAGGTTCCGGGGTGGTATGAACTGTAACAGATCTCGGGCATGAGAAGGTTCCCTGTACACAGAAAGGAGCCTCTGCCTTAGATGCGATGTACTTTCTGGGTGCTGGTTTTGGGGTACCAGCAGCACTGGTCATGAGGTACTGCCTGGGAGTGATGGGAGTCGTACCTGGGATCTGCATGGCCATAATGTCCATAGGAATAGGAGGGTCAGACTCTTCAGGTATGGTGGTCTCGTACTCCATAGGCAATTCGGGTTCTTCCTCCTCTTCTGCATAGTCCTCCAGAGACTACCTACCCCTGGGTACAGCGGGCTTGAGTCTTCTGGGCGCAGGCTTAGGTGTAGGAGGTTTTCTGGGCATAGGCTTGGGAACACGAGCCCTCGTAGGAGCAGGCTTGGGTACTTGAGATCTCCTGGGAGCAGGCTTGGGCTCAGGTGCAGTGAACTTAACATGGGGTGCATCTTTAAGGACCGGAGTTTTTTGAAACACGGTCTTTTTCATTGGGTTTGCCGTGAAACCGTATCCGACTCGGGTACGGGAGCTAGCATTCTTTGGGGTCTCATGGGACAGTTTGCCAAGAAATAATGTGTCTACACTCAATTACGTGATTATTATCAGTATCGGAACTATTTAACCCCAGATCAATCAGACTTTCGTCCAAATCATTCAACTACAACTGCCCTTTTAAAAGTTTGTAATGATATCCAAGCGGGCATGGAACAAGGAAACCTAACTGGAGCCATCTTCCTTGATTTTGCCAAGGCCTTTGACACCGTAGACCATGTCATCCTATTATAAAAACTTAAAAACTCCGATATTGGTGATAGCACGCTAACCTGGTTCCAATCATATGTGTCTGATCGGTCGCAATATGTGTCCATTTCTGACAGCACTTCCCTTCCCCTCCCAGTCACGTGCGGTGTACCCCAAGGCTTGATACTCGGCCCCCTGCTATTCATAATATTCATAAATGATCTGCCCAATGTCTGCAAAACCTCAACTGTACACATGTACGCAGACGACACTGTAATCTATACCAGCCAACCAAATCTCCCGCAGCTGGAGGCAGTGCTGCAAGAACAATTCACAGAGGTAGAAAAGTGGATCGCAGATAACAAACTTTTTCAAAATGCTGACAAACTGTTACAATGGTCTTTGGAACCGCACCTAAACTACACAAATTGCAAACACCCCATCTATGTGTGGGGACAAGATCAAATGACACGCTGACTACAGTCACTTCTCTCAAATATCTAGGTATGTGGTTAGACCCAAATCTATCTTTTGGCCCCACATCGAAAAACTCTGAAAGCGCTGTACAGAAACAAATCCTGCCTGAGCCCCGCGTTAAGAAAGCAGATTGTACAACAGATGATTATGCCAGCCATTGAATACGGAGATGTAGTGTATGCAGCCACCCCTCAAATACACCTCCAGAAACTTACTACATTGTAAAACTCATTCTGCCTTTTTGTGTTACAATGTAACTACATGACCCACCATTGTGACTTGTTAAAAGAGCTAAACTGGCCATCGCTGGAATCTAGACGCACCCTTCACCTTTCCAACCTGGTGTTTAAGAGCTTTTCAGGGAAGCTACCACCCTACCTGAATAGGCTGATTGCCCCAGCAGTTCCCTCATCCTATAACCTCAGATCCAGGACCAGCACCTTACTTGCAATACCGCAATACAAAAAGAAAGTGACTTGATCCTCATTTTCCTACAGAGCACCGCAAATATGGAATAACCTCCCAGACACCATCAAATCTTCCCCCAGTCTAAAGTCCCTTAAGAGTTCCCTATTAACATACCTCAATACGGTATGCACCTGTAAACATGTAACATAATGACTTTATTTCCTACATATTTATTTTTCTGTTAATCTGTATGTATTTGATTTTATGTTAATATCTTGCATTTTACTATTTTGTATTTCTGTAACCACTCCATGTTCTTGAACCCAGGACATACTTGAAAACGAGAGAAATCTCAATGTATCCTTCCTGGTAAAATCCATTATAAATAAATAAATAAAATGGAAAGGATCCCCACAATACAGGCATAGATTCTGGTCCATTCTCCTGGTACGCTCCTCTAGAGTCAGCGGGTCTCTAGGCTTCTTCCCTGGGGGAACATGCACTTTAGGAAGGGTGCTTCTTAGGGAGTCAATAGATCCTCCACTACAACGCATAACATGTGGGCCAGATCTTCCAGGGCTGGGAGCATTCCTGCAGGCTCAGTTGGTGGACTTTGCATTCTGTCAGGGTGGCACCTGGCATACGCTGTGGTGGGACCCAAGGTCGAGGGGTTAGAGCCCTTTAGGCAGGAATATTCAGATTGTACCTTAGGATAGGCTGGCTGATACTGGTAGCAGTCTATAGCACAGTACAAAGGGGATAGTGAGATAGAGTGGTCTGGACGGTCCGTGGGTCAGAGGCTGGCAGCAAGGAGGCAAGGTCAGTGGGTAAGGCAGGGTTTGGTACACGGTATCAGCAGGTTCTCAGAATAGGTTAGCACGGTACAGAGGATTGACTCTTAATGCAAAGTCAATGAGCAGAGGTGGTAGTGACTCTTTTATTAGACAGACAGGGGGGTGTGGTGTGTGTGTTTGGTGTTTTATTTAGGATTAACCCATATCAGTGCTGGATAGGGCTGAGGCTGCACTTTTCCTGGATGCACACCTGCAGACATGGTCTCTGCGCACCCTCAGGTACTGATCCCTGACAGATGTAGTCTAAGCAGTAGCCAAAGTCAGTAACCAGAACAGGTAATCATACAGAAGCCAGAGATCAGAGGCCAGAGAAGGATATCAGTACACAAGCCAGGAATCAGTACACAGAAGATCACAGAGCCGAGGAATAAATACAATAGAATAGTCAGATAATCAAGCCAAAGTCATACACCGGAGTTAAATATCACAGAAACAAAACAATACAGGATAAACCAAAATAATATACCAGACAGGACACTAAGATGAGCAGACAGACCAAGAAAACAATAAACTGAACACAAGAAAACAAGGCAAAATATCAGAAATCAATACAAACTCAGAAACAGATACTGAAGGCAAACCCTCAGGAAGCAATGACCCATGCAAGCGCCCTGAGCAAATGAAGTGACCGGATATACAGTGGGGCAAAAAAGTATTTAGTCAGCCACCAATTTTGCAGGTTCTCCCACTTAAAAAGATGAGTTTTTATCCCTTTTCCATTTTTGGATTTTTCCCATAACGCAACATTTATCAACATCTTATGGTGAGTTTTACTTTACAGCTATGGTTTAGCTTCTACAGTATTTAACAACCTCGAATGCGGTGAGACAATAAAGCCTTTCTATCGGCTGGGTCTAGCTGTCGGCCGATCGCCTTGGCCTGTCCGCCAACCGACCCTGGAGATCACCTGGGCCTTGGGGATTGCCTGGGGATCGCCTGGGCCAAGCTGCTGTCCAAGCATGGCCATCCCTGGGCCTGGCCGCCGGCCGATTGCCTGGGCTTGGGCCTGCCCGCCAGCCAAGCCTGGCGATCACCTACCTGGCCACCGGCAAAGCCTGGGGATCAACTGAGCCTAGCTGCCGACTGATCGCCTTAGCCTGTCCACCAGCCAAGCTTGACGATTGCTTAGGCCTGGCCACCAGCTGAGCCTGGGGATCGCCTGGGCCTGCCTGCCTGCCGAGTCTGGGGGTGCCTTTTCATTCTACCATTTTTTTAAAACACCATTATTTTTATATTTTGCAAAAACACTTTTTATTTTGTAAATTTTTTAAAAGATCTTTTTGTATTTTATTTGACTTTTCAATTTTTTTTTTTAAGTTTGTAACAGATATTTTTATTATTTTTTTAATGAACCTTTTTTTTATCATTTAGACACATTTTATTGATTTAAGCTCCTATCAGGAGAATAGGAGACTTTTTTCAGTTCAGATGAATTTTCCGATGCAAATTCGGTGTGATTCAGCGGTTATTGGCACAATTCTGTGGTTTTAGCCGACGTCCGATGACTGTTTTGGTGACTCCCTTTTTCAGCAAAACATGGTGAACATTCACTAAATAGTGAATTCACTGTCAGGGTTATTCAAAGAGAATCGAAAAGTCACCGCACATTCGGTGACTTTTCGTTCTCCTCAATTCAGTCTGATTTGGCAATCCCATTTCGGCGACCCTGCGGTGTATTCAGCAAGCACCACAGGGCCATCGTAGTGCAGGGAAAAGACGCCGAAAACCTGCCAAACACTCACCGTAAAACCCAGGCGAATGCACACGAAACCTGCAAAAACATCTCGATTAACCCCGCCGATCACGATGGAGAAACCCGAGCAGGAGCCGATCACAGCGCAGAGCAGCTGCCGGAAAAACCCGACATCGCAGACAAATGGAGTGAAAAAAAAACCAGTACGGCTTGAACGTTTGAAAAGTGAAACGCTGTTTGCAAAGAAACTACAGAACGAAAATGTCTGAAATTGACATATAAGATCCAATGAATGATAATAAAAAGGGCTGTTACAGAAAAAAGAAACAAACGATTTAAAAGAAAAAAAATTCGCAAAAATATACCGAAAAATACCTAAAAGATCCTAAAAATCTAAAAATAAAGAGACTCTTTACTGCAGAATTTTATAATAAACGGTTTATTAGATATTGGATTAAAACGGGAATATTTTTAACATTGAAGCCTATGGGATTCTCCTAAATAAACCTGTCAAATTAAACCACCGAATGGCAGGGCATTTCTGGAACCTTTCTCAACTGTTGTGTGTTCTCTGAATAGACGAAGCATTCCTTCTCTATGGGGATTTCACTGCCCTCGAACAGACACCGTATGTGCAGGCAATTCGCCAACATTTGGCGAACTGCCTGCTCTCTGAATAGCCGAATGGCCAGGAAAGGTAACCGTACGCTGAATTTCACTGTTCGGTTACCTTACGGCCGCAATTCGGAGCTCTTTGAATAACCCTGAGTAACACAAAGCACCAAAATTGCACTCAAATAACATTAAATATGTCTTAAGTTCACTAAATGCCAAATAACCTAAACAAAATCTAAAGCTCCAGCCCTAAAATCTTAATCCGGCCTTGCGTATTTGCATCAGAATGGACCGGTCTGGATGAAGTCCAGGGCCGATTTTTTTTGTCCCAGTCCAGCCCTGACCCAGTAACACATACATAGTTTGATATTTTCTTAACTAAACGAGCAAGAGAAAAACAAAACAGATGTAAGATATCAGCAACATAAAATAAACACAATAAAAACATTTCATATTTGGTGGTAGAGTGCCTGTCGTAGGATTTTTGAAACAGTAGCTTGCTGTGCAATTCCAGCTTACCTTTTACTTGCTGTAGGTTGCCTACAGTGAGATTTTTAGTTGCCCCCCCACCCCAATGTAATGTCAAAGAAATGCACAGTGATATAGGGCCACATTACATTCCTGACGTTAAAACGGGGGCGCTAGGGAGAAAAAAACTGTGCAAGTTTACTCCCTACCGCCCCCGTTTTAACGTGGGATTACAATGCAGGCGCTTAAAAAGCTGCCTGCATTGTTACCGCATGCTACGCCCCGGATACTCGTGGCAGCGCTGAGCACCGCCGCAAGCATCCACTCGATGGAGTCCATAGGACTCTATTGAGCCAGACGCCGGCGGTCACATGACCTGACGGATCTCGCCTCACGAGATCCGGCTGGTCGGCGTAGTGATACGCAGGGGGAGACTGAGGAACTTTTTCCCCCAGTCTCTCCCTGCTTCCGCCGGACGGAGAAGGCGGTTGGAGTCGCAGTACAGGAGTTGAGCATACAATATTTTATTTTCATTTTTTTGGCTGTTGTTAACGGATTCTGCAGAAGTGGAATCCGTTAACACCATGTCCTGGCTCTGGTTAATCAGCGCTAGTAGATTGTAATACTAACGCTGATTAACAATTTGCGCTCCCCATGTTAAGTATAGGGAGCACAAAATACAGGAACCTCGTGCTGAAAAGCGCAAGGCACCAAACGCAAACGGGTTACTTAACCCATTAGTGTTTGGATTGTAATATGCGTTAATGTTAGCACCTAGATTGTAATGTGGCCCATAGTGTTTAGTGACTCTCATTGCCTCCCTCTCTTCACTGTCAAGGCAACCTCAAGTTGTTGTTTTATGAATGTTGTCCGATGACTAGCTTTGTTTTTGAACACTTCAATGACTAATATAACAGAAACACACCTACGTAGAACCCATATAAATAAAAAAAAATCATACGTCCACATACATACTGAAAGCTTGCTAAAAGTAAACATGATTAAAGCACAATAAATTACCAGGGGACATTGTGCACCCATTTAATGACAGTAAGTTAATTGCCCATATAGCACACTTTTTTAATGCATTTAAACTTTATACTTTACAGTAGAATATAGTGCCGAAATATTGGGTAAGACAAAAACCATACAAGAGAAAGATGATATGAGCATTGAAAGACGTTAATGCTTATGATGTACCAGCAGACGTAAGTAATGGCATCTGACTGTGGCTTCAAAGCTCATGGTGAATGTTGAGACGGCATGCATGGAATTTGTGTCTTTGTCTCCACATACACATGACTATCTCCAAAGAATTCTTTCAGTGGGATTACTAAGAAACATTTGCTGGATTCCTCCATGAGCTCCATATTGTCTTCAATCTAGCAGAATGTTAGTAATGTCGATTGTTGAAGATCTGCTGTATGCATCTATTTATATCTTGCAATCAGCCTTTGTTACCTAGTAAATAAATTTGAATTCTGAATGTCTCTTCTTTAGGTTTAATTAACAGGACTTGAAGAGAAGTGCCTGAAATTTGTCTGAGCGTGTGAAAGGCTGTTGATTCAGGGGAAAGGATACTGCTAGCCCAATAAACTGGTCTTTTTACAGATTGGACAGTGGCGGCTGGTGACATTTTTAATTGGGGGGGTCGCCAGACTGCAACCAATTTCTGCATACGGTCCCTCTGAGAATTAATATATATATATAGACACTCGCTGAAGTTAATAGGTGTCCTAGAAATAAATGTCAGATCTGGTAACTCTACTTCTGCTTCTATAGGATTGCTGTTTGATGACATAATGCTGCTTTATTAACCCTCACTTGCTCTCAGTATCATCCATTCAATTTATAAAAACAGAACTCTTTCCTGTCCTACATTATTCTCCTTTATTGTCCCCATTTATCCCATTCATGATCCCCATTGGCAGTCCTCTACTCAACCAGAAATACCACTGCATTAACCCCCTCGGTCCCATCTAGCTTTACCTTCACTGTTTATTAACTGTTTATAAACTCTTTTTCTCACACTAGCCATACCAACATCTGACTGACTAATTTACTATTGTGCTCAGTGTCAGCATAGACCTTTTTTAACAAACTTTCCCTTTCAATGTTAATCGCTTAGTAGATGATGTACAAGAAGGCCCGCAAACAGTTTGCTGAAGACAAGCAGACTAAGAAAATGGATTACTGGAACCATGTTCTGTGGTCTGATGAGACCAAGCTAAACTTATTTGGTTCAGATGGTGTCGAGCGTGTGTGGCGGCAACCAGGTGAGGAGTACAAAGACAAGTGTGTCTTGCCTACAATCAAGCATGGTGGTGGGAGTGTCATGGTCTGGGGCTGCATGAGTGCTGCCGGCACTGGGGAGCTACAGTTTATTGAGGGAACCATGAATGCCAACATGTACAGGGACATACTGAAGCAGAGCATGATCCACTCCCTTCGGAGACTGGGCCGCAGGGCAGTATTCCAACATGATAACGATCATAAACACACCTCCAAGACGACCACTGCCTTGCTAAAGAAGCTGAGGGTAAAGGTGATGGACTGGCCAAGCATGTCTCCTAAACCCTATTGAGCTTCTGCGGGGCATCCTCAAACGGAAGGTGGGGTAGCTCAAGGCCTCTAACATCCACCAGCTCCTTGATTTCATCATGGAGGAGTGGAAGAGGACTCCAGTGGCAACTTGTGAAGCTCTGGTAAACTACATGCCCAAGAGGGTTAAAGCAGTGCTGGAAAATAATGGTGGCCACACAAAATATTGAAACTTTGGGCCCAATTTGGACATTTTAACTTAGGGGTGTACTCACTGTTGTTGCCAGCAATTTAGACATTAATTAATGGCTGTGTGTTGAGTTATTTTGAGGGGACAGCAAATTTACTGTAACGGGCGTTATGGAGCTCACCCCAGATCAGCGTAGATTCAGATCTTTATGGACAGATTTCTTTGATACGATATTTCAAAGCAAAAAAGTAATACCTAGAATCCCCAGCCAGGGAGGTAATACAAAATCCTGAATACCACTCAGCACCAAATGGTTTTCGTGACCAAGAGGTTGCTGAGCAAAAGCACTTTAACTATATACAAATAGATACAGTGACTTAAGACATGAGCATAATTTGATTCAAGAAAAGTGTGATTATTGGCATACTTCAAATCGGTACCAATAATGGTTGGGGTACATGAAGTATCTATAACAGAGGTAATACTCTTATACTTGCTCTCAACCATATAGAATAGGTACTCCCTGTGTTCAGCAACCTGCAGGGCAGGTCTACAATTAGAGATTAGGTTACTGTATTGCGACTTGGTTTTAAACACATCACTTGAAAGACAGTTATATTCAGCAACCTGCAGGGCAGGCCTACAATCATAGATTGTGTGATATACTTTGCACTTAGACCAGACGTTACTCAAGCAACTTGAACTTTTGATTGATCTAGTAACTTGAAAGACAGACCCATATACTGAGAACATACATGGTATGGTGTACCCAGACTCAGTACTCGTTAGGCAGACTGGGAGGTTGACTAAATGAGCAACCTGAAGGGCAGATCTCCCAAGAGAAAACATCCGGCTAAGCATAGGCATGAAAACACAAACAAACATACAGGAGTATAGCGTGAGAATCGTCAGTGGGTAGTCCGCGTCAATCAACAAAGCAAGGTCCTGGTACATGCAAATGATTGGCAACGAAAATACAAAGTACACTGAGACAGGCTCAAGAGTCAGCTGGCAATGCTGGAAAATTACTCAACGTCAGGGCGACGAGCAAAGACTCACGCCCTGTATTTATGGCCAGCGACTCCGCGTCATCACGCCAAGCCTCGCCCCTTCAGACGCCGATCGGCCAGCTTGTGCTCCTGGCACCCGGCCAGCCAGTGATGCCGCCGGGTGCCCAGACCCCCCTAGGCAGCGCCGCGGGGGCAGAGGATGTCACATTTACACCGTTATACAAGCTGTACACTCACTACTTTACATTGTAGAAAAAGTGTTGTCATATGGAAAGATATAATAAAATATTTTAAGAAGTGGGAGGGGTGTACTCTCTTATTATTATTATTTATTTATATAGCACCAGGATATTCCGCATCGCTGAACAATGGGCATGACATAGACAGAGTTACAGTACACTGAGACTGAACAACATTTGACAAACCAGTACAGGAGGAAACGAGGGCCCTATTCCCGTGGGAACTCACAATCTAAAAGGGTTGGGGGTGGAAACAGGAGGAGAGGACTGCAAGGTGAGAGTGATGGACTGGCTGGGGCAGTGAGGTGTATTAGTGAGTCGGGTGGTAGGCTTCCCTAAATTGAAATGTCTTAAGGGAACGTTTGAAAGAAGGGAAACTAGGCAACAGTCTGACCGTCCGAGGGAGAGTGTTCCAAAGGATAGGAGCTGCAAGTGAGAAATCCTGTAGTCTATCATGGGAGGAGGTGATGCAGGGAGAAGCTAGGCGCAGGTCACTGTTTGACCTTAGAGAGCAGGCTGGGGTGTATTGGTGATTAGTGAGGACAGGTAGTGGGGAGCTGAGTTAGTGAGTAGGGATGGGCTGGCGGTTCGATCCGAACATGAGTTTGATTCGAACATTGCCCGTTCGGCAAACATCGAACATTTCCGCTTGTTCGCCGCGTGTTCACCCACAATGGACCACAATGCACTGGCCTGAAGCTCGTAATTGGCTACAGTCTTGCACCTGACCACAGGTCAGGTGCAAGACTATGCTAATCAGGGCTCAGAGTCCTGATTGGGCAAATTTTGCCCAATCATGGGCTCACAGAGCTAAGTCCCGCAGCACACTATATAAGGCTTCCTTGCAGCCTCAGCACGTGTTTTTTTTTGCAGGAGTGAGAGTAGATTGTTCTTTCAGTGTGTCTCACAGACGTCTAGCAGATTTCTGTGAATTGTAATCTGTGTCTTCTCACTGCCAACTATTGGGGTCTTACTTTCTTCTAGCAGTTAATTATCTGGGAATTGTAATCTGTGTCTTCTCACTGCCAGCTATTGGGGTCTCACAGACTTCTAGAAGATATCTGTGAATTGTAATCTGTGTCTTCTCACTGCCAGCTATTGGGGTCTCACAGATGTCTAGCAGATGTCTGGGAATTGTAATCTGTGTCTTCTCACTGCCAGCTATCAGGGGGTCCCACATACTTGCAGCAGATATCTGTGAATTGTAATCTGTGTTTTGGCACTGCCAGCTGCTGCCAGGCTATCAGGCTGTATCACTGACGTATAGAATTGTTCTGCCTAATCTGTATATCTTTAATCTAATTCTAGATACCATACAATAACACAGTTTAATCAGAGTTCATCTGTTTATCTATTCAGAGTAGAATCTGGGTGTTGCCAGCCATCAGCCAGGCTGTATCACTGACGTATAGCATTGTTCTGCAAAATCTATATATCTTTAATCTAATTCTAGATACCATACAATAACACAGTTTAATTTTTTTAGCAATAATTTTTTCCTGTTTTTTTTTTTAAAACGTCTTTTCTCTTTACTGTAACTGCCCTTTTTATTATCATTCATTGGATTTTATATGTAAATTCCAGGCATTTTCGCTCAGTAGTTTTTTTGCAAACAGAGTTTCAATTTTCCAACTTTGAAGCCTACTGTTTTGTTTTTCTTTACACCTCCTTCGTCTGTTTGTCTGGTTTTTCCGGCGGCTGCTTTGCGCTGTGATCGGCGGCTAGTTATGTTTCTCCGGCGTGTTCGGCGGGGTTAATCCAGATGTTTTTGCGGGTTTCGGTGTGCGTTCGCTGGGTTTTGCCGTGAGTGTTCGTCGGGTTTGCGGCGGCATATCCCTGCACTACGACGGACCTGTGGTGCTTCCTGAATACACCGCAGGGTCACCGAAATAGGATCGCCGAATCGCACCGAATTGAAGAGAACGAAAAGTCACTGAACGTGCGGTGACTTTTCAATTCTCTTTGAATAACCCTGTAACTCATCTTTTTATTGTATGAATGGGACACAGTGAATGGCTGGCAACCATACAAATGTTTTCTCAATGTTCTCAATTATAAAATACCTGTTAAGTAATTTTTTAAAAACAAGGCGACAAGAACCTAATGTACCTGCAATGTAACATAATATAACATATTATATATACATAACAAATATATATATATATATACACGTAACATAATGTAATGTAACATGCATCATAAAATCCTTGGAAAAAAAACATGTTTGGTTAACACAGATTTATCCGTATGTAATTTCCTTTTTATTTATTTATTTTAAATTGTAGAACATAATTTTGTCACCAAGCAACAGAATTCAGAGTATGATCACTCTCTGGTGGCTCCTAAATAAGTAAATAAAATTAAATTGCCATACTATTATGCCATGTGGATTACCCATACTGTACATTTCCTGCATTATGCTGTATTTAGCAAAGAGGTAAATAAAGGTATGGTGTGGTTTGCAAGGGAAAAAAAAACTAGAAAGGCATGTTCTTCACTATGTGGTCAAAAAGACCAAGCTGGTAATTATTTGTAGTTGTGCTTGGCGTTCTCTTGTACAGGTGTAAATTGACATCTTAAAGCATAGAAAGCATTAGGGGGCCACACAGATGGGACCACCCAGGCAGCCTGGAATCTACTGGCAATACAGAAGGAAGCATGTACCCTAGCCACATTGCAAGGTATATTTTTCACACACCATATGCAGAGGTATAATTCTTCTTTGACACAAAGCTAAGTAGATCTTCTTGTCGCATTAGAATTTATTTTTACAATATGTCCACTTATGTTGCTTAATATTATATGATAGTATGTATTGAACATAATTATGCATAACATATATCCACATTATGTATGATAGCTTAAAGGATAGTGTAAAATCAATATTAAAAATTGTGATTATTCGTGATGCAAAACACAAAATTCAAGACAGGGGTGACTCTAGGAATCATATGCACAGAGAGATACACTATATTGCCAAAAGTATTCGCTCACCCATGCAAATAATCAGAATCAGGTGTTCCAATCACTTCCATGGCCACAGGTGTATAAAATCAAGCACCTAGGCATGCAGACTGTTTTTACAAACATTTGTGAAAGAATGGGTCGCTCTCAGGAGCTCAGTGAATTCCAGTGTGGAACTGTGATAGGATGCCACCTGTGCAACAAATCCAGTCGTGAAATTTTCTCGCTCCTAAATATTCCACAGTCAACTGTCAGCTGTATTATAAGAACGTGGAAGTGTTTGGGAATGACAGCAACTCAGCCACGAAGTGGTAGGCCACGTAAACTGACGGAGCGGGGTCAGCGGATGCTGAGGCGCATAGTGCAAAGAGGTCGCCAACTATCTGCAGAGTCAATCGCTACAGACCTCCAAACTTCATGTGGCCTTCAGATTAGCTCAAGAACAGTGCGCAGAGAGCTTCATGGAATGGGTTTCCATGGCTGAGCAGCTGCATCCAAGCCATACATCACCAAGTGCAATGCAAAGCGTCGGATGCAGTGGTGTGAAGCATGCCTCGACTGGACTCTAGAGCAGTGGAGACGCGTTCTCTGGAGTGATGAATTGTGCTTCTCCATCTGGCAATCTGATGGAAGAGTCTGGGTTTGGCGGTTGCCAGGAGAACAGTACTTGTCTGACTGCATTGTGCCAAGTGTAAAGTTTGGTGGAGGGGGGATTATGGTGTGGGGTTGTTTTTCAGGAGCATGGCTTGGCCCCTTAGTTTCAATGAAAGGAACTCTGAATGCTTCAGCATACCAAGACATTTTTGGACAATTCCATGCTCCCAACTTTGTGGGAACAGTTTGGAGCTGGCCCCTTCCTCTTCCAACATGACTGAGCACCAGTGCACAAAGCAAGGTCCATAAAGACATGGATGACAGAGTCTGGTGTGGATGAACTTGCCTGGCCTGCACAGAGTCCTGACCTCAACCCGATAGTCTCCGCTCTAATTCATCCCAAAGGTGTTCTGAGAGCCAGGCCTGCTCTCCCAACACATCAGTGTGTGACCTCACAAATGCGCTTCTGGAAGAATGGTCAAAAATTCCCATAAACACTCTCCTAAACCTTGTGGACAGCCGTCCCAGAAGAGATGAAGCTGCGATAGCTGCAAAGGATGGACCGACGTCATATTGAACCCTATGTATTAGGAATGGGATGTCATTTAAGTTCATATGTGAGTCAAGGCAGGTGAGCGAATACTTTTGGCAATATAGTGTATGAGGCTCCTGAATGAAAACCAGCGGTTGCAAATTACTTGAGAAGAGACACAATACAGGAAGTCTGGGAATCACTAATATGTCTTCATTGTAAAATAGACAGAGAACACAATGCAGGGAGCCTGGGATTTACTGATTTGCCTGCAATACACAAGACACAGAGTTGACACAATACAAGGAGTCTGAGATTGACAGAAAAAATCTGTCACTGGCTTGACAAAGGCGAGTGACATGGTCGAAATATTGATACATAATAAATCTGGTCATCCAGCACTCACTGACCTTGAACTAACAAGCTTTCCAAATGATGCTGAGCACATGAGCATATACCAGCTTGGCAATCATCAGATGCACAGGTGACATTATCAGCACCTGCTCCCAAAAGCTTCCGGTGTTTGCCGAGTGGCTCCCTGCTTGTCACTATGGCTTTCACCACTTGTAACCTAGCACCAGCTTTCAAACTTGGTGAGTGGCAAACTTGTGGGAAAGACAGGATTTAGGGGAGGGCAACTACCCCTTGGTCTCGCTGTAGAGTTGCTCATGACATGTTCGTGTGTAGGGAAGAAACATTGTATTGTTGCAGGCATAATGGTCTGCTAGGATAAAACGTAACTTTTACTGGTTCGGTAAAAGAAAAACAGACGTTGTGCACCAAAAGATCCATGAAATACAGACAAAATTAAAATATGACTGCTACTCTAGTAGGTGTGTGCTCTGACAAGGGTGCTGTTCCTTGGGATCCTTGTGATGGTCCCAACAAGCTGTATCCCTGCTGTGGGTATGGATAAATAGAGAGGAGTAGACACAAGGCCCTGTAAATGGACTAAGAGAGGCAAGTCTATATACTGTATAGAGGGAAAAGGAAAGGCAAAGCAGAGCAGATACAAAGTGAGTGTATCTCCTCTGTCAATACTGTCCCCTAAGATCCTTAGGATGGTGCTTCAGGTATTGCATGTGCAAGTGGACAGATAGATAAACAAATCCCTATAACAGGCGAACACCAGTAGGTTTGTAGTATAGTAAGAGAGAGTAGAGCTGCTATCCTGCAGTGATAGCAAGCAGCAAAAAGATCATATAGGTAGCAAGTCCATAGAATTCAGGGTAAGAGTGCAAAAGTTTCTTCCCTACAAATTAATAGCTTTTTTAGGTGGTCATGATGCCCTGAGTATGCTCTTGTCTGTCCCCCCTCCCTCTGCTCAGTCGATCGGCTGAAACAGCTGAAAACAGCTGAGAGACGCGGAGGACTTTACTCCGCCCTCCCAGCTGTCAGTCAGCAGAGCGGGATTCATATTTCCCGCTTCTGCCGACTATTGCCGAATAGGAGACGTCATCGCGCTTTCAGCGCAATGACGTCTCCAACTTTCCGCAGTAGCTGGCGGCAGCAGCTGAAGATTAGTGTTGCGCGCATCCTCATGCACGCAACACTAATCAAAGAAGATGGAGCCGGGAAGAAGCCTGCTGATTGGCTGGCTTACGTGAGAGGCGCGCATGCGCGCTTCTCACGTAAACCATTAGCCAAGTGAAAGAGTTAGAAGGACGGGAGCGGAAGAGGAGGGAGGTGAGTATAAAAAAAAGGATGCCGTTGGAAACAAGCGGATTTTAGGGTAAGTATTACAGTAAAAAATAAATAAAAAAAAATCCCTACCTAGTTATTGAGGGAATAGGTATATTTTAAAGTAAAAAAATGGGGGGGGGATTTTTGCTTAGAGTGTGCCTTTAATGGCCATTAAAAGAGTAAGCTCACCCACCAACGTCATGGCACCTCTAGTGAGGGTGAGTCCTATCCAAAAATGAAACCACAGGCTGCTGTATAGCGAACCATAACTTGCTCACGCTGCTTTTCAGTCATGAGGTAGACTGGTGGGCTTTTATTTATGCCCCCCCAGAAACAAATCCACCTTGGGATCAAAAAACGCAACCCCATCCCTCCTGTACTATTTATGTTTTATTGTACCTCCAGCTAGGTCATCATTGCAGCTGTTCCACTCCGTGTCTTTGTTTTTTGATCCCAAGGTGGATTTGTTTCTGGTGGGGCATAAATAAAAGCCCACCAGTCTACCTCATGACTGAAAAGCAGCACGAGCAGTCATGGTTGGCTACACAGCAGCCTGTGGCTTCATTTTTGGATAGGACTCACCCTCACTAGAGGTGCCGTGACGTTGGCGGGTGAGCTTACTCTGTTAATGGTCATTAATAGAAACCAAAGCCTCTAATTGTGTTTCACACGGTATAATGGGAATAAACATAGATGACATTTTTCTCTTTGCTGTATCTATTGTTCCCCAGTATGAAAGTTATTTATTTAGATTGATATATGTAATTCTAAAATGGCCCATTCAAGCAGGAATAAAGAGCTGTAAGTGATAATTAATGTGAACATTTGGAAAAGGGAAAATGATTTTTTATTTTATCATCATTTAAATAGCGCCAACAGTTTCCGCAGCGCTTTACAATAACCAGTAGGAACGAGACAAAATTAAAACAATCCTATGAACAGAAGCAAGAGGTGTAGAGGACTCTGTTCAGAGGGGCTTACAATCTACAGGAATCTTCGTCTATATGCTGCGATTTCTTAAAATCAGTAAGGGAGGCAGGTTCATAAAATTATTTGACTAAAAGCCATATAAGAAAATAAACTCCAATTTTACTTAAGAATGTGCACATTTCAGAATAACCCATTAAATCTAGGATTTGTAGAAAGCAAAATAACTTGGTAAAGATGTAGATATATATGAAATTGATTGGTGTAAGGCAAAACTGAAAAATAACAAAATAAGTAATTTCTACATATACGAGCTGTTGTTTTAATAGAGATTAAAGGAGAGTGTGTATAGTTGTTAGTGTTACCTCTGGTCTGCCCTGTGGTCGTACTGTTGGTTAACTGTCTAGGCTTTGGTATGCCACCCAACTAGTTCACTATCTGAGAGGACACATTCCTTAGAGAAATCTGGAGTGAAAGATATGCCTGTGTCCAGGGCTGCAAGACTGTGTGGAACTCTGGTTCTAATCAACACCTCTTTAGTTTGCCATAATTTGTTCCCAAAAATGCTATTATAGCTTATTATAGACAATATATCATCTGCAGGTAATAGAATTTCATATTTTTGGCGAGGATTGGAAATTACATCATGACTGAGTGAATAAAAATATATACCGGTATTAAAACAAACTTTCACTGTATGTGATCCTTATATTCTAATCTCATAATTTGAGTTATCCTGACACATGGCTTTAATTAAGGTGACAGAATGTTATATAACAATGCAATACTTTTTTTTTTTGGCTATGAATTGCAGGTGTTTAGGACCTATGAAAATTTAAAACCAGTATTTTTTTGTTATGTGATCAAAATTGTCAAATAATTTTTCTATAAGGCAATCTTGTAGCATAAATAACATTGATAATAGTAATAAAAATTATTTATTTTGACTTCAATCTATTTTCTATAAATGTTGCTCCAATTTTGCCAAATTTGGCCATTTTCACTTAGGGGTGTATTGTAGTCACTTTTGTTTCCAGCGGTTTCAATATTAATGGCTGTGTTTTGAGTTATTTTGAGGGCACAGCAAATTTACACTGTTACACAAGTTGTACACTCACTACTTTACATTGCAGCAAAGTGTAATTTCTTCAGTGTTGTCACATGAAAAGATAAAATATTTACAAAAATGTGAGGGGTGTGAGATACTCACTTCTGTGAGATACTGTGTATATATACAGTTGTGCTCATTAGTTTACATACCCTGGCAGAATTTATGATTTCTTTGCCATTATTCAGAGAATATGAATGATAACACAAAAATTTATTTCCCTCATGGTTAGTGTTTGGCTGAAGCCATTTATTATCAATCAAGTTTGTTTACTTTCATTAAATCATAATGACACCAGAAACTACCCAAATGACCCTGATAAAAGGTTTACATACCCTGGTGATTTTGGCCTCATAACTTGCACAAAAATGTGAGGGGTGTACTCTCTTCTGTGAGATACTGTATGTACATATACTGTATATATAACAGAAAAAGAGTTAGCGCTCTAAGGTCTCATACTGAAAAACAAAAAAGTATAATAATTAAAAAAGATTGGCGTTTCAACTCTCTGTTGGAATGGAGGATCGGGATATATTGTGATGAGCCAAGAGCTATACAGTTGTGTTAGAAGCTGGACATCTTGGAAGTCTTGTGCCAAAGAGGTGAAACAGCAAACACTGGAAGAGAAAAGGTGAGTATTTATACCCAAACTATATAAAAAATAATTGGGCGACTGCTGTCATCAGGGAAAGAGAGGTGGGCATATTTAACCCCTTCACTACCGAGATCGTGATATCTCCGGCTTCAAAGGCACCATCTGGTGCCTCGATAGCTAGATATCTCAGTATGCTGATCTGCAGCCCAAAATCAAATGAAATTTGTTTGCTGTGAATGAATGTATTTTGCTTTTGGGCTGCAGAAGGTGCCCCAAGGTTTTAGCCTTGTGGGCATTATGCCCATGAGAGCTAAAACTGTAAAATGTTCTTGAACCCAGGACATACTTGAAAATGAGAGAAATCTCAATGTATCCATCCTGGTAAAATCCTTTATAAATAAATAAATAAAATCAGCTGCTCAAAGCTCTGAAATATCAGGCTTTCAGAAGCTGTCAGCAGTTGATGCAGGGAAAAAAAATGAACTGCTGCTCAAACCTCTGTAACTCAATTTGGCAGTAGATGGTGCCATCTACTGGCCAAATAGGTTATTTACAGTAATACCTGTTTATTACTGCATAATTAATTTAAATGATTTTACAAAAAAAACACTGGTTTCTGACAATGTTTTTTTAGACAATCACTTGGTAGCGAAGGGGTTAATAGTGTGTTCCTTTACACTATCAAGTTCTTCACATTTAACTATACGGAACCAAGAGTTTCATAGAAAACAGTTCTCTCCTAAACACCCGGCATTCATCTCATAGAAATAATTGGAAATGTCCAAGTATAAGAATAAGAATAAAATAGTATTTTGTTACAATAAAGAAAGATGAATTAAGAAATCTGGAAAGGACATGGACATGAAATCATTTAGTTATCCTCTAATATAAATTAATTTAGCCCAATAAAAATTCCTAGAACTGTGAACACATTTTGACTTTACGGAGAGGCTGCAGTTAATGGACTTTATTTACCCATAAACCCCCTCACACACTCAGTTTATCACACACAATCAAACTAATACCTTACCCGCAGAGACTCAATTTAAGAGTTATTGCTATTAATATTGTAAGTTAAAATCCCATGTGGTATTTGTGCAACCAATCAAGGGATACTAATCCATTATTTACAATGACAGCTGTCTGTGATACAGGACATTATCTGACAAAGGTCACAGCTACAGCCACAGCACCAGTATTACCAAGCCTTTGCTGTCACAGTTCTCAGGGAATTCGTGTATGACTTTGTTATGCACATTAAAAGGCCGACACAAAGAATTCAAGCTTTCTGAATCACCACATTACAGTATATATATTATATAACTTAAGTAAATAAAAAGCAGAAGGCTTTACTAAATGTAACCATCCTACTCATTAAAGATATATTTGGTTGATAGAGAACAATAACTATTTATAAATATGGTGATTCAGTGATCTTCTTTATATTATGTTTAGCAGCCTCTACTCACAGATGGCTCCTGTAATTGTAAAGTATTTTTGACCTCACTGATATTTTCGTCAGTTACATTGCTGCTTGTTAGAGCATGCCGAATATTGTTTTCTACTATTTATAATTATATTGGAGGTTTTGATTTTTGTATTTTGCATTCAGGAGGATTACATGAAACATTTATGCAAATTCATCTTTTCAAAATAGAGGCTATTGAATTGGCCGAGACTGTTGCGACACAGATTGCCCTCGATTTGGCCGCACAATAAGGGCATGCATTACACAGGCTTTGGCAAAAGGGTACATTGACTCATCACAACAATATCATCCTATTACATAGCATTTTCAGATACTCATTGAATACATGCTAATAAAGATGTGACACAACCTTATTCAGACACTGACATTTATTTCATGGAATCCAAGCACCGAGATATACATATTCCATGAATATGTTGAAGTGTGAATACACTGAGTCCACCCATAGCCATGCATCAGTCATTTAATTATGATGTACACAAGAACATTTCTTTCACATGTCAGCACAAAATAAACAGTTTTGCTTAGCAGTTCAGCAATAAAAGAGAGTATACTTAGGTAAGGTCAATATGCATGCTCTTTATCATCAAACAGATATCAGGTCACCCATTTAGACTGGGTGAAAGGAAATTCAGCCTAAAGCATAGGCAGGGATATTTTACAGTGAGAACAATAAAGCTGTGGAATTCTCTGCCTGTTGAGGTGGTTGGGTCACAGACTGTACAGACTTTTAAACAACGACTGGATGACTTCCTACAAATACATAATATTAAGGGTTATAATATTTAATATGTGGGTAAAAGATGCTTGATCCAAGGAGAAATCTGACGCCATTCTGGGTTCAAGAAGGAATTTTTTCCCAGTATTTTGCATATCTGGCGAGCGCTTCAAACTGGATTTGTTGCCTTCTTTTGGATCATGTGATGTGGGAAAGGCTGAACCCGATAGATGCAGTTTTTTTCAGCCTGTGTATCTAGCTATATTCAAAAAAGGGTAAGGGACATTTTGAATAAATTTTGACTCTCTAGACCCCAACTCCAGACATCTCTCCTGTAGCCACTAACTGACCCTTCAGGGTTCAGATGACATCACTCCCTTTAAAGTGTTGTCACAGCAGCCAGGGACAGCCAGTGGATGGGAACATACACACTCCTGCCACCATGACTACCTACAGTTGTGTTCAAAATTATTCAACCCCCACTGAAATTGAGTGTTTTGGCCAGTTTGACATTGATTTTGATCATTCAGTCATCTTGCTTACAATTAAATCAAAGAGGCACGTGTAGGTCAGACAAATATAACATAACATTTATAATGAAATAACCACAAATGTCTTTTCTGTGCTCACATCATTATCAGTTTTATTCAACCCCCAAGTGACATTCAATCTTAGTACTTAGTACAACATCATTTTACAATTATAACAGCTTTTAAACGTGAAGCATAGCTTGACACAAGTGTCTTGCAGCGATCTATGGGTATCTTCGCCCATTCGTCAGGGGCAAAAGCCTCCAGTTCAGTCACATTCTTAGGCTTGCGCACTGCAACTGCTTTCTTTAAGTCCCACCAGAGGTTCTCAATCGGATTTAAGTCAGATGACTGCGATGGCCACTCCAAAATGTTCCAGCCTTTAATCTGCAACCATGCTCTAGTGGACTTGGAGGTATGCTTGGGATCATTGTCCTGTTCAAAGGTCCAACATCTCCCAAGCCTCAGGTTTTTGACGGACTGCATCACATTGTCATCCAATATCTCCTGGTACTGAAGAGAATTCATGGTACCTTGCACACGCTGAAGCTTCCCTGTACCTGCAGAAGCAAAACAGCCCCAAAGCATGATTGACCCCCCCGCCATGCTTCACAGTAGGCAAGGTGTTCTTTTCTTCATAGACCTTGTTCTTCCTCCTCCAAACATAGCGTTGATCCATGGGCCCAAACAGTTCTAATTTTGTTTCATCAGTCCACAGAACACTATCCCAAAACTTCTGTGGTTTATCCACATGACTTTTGGCATACTGCAGTCGACTCTTCTTATTCTTTGGAGACAGCAAGGGGGTGCGCCTGGGAGTTCTGGCATGGAGGCCTTCATTACGCAGTGTGCGCCGTATTGTCTGAGCTGAAACTTCAGTACCCACATCTGACAAAATCTTCTCAGTTCCTCAGCAGTTACACAGGGACTTTTCTCCACTCTACGCTTCAGGTAGCGCACAGCAGTCGAAGTCAGCATCTTCTTTCTGCCACGACCAGGTAGCGTTTCAACAGTGCCCTTTGCCTTGAATTTGCGAATGATGCTTCCTATGGTCTCTCTTGGTATGTTTAACATCTTTGCAATCTTCTTATAGCCATTGCCCTTCCTGTGAAGAGTAATCACCTCTTCTCTTGTCTTCCTGGACCATTCTCTTGACTTCACCATGTTTGTAACCACACCAGTAAATGTCTAGAAGGAGCTGAGTATCACAGTCATTTTAAAGCAGCCTAATTGGTGCTTATTATGCTTTATTGCTGCTCCGTGACATCCACAGGTGTTTTCAATACCTGATTGAAAACACTTGAATGAACCTCTGTTCTTCAGAGTGGTAGTCTTTAAGGGGTTGAATAATTGTGTCAATGAAGAATTCACAAAAGAAACATTTATTACTGTATTACAAAACCAATTGATGTCATTTTAGTTGCATATGGTTCTTTAAAAAGTCCTTGTAGGATTTCATTCTTTATACAATTACAAATGTACACTAAATTCCCTAAAACCCTTTACAGCATTGGGGGTTGAATAATTTTGAACACAACTGTAAGTTAGCTTCAGCAAGCTTAAGGTTTCATGGTGGCTAGAGTGACCCATCCACATTCAGGGTTATTCAAAGAGAATAGAAAAGCCACCGCACGGTCGGTGACTTTTCGTTCTCTTCAATTCGGTGCGATTTGGCAATCCCATTTTGGCGACCCTGCGGTGTATTCAGCAAGCACTACAGGGACGTCATAGTGCAGGGAAAAGCCGCCACAAACCTGCCGAACACTCACCGCAAAACCCAGCAAATGCACACCGAAACCCGCAAAAACATCTGGATTAACCCCGCCGAACACGCCGGAGAAACACAACTAGCCGCTGATTACAGCGCAGAGGAGCCGCCGGAAAAACCCAACACGTAGACGAAGGAGGTGTAAAAAAATGAAAAAATTGTTTGCTTGAAAGTTGGAAAATTGAAATTCTGTTTGCAAAAAAACTACTGAACGAAAATGCCTGGAATTTACATATAAGATCCAATGAATGATAATAAAAAGGCCAGTCACAGTAAAAAGAAAAGACGATTAAAAAAAATGGGAAAAAGTTATTACCAAAAAAATCCCAAAAACTGATTCTAAACAATCTATTAATAAAGAGACTTTTTACTGCAGAATATAATATTAAATGGTTTATTAGATATTGAATTAAAACTGGAATATTTTTAACATTGAAGCCTATGGTATTCGCCTGAATAAACCTGTTGAATTAAACCACCGAATGGCAGGGCATTTCGGCAACTTTTCAGTGCTGGTTTGTGTTCTCTGAATAAACGAAGCATTGCTTCTCTATGGGGATTCACTGCCCTCGAACAGGCACCGTATGTGCAGGCAATTCGCCAAGATTTGGCGAACTGCCTGCTCTCTGAATAGCCGAATGGACAGGAAAGGTAAACGAACACTGAATTTCAACATTCGGTTACCTTTCGCCAGAAATTCGGATCTCTTTGAATAACCCTGATTATCTTTATATCAGTAGATCATATCTATGTTATTATATGGAAAGATAAACACATGGATAGACATTGGCACTATCTGTGATAAATACAAAAATGTTAACATGTCTTTATTTGTTATAAATTATATGGAATATGTATTGTATTTGGCAGCAATAACTAGCAAAGATTTCCATGAATGTCCAATTCAGAATTAAATTAATTAGACTAAATACGAACAAAAGGGAAAAAAACAAGGTCTGTTAACTGCTGAGAAATGTGATGTGCTATCATACCAAAATTAGAGGTGATAATTAAATAATTTCCACTGTGAATAGCCATGCTCACTAGCAGTTGTACATGGTGTGAATAGCTATGCCGTACATTAGTACCACCCATTCTTTAGAATTTTTTGATGTTACCAGAAACAAGCTGTCATGAAATGCAATATCAGTTTAGTATTTGCAGATCACAAGCTGTTCATCAACAATAATGCAGAAAACGTATAAAAAGTACAAAACGTGCCATGCGCAAATACATATTTATTGGATGCAAAGGGTACTACTGTGGCCACTAATGGAAAAATTTAGCATGAGCCTTTACCCATAAGTGGCCACCCTATTAAAAACTCCATTATGAGCAAGATGTATTATTAGTGGCTTAGTTCATTATAATTGGTAGCCACTAACAATTGCCGGCACTGGTGCCAAGGGTCACCACTAACGGTCAAAATGAGCTCCGCGCACAGAGGTTAACTGGCTCAGCAAAGAAGGGGTTAAAAAGCAAAAACATGTAAAAATTGCGTAATTCTAATCTCAGGACAAAATTTCAAAACTATTTAGCCAGGGGATTTTTTGGCGGTTGTAGATTTTGGGGATCAAGTTTCGAATAAGTGTGTTTTTACCATTTTTTCAACATATTTCATATTTTTTTATAGTGAATTATACGATATGATAGAAATAAAGGTATCTTTAGAAAGTCCATTTAATGGCGGGAAAAGCGGTATATAATATGTGAGAGTTGCATAAACGAGTAAGAGGAAAATTTGACCTAAATACAAACATCGCAGAAACGTAAAAACAGCAGTGGGCACTTTCAGACGGACAATTTTAAAACCGTCTGGTCACTAAGGGGTTAAGGGGTATTTTCCCCAGGACGTACTATGTACGTCAGTTGTCCTTAAGGGGTTAATATAGTGATTTATAGATGATAAAATCACCTCATCTAGAAATAATTTATGCGGATTTGATTACAAAATATGATCATACATGATATAAGTCAGCCACAATATCAATATACTACATCACAGCAGGACCTATCCTTAATAACCTAATGGCTGATTATAAGCCACTTACTTGGGACATACTGTACATCCTCCTGAGGCTCTCTGCAGCTCAAGGTTTAAATAGGCCCTGCAATGAGGCACCTGTGACACAGAGGAGTGCAATACCAGCTAGGGTGGGTCAGTATTCCAAATGTTACATACAGAACCAGAATGGCTGCACTCAACTTAGAAAGGTAGAATATGTCGGTAGATAAGAACCTTTCGGCCCATCTAGTCTGCCCAATTACATGGATACTTTACCTGGATTTATCGTTTATTTAGGATAGTCTTATGCCTATCCCATGCCTGCTTAAACTCAATCACTGTTTTATCCTCTACCACTTCTACTGGAAGGCTGTTCCATGTATTTATTTATTTATTTATAAAGTATTTTACCAGGAAGGAAACCTTGAGATTTCTCTCGTTTTCAAGTATGTCCTGGGTTTGTAAAGTATGTATCTACCACCCTCAGTAAAATAATACTTCCTGATGTTACTGTTAAACCTTTGCTCCTCTAATCTAAGATTATGTCCTCTCGTTTTGCTACTTTGTTTCCTTTTAAATATACTCCCTTCCTCTACCTGGTTTATTCCCTTTACGTATTTAAATATTACTATGATATCAACTCTTGAACTCTAACATGCATTTTTCATAAGGGTGCTTCTGAGACCACGCACACAACTTAACAAACACAGAGCAATCCACTTTCGTATAGGCTTAAATATTTTATAAACACCTGACATGGGAATAAATGATGACGATTTTGTTACCCAATAGTTGTAAATGAATATTGGCTTATACCTTGCTTCAATATTGAAATACTTTAACCTAAAAGCAGTTTGTCTTGTAGTTGGCAGCATTTTTTGTTCTATGCTTTTGAGCACGCAGTATAGCAGCTTCTGATTGAATTTCTTTTTACAGTTTATTTCGATACTATCATTAGGACGCCAATTCTGGACACAATGGTAAATTATAGGGTTCAGTGAATGCTTCATCATGAGGTATTGTATTGATTACGTTTTACACCAACATCTTATTTTGAGGTATAAACTGTCAGAATTGAACCAGTAATTGTAAACATGGAATCCTGACAGCTGATATAATACCATTGGCCAATGTAATCTGTACATTTCTTGCTGAAAATATTGTTTTTACTGATTTTAACACATCAGTTTTGGGAGGAAAGTGCTGCCTGATAATACATCAGTGAATTCAATCCAATCAATATGTCAGTGAATAAAATCCACATTTCTAGCACGTGTGTATATATATATATATATATATATATATATCACGAGTATAGCAGTACGTAGTGATACCTTTTTTATTGGACTAATGCTACATTTAAAAGACAAGCTTTCGAGAGGATTCCTCTCTTCCTCAGGTCTCTGGAAGCTGTACTGACCATTCCTAGAATTGAACATTAAGACATTAAGGGTCACATGGGTGGGGGATTTAGATGTCGTAAAAAGTGAGAGTCAAATCTTGGGCCCATAATAAAACAACAGAGATAAAATCATACAACTTGAAAGAAAAAAAAAAGGAAAAAGAAAAGAACAAAAACACAAAACAGTGAAGGCTGAAAGAGGCATACAAAAAAAAAAAGAAGAGAGACCAAGAAGAAACAAAGCATCAGCCAGAATTTTGAATGCTATGTGACGTTATGATACTGGGTTAAAAACACAGAATTCACATTGAGTCCGTCTTTTATAGTGTTAAAATATGTGATAATTTTCATTTCATATGTCTTGTGTTCACGGTGGTCTTTGAAATGTCCTGAATGCAAGACATATGAAATTAAAATGATCACATAAAGTGATTTAAAAGTGAAAGAAAAAGTCTGCTCGATAATTACCTACACAATTATAGAGAGAATTTTAATTGCATATGTAAATAATCCTAATGGTGAAAAGCCTTTGTATTTGGGACCAACATATATAAGGATATGTAAATGTAATTTTATTTATATAGATTGTTTTGCGCCGTAAGGAAGTTTCTTTTTATTTTCATTTGTATATCTCAGGTATTTATGAGGTTGTGAATACCCCATACTTCCGCACTTGGCTGCACATATCAACACTAATACCATGTCCTGATTGAACTGTTGGCGCCGTAAATAAGACACAATACTTTACCCCCCTGTTTAAGTATATATATATACTGTATATACTGTATATATCTTTATTAGTTTTAAACCTAGGATCAATCATCAGTGTTTTATTTGATAGTACATTTGTTTTTTCTGTATTCAATTATATTTTTATTTGTTTTCTATGCATCCCAGGTTATTGGTCTCTATTGTCACCTATTTGATGGATAGACTTTTCTGATGTATTACATCATACTCATCCTATATGGCATATATATTTATTTATTTGCAAAGTATTTTACCAGGAAAGATGAAAACGAAAGAGATCTCAATGTAAGTATGTCCTGGGTCCAAGAATGTTGAATTTTTACTGAGGGTACAGAAATACAAAGTAATAAATGCAAGATATTAAAAACAAAACACAAATATACAGATGAACACAGAAAATAAATATGTAGGAAATATAGTCATTATGTTACATGTTTACAGGTGCATTCCGCATTGAGGTTGCTTGCTTGGGTTGACTCCTATTTATCCAACAGGTCCTTCTGTGTGTCCTTTGCTGGTAACTCCTCCTCCTCATTGCCTCTATCTGTTGGTGTACCTCAAGGCTCTGTCCTTGGTCCTCTGCTCTTTTCCATCTACACCTCCTCCCTGGGCAAAATCATCAACAGCTTTGGCTTTAATTACCACCTCTATGCTGATGACACTCAGATCTACCTCTCTACCCCTGATCTCTCTCCCCCTGTCCTTTCAAAAGTCAGTGACTGTTTATCTGGCATCTCCTCCTGCATGGCCTCCCACCACCTAAAGATCAACATGTCAAAGACTGAACTCCTACTTATTCCTCCATCCAATGCCTCCCCACCTCCTGACTTCTCTATCACGGTGGAGGGTATCACCATCTCCCCATCAAACCAAGTTCGCTGTCTTGGAGTTACACTTGACTCTGCTCTTTCCTCCTCCTGCCGATACCAACTGCGTAATATTTCCAGAATTCGGCCATTTCTTACCGCTGTCACGACAAAACAACTCATACACGCCCTGGTAATCTCCCGACTCGACTATTGCAATAATCTCTTATCTGGCCTCCCTCTGTCCCGCCTCTCCCCCCTACAATCCATCCTGAATGCCTCCGCCAGGCTAATTCACCTCACCCGCCGCTCTGTTTCTGCCGCTCCCCTCTGCGAGTCCCTTCACTGGCTCCCCATCCACTGCAGAATTAAGTTCAAAATCCTTATCCTTACCTACAAAACCCTCACTAACTCAGCTCCCCACTACCTGTCCTCACTAATCACCAAATACAACCCAGCCCGCTCCCTAAGGTCAAACAGTGATCCTAGCTTCTCCCCGCATCACCTCTTCCCATGATAGACTGCAGGATTTCTCACGCGCAGCCCCCACTCTCTGGAACGCTCTCCCTCGTACTGTCAGACTTTCCCCTAACTTCTCTTCCTTCAAACGCTCCCTTAAAACATTCCTATTTAGGGAAGCCTACCACCCAACTCACTGACGCAACCATCAATCACTCTCACCTTACAGTCCTCTCCTCCTGTTTCCAACCCCAACCCTCCTAGATTGTGAGTTCCTACGGGAATAGGGCCCTCATCTCCTCCTGTACTGTTTTCTCAAATGTTGTTCAATGTATTGTAACCCTGTCTATACTGTGCTTATTGTACAGCGCTGCGGAATATGCTGGCGCTTTATAAATAAAGAATAATAATAATAATAATAATAATAATTGAGGTATGTTAATAGGGAGCTCTTGAGTGACTTTAGACTGATGGCAACTGGGAGGTTATTCCATAATTGTGGTGCTCTGTAGGAAAATGAGGATCAAGCCACTTTCTTTTTGTATTGTGTTATTGCAAGTAAGGCGCAGGTCCTGGATCAGAGGTTATAGGATGAGGAAACTGCTGGGGGAAGCCGTCTATTCAGGTTGGGTGGTAGCTTCCCAGAAAAGCTCATATGCCATATAACGTCACACTTTTTCAAATGTATTTAATTATCTCTATGGCGTCCTAGCCATTTTATTTTTCCTCTTGTTGGTTATTCACTTATTTATGTCACCATCTCTTTTTTGTGAGTGTACTGCTATGCTTGTACATGTTCCTGCCCATTACTTGTTATTGCAGGTTTTCATTTTGCTTTTAACGTTTTCTTGGTCATTCACAACTTTCATAGCCTCAGTATTCTGCAATTAGTAGGAATGTTTTTCACTTCCTCATTATGTTGTATTGCTCTACAAGTGGTAACTTTCCTTCTGATTAGTAAACTTTACAATTTATTTTCTATTTATTGTCGTTTTCGGGTTTTATTCAATTTTTTGATAAAGGCTCCCAGAGAGTTGAAACATTGATCCTATTTTATGTGCACAAAATAAAGATTGTTTCACTAAAGACCCTGGAGTGTGTCTTTGCTTCTATGGACATAGATATAGCTCCTAGCTGATGAGGGTCCAACAAACCCGAAACAGCACTGTCCTAGGAGTGGCTTTGACCAGTTGCATAAACCTTATCTCTGCTAGAAAGCCACAGTGTGGCATAGCATTGATTTTAGGGTTCTGTGTAATAACAGACCCAGGATGCATAAAAGTGAGACAGATGTCATTTGCATATCCTACCCAGAATTCCTTTCTGCATATGGGGAATGTGGCACAGGAGCTCTGGGATGTAATTCATCGAATTGCTGTGATACACAAGTGGCTTCTGCAATAATAAACACACACATATATATATATATATATATATATTAGGCAGATTAATTATTATTTTGGTTGTTTGGATTTGTATTTGCAAAGCCATACACTCTACATTTAGCTTTTCATGTGAAATTAAGCTTTGTTTTTTACTAGGGATGCACCGATACTACTTTTTTAACACTGAGTACGAGTACTGATACTTTTTAAAAGTACTCACCGATACCGAGTACCGATACTTTTATTTTATGTCAGGTGACCACTTTCCAATAAGAACAGACCTCATATAAAAATGCCCCCAGCTCACATGTATATACCCCCCGAGATATATATATACAGAATGCCCCCAGCTTACATGTAGCTTGCCCCCAGCTCTCATGGATATGCCCCCAGCTCTCATGGATCTTGCCCCCAGCCTCACATGGATATTGCCCCCAGCTCATATGGATATGGCCCAGCTTATATGGATATTGCCCCAGCTCATATGGAAATGCCCCAGGACATACTTGAAAACGAGAGAAATCTCAATGTATCCTTCCTTGTAAAATCCTTTATAAATAAATATGGATATTGCCCCAGCTCTCATGGATATGCCCCAGCTCGTATGGATATGCCCCCAGCGCTCACCTATATGCTGGGGAAGCTGGCCGCGTGCATGAAAAGAACGCGGCCAGCGTTCCCCTCCGGCGGCAGCGATGCGATGCGATACCCGTCTGAAGGTCCGGTCGCACGGCTTTGATGCGATCACGTGGCCGCCGGGCGTCTATGTGACGCTGCCTCCAGCCGAGAGGCAGCGTCACAGAAGCGTCCGGAGGCTGCGTTAACGCATCACAGCAGCGCGACCGGACCTTCAGATGGGTGAGTATCGCTGCCGCCGGAGGGGAACACTGGCCGCGTGCTTTTTATGCACGCGGCCTGCTTCCCCAGCCCCGTGGATACCGGCAAGCCGGCCCAGTGCTGGCTTCCGGTATCGGGGGAGTGTATCGGCCATTTGCACGAGTACCAAGTACTCGTGCAAATGCCAGTATCGGCACTGATACCGATACTAGTATCGGTATCAGTGCATCCCTATTTATTACCATTAAAAAATGGTGTATGGGAGAATGAATATACAGTTATGTAAGATTCATGGTGGATTTATTCTGTCAAAAATAGCTAGAAATAACTAGCAGTGTACATTATTAGCATAATCCAGAACAAATAAGACACATCTGTATGTTATTGTAAACATCCAAAAATATAGATTTTTAGATCCAGCTAGATTATTGGGTTTACGACTTGAAGGAGGTGACAAAAATAAGAAAAGTGAAACCTGGTGACATGTGCTTTATTACACATTGGAGAAAGAGTAGCTGATTTGTTTCCAGGGTATTACATTTCAATGTGCTGCACTTAACACTTTATGAATTTATTGTATGTATGAGTTTTCATTGCTAACTTGTCCATTACATTGGACCCTATCACTAAAGAGCGAAATGCATAAGATTCAGGAGTGTATGTAGGCTTCCCTGGTGCATTAGACAGAAACAAAAGATATACAGAGCATTAAATCAGTGTTTTGCCAGGCAGTGATAAGAAGATTTGACTTAGTGAGCCAAACTGTTGCTTTAAATGTCTGCAAATAATAAATTGTTAAACATGATGCAGGGGCGCCCAGGACTTCTTCAAATCTTGGGGATTGGGAGTATAATCTGTGTTTTAAAGTGACTGCTGGATGGAAGAGACAGGAATAGTCTCAGGTGAACCATTTTGAACAAGCAGTGCTAATGAGAAAGGTCCCTCCCTCTTACCATTGGTTTAACCCCCTAGTGACGAAGCGATTTTACCATTGTCAATCCGAAAGTACCCACTGCTGTTTGTACGTTTCTGCGCTGTTTGTGTTTTGTTCTTATGTTCCTCTTACTCGTTTAAGGAACCGACACATTATATACCATTTTTCTCGCCATTAAATGGACTTTCTAAAGATTTCATTATTTTCATCAAATCGTATAATTTACTATAAAAAAATTATGAAATATGATGAAAAAAACATAGACAAAACATAGACAAAACATAGACAAAAAGAAAACACTTAATTTTTTTTATTTCTTTTTTACACCATACCTGGTCATGTTTGGTATTGGAAAGGCCTTTCGATTGATACCAAAGATGACCCTCTAGCTACTACTTATCAGGAGATATAGGGGTCCAAAGGATTCCCCTATCTTCACTTGGCAGCTAGGGTTTAACTGCCCAACTGATGTCATCTTGCATGTGGCGGTGATGTCAGTGGGCAGGGGGGACGACCCGGAGGCTTGGCTGACAACTAAGATATCAGTCACCTCTGGGAGAGGACCGCGATACGGTGCCGATTGGCACTGAATCATGACCAGGCACCTAAAGGGTTAAAGAGGCATCACTGAAAAGGGCAGTGACCACGGGACTCTGGCCAGAGAGCTAAGTATTGGGAGAGAGGGGGGTTGGAGGACCATGTCGTACAGGGTACGTCCTTGGTCCTTAACGGGATTTTTTACCAGGATGTACTGTCACGGGTCAGTCAACCCAGGAGGGTGAGGATATGCACCCAGGGGTGCAGTGACACACTGGAGGCACAAATGAGTTTAAACAAGGAGGTTTTATAGTAGGAAACAGGATACAAATGAAGGGCCGGATTTGCCTTTTTTCTGCCAGCGCAGCCAGGATTGTTACAAGTACCCTGTATGTCATTGGTGTCCAAAGGGTTAAATATGTAGAGAGGAGTACTAAGGGAGCAGTTGAAGAGGAATAAATGAAAGATTTGCTGGAGTTGGCGCTTCTTGTCCTGTTAGTGGTTCCTTCTGCTGCACCCCGTGGCTCAGAAGTGTGGTTTCCTTACAGGGTTACCATCCTCCGTGTCCCTCAAAATATAAAATGACTCACATAGAGCAATATTGTATAAAATGGAGTGCAAAGGAGAAGAATGTTGGCAAATTTTATTAGTAATAAAATATACAGTATACCAAAACGCATTTCGCATATAAAGCTTCATCAGTTGGTGCTACTGTTTTGGTATACTGTATATTTTATTACTAATAAAATTCCCCTTATTTTACGCCTATCCCGGGTCCTGGACACTTATATTCGCCGAGGAGGTGGCTGAGGCTGATAGGTGATCCGGTGCACCTTCTGAAGTCACCGGCTGCCTACAAATCTGGTGTCTGATCGATGCCCCAAGTGGCATCCTAAGTGGACGTTCAGAGTTGATTTCCTGGAGTTGCGGGACTGGTGGAAGGAACTGCAAGGCCCACTTTTTACTCCGGGTAAACACACGTCTATATCATGCTTTCTCTCACGCTTCTGCTCTTTACTTCTACCTTTCTCCTTAAATGGAACTCCTGCCCCTCTACCACCGACCCCTACACTATCTGCATCTCTCCCTCCTCTCGTCCCACATGATGGCCTCGCATGAGCTCCTTTGTTTCCTCAGAACATGGTCTCCCTCTATCTCTCGTGCTGCCAATCACTCCCACTCCCACAAATCCCATTCCCACCTTCTCTTTCTCACCCTCCTGCTGTTACTCTATTCAGGTGACATATCCCCTAACCCTGGCCCCACAACACATCCAATACTTCCCTCTCATCCTATCTCCATCGCACATAAATCACCTCCCTGCAAGCCCAGCAACCTCATTCCCATAATCCCTCAGTGCCTGTCCTCTTTCTCCTGCGCCCTCTGGAACGCTCGCTCTGTGTCCAACAAACTCACAGCAATCCATGACCTCTTCCTTTCAAACTCCTTCAACCTCCTAGCTTTAACTGAAACCTGGCTAACTCCTCTGACACGGCCTCCGTTGCTGCTCTCTCACATGGCGGTCTACACTTGAGCCATACCCCCAGACCGGGTGAGAGAAATGGTGGCGGGGTCGGCATCCTGCTCTCTCCCACCTGCACCTACCAGCATCTCCCTCCACCCCCATTCCTCTCCTTCTCCTCCTTCGAGACACACTGCATCCGCCAATTCTCTCCTCTGGCTCTCAGGGTGGCAGTCATCTACCGCCCACCGGGACCAACCTCCCAGTTCTTTGTCCACTTTGCTACCTGGCTTTCTCACTTCCTGTCTTCTAATCTTCTAGTTATCGGGGACTTCAACATTTCCATTGATGATCCTTCCGCCCCTGCTGCCTCCAAACCTCTTTCACTCACGTCCTACCTTGGACTCACACAATCCTCCCTCCTCCCTACCCACCACGATGTCACGCTATTGACCTTGTCTTTTCCAACCTCTGCTCCATTTCTGAGTTCAACTGTCGCCCTTTCCCCATCTCTGACCACCACCTTCTCTCTTTCAACCTATCTGGACTTCCTAAACACCCTGCTCCCCACCCCGCACACACACTCGCAGAAATCTACATGCTGTGGACCCCCTTAAATTCTCCAACCTACTTCACCACCTCCCTCATACCTCATCCTTCACCTGCCCTGATGCTGCCACTAATCACTACAACACTAGGCTTATCTCTGCTCTAGACACCCTTGCTCCTCTTCGACTCTGTAAGGCCCCATGCCGCCAGCTTCAGCCCTGGCACACCCTCCAGACTCGCTACCTGCAAAGATGCTCCCGCACTGCAGAGCATGCCTGGAGGAAATCCCGCTCTGAAGCTGATTTTGTTCACTTCAAGTTTATTCTCCGGTCATACACCTCTGCCCTCCACTTGGCCAAACAATCCTTCTTCTCATCTCTTATATCTTTGCTGTCCTCCATCCCTAAATGTCTCTGGTCCACCTTCAACACCCTCCTCTACCCACCTGCACATCCCCCCCAGCTGCCTTCAGCACTCAAGACCTGGCAGACTACTTCCTCAGTAAAACTCTAACTATCAGAAGCAACATCCCAACACAAGATAGTTATCTGCCACCTCCACTCCCACAGGTCCCCTCTGCCACCCTCTGCCGCTTCCTCCCAGCCACTGAGGAGGAAGTCAATTCCTTATTGTCCTCCTCACATCTCACCACGTGCCCGCTCGACCCCATTCCCTCACATCTAATTCCTCCCTCTCTCCTCCTCCCTCACCCCTGCTCTCACACACATCTTCAACCTATCTCTCTCCACTGGCTCCTTTCCATCCGCCTTCAAACACGTGCTAGTTACCCCTTTACTAAAGAAACCATCCCTAGATCCCAACTCTCCATCCAACTACCGCCCTGTATCCCTGCTTCCCTTCACATCAAAGCTCTTAGAAAAACTAGTCTTCAACCGCCTCTCCCTCTCCTGTCCTCCAATTCCCTACTTGACCCCTGCAATCTGGCTTCCGTCCCCTACACTCAACTGAAACTGCCCTCACCAAAGTCACAACTACCTCCTAACTGCTAAAAAAACACGGCCACTATTCTATTCTCATCCTGCTTGACCTCTCGGCTGCTTTTGACACTGTTGACCACCCCCTCCTTCTACAGACCTCAACTCTCTGGGGCTCGGTGGCACTGCACTTGCTTGGTTGACTCCTATTTATCCAACAGGTCCTTCTGTGTGTCCTTTGCTGGTAACTCCTCCTCCTCATTGCCTCTATCTGTTGGTGTACCTCAAGGCTCTGTCCTTGGTCCTCTGCTCTTTTCCATCTACACCTCCTCCCTGGGCAAAATCATCAACAGCTTTGGCTTTATTACCACCTTTACGCTGATGACACTCAGATCTACCTCTCTCCCCCTGTCCTTTCAAAAGTCAGTGACTGTTTATCTGGCATCTCCTCCTGGATGGCCTCCCACACCTAAAGATCAACATGTCAAAGACTGAACTCCTACTTATTCCTCCCTCCAATGCCTCCCCACCTCCTGACTTCTCTATCACGGTGGAGGGTATCACCATCTCCCCATCAAACCAAGTTCGCTGTCTTGGAGTTAAACTTGACTCTGCTCTTTCCTTCATCCCCCACATCAAGTCTCTTTCCTCCTCCTGCCGATACCAACTGCGTAATATTTCCAGAATTCGGCCATTTCTTACCGCTGTCACCACAAAACAACTCGTACACGCCCTGGTAATCTCCCGACTCGACTATTGCAATAATCTCTTATCTGGCCTCCCTCTGTCCCGCCTCTCCCCCCTACAATCCATCCTGAACGCCTCCGCCAGGCTAATTCACCTCACCCGCCGCTCTGTCTCTGCCGCTCCCCTCTGCGAGTCCCTTCACTGGCTCCCCATCCACTGCAGAATTAAGTTCAAAATCCTTATCCTTACCTACAAAACCCTCACTAACTCAGCTCCCCTCTACCTGTCCTCACTAATCACCAAATACACCCCAGCCCGCTCCCTAAGGTCAAACATTGACCTGCGCCTAGCTTCTCCCCGCATCACCTCTTCCCATGATAGACTGCAGAATTTCTCACGCGCAGCCCCCACTCTCTGGAACGCTCTCCCTCGTACTGTCAGACTTTCCCCTAACTTCTCTTCCTTCAAACGCTCCCTTAAAACGTATTTAGGGAAGCCTACCACCCAACTCACTGACGCAACCATCAATCACTCTCACCTTACAGTCCTCTCCTCCTGTTTCCAACCCCAACCCTCCCAGATTGTGAGTTCCTACGGAAATAGGGCCCTCATCTCCTCCTGTACTGTTTGTCAAATATTGTTCAATGTATTGTAACCCTGTCTATACTGTGCTTATTGTACAGCGCTGCGGAATATGCTGGCGCTATATAAATAAAGAATAATAATAATAATAATAATAAGACACCAGCAAATGTGAGTACGACATTCTTCTCCTCTGTTTGCACTTCATTTTATACAATATTGCTCTATGTGAGTCATTTTATATTTTGAGGGACACAGAGGACGGTAACCCTGTAAGGAAACCACACTTCTGAGCCACGGGGTGCAGCAGAAGGAACCACTAACAGGACAAAATGCGCCAACTCCAGCACATCTTTATTTTATACTGACTTACAAGGTGGAAAAGGGATATACCACCAAGTGGTCTGGAGAGGCAGCTGACTCCACAAATACCAGATACTGTATGACTTTTATTTTTATTGTTCCCTGCACTGATTATTAAGACTTTCACAATCATTAAGACTTTTACAACCTGGAGTATACAGGATAAGACAGTAAATGTCACATTTCTTTGTTTTATCCTAGATAGTTTTATCCTATTTCCACCATTTTACTTGCATTGTATTTTATTTGATTGTATTGAGGTTGTTTATTTGCCATCACCACCGGGTGGTGCCAGTGGCACAGATTATCACCATTTTGAAGAGGAATAAATGTGAGGCGGCAGGTGGGCTTGAAGCCGCTGGGCGGCATAATGAGACTTCAATGGGCCTCTTCCAGCCCTGCCCGCTAGCTGGTGTGCGCCATGCAACCTCCGCTTGTGTGGGACAGCCAGGCCATCCCCCAGCAGCCAATGACGCAGAATGTGCCGCCGCTGTGTTTGTGGGCTGAAGGAGGGTCCCACGGCAGCAGCCGGCTAGCAGGGCGTACTAGTATGCCCCGACTGGCGTTAAAGATATTAAAGGGTTAAGTATACTCAATCTTGAAAGCAAAGGGTTTATGGTCGGTAAGAGGGGTTAACTTCAAGGAAGAATTTATCCTATGGTCATATTGTTGGGGATAATGTGAACAGGTTAAGGTCACAGGGGAAAACATGTTTAGTTATATGGTTACTGATAAGAGGGGATGCATATTTATTTTTACAACAATGTACAATACATGGAACCTTATAATATCATTTTTGATCAATTAATAAAATTAATCTGAGGCTTTCTATATCCCATCCAATGAGATTGAGCATTTTATTTACTAAAACTGGTGAGGTAAGCCAGCTGCAAATCCAAAATAACCGATTCATGCAATTTTTATGAATATGCCACTATTACAGCATCTCTAAAATGCAGATTACAGTTCAAAATACTTCTACAACATCACAAATAACTTTCCTTTACACATTCAAATAATCACAGGAGAATGTAGAATTATGATGGGATAAATGGAACAGTGTTCACTCATATGCGTTTGTTTGGTACTTAAAACCCGTTGGGTTTTGAAATATATGAACGGATTTGAGTAAAATATAATCCCATTTTATCACAACAAGAAAGCCTGAGTGCATTTCTATCTGTCTCCGTTACTTATAAAGTACCAGCAAATCCCACAGCAGCACAAGTTGATTTTATTTCCTCCCAAAAGGCTCTTTCGATGAATTTTGTGTACTGTATCTTTTGTCCCTTTTTATATATTTGTTTTTTATTTCTAAAAATAGAAAAAGTACGGCAATAATAAACTTGGCAATCAAAAATACAATCCTGAAAGCGGGTTAAGGCTCCTTCATAACAGTAGTAAGAGAAAGAGTTTGATGTATGCAAAGACAGTTTATTCATAGACTTTCCGAATTAATTTCTTATTTCTTTAGCTACAGCATTCAGTGTGAACTATGCATAAAAGAAAGTGCATGGGAGAATTTCGACGATTCTGCTAGCACAGCTGCATCTTATTCTGCAAAACAGGAGCTTCAGCTGATGACAAGGAAGTATAGAAATTGACACCTCTGCTGGCGTTAGTCCAGAAATGTAGAATGTTTTAGTAAGACTGCGGCATGCAATACATTTCATAATTGTTGATAACATATAATTAGGACAATCTGAGCCTGGTTTAATGAATGTAATAAGTTACACTAGGAAAAAATAAAGACTTGGAAAGTGGTTTGTTAGTGTTGGAGATGCGAGCTATAAAATCTCATTTTATATACTGTACAAAACCGAATCTTCCCTTTGCAAACTTATAGACTGGAATTATGGTTGACACCATCAACCGCAAAAATAAATCACTTGGCTGTGTAAATGTCATCTGATATACAGTATAGTGATGATTTCTCTCTAATAAGTATTTCTTCTTAAGGAGCAGGAAGATGCATAGGTCTTTCTATGAGTTTCCATAATACAGTGGTTAGACTTAAGCTGTAACACCGCACTGTTAATGGCAGGATGGAAATAGTAATAGTGCTGACTGCTAATCGCTGTTGCAAATAGCATTGAAAATCGCAATTCAACTAGATAGTGAGTTTACAGCATGGCAGGCGAACATTAATCAGTGACGCTTCCCCTACAGTTCGTTGAATTTCTCTATTTGGATTGTCGTAGTTTTCGAGGTTTTGGCAAATACTATTTTTTTACATTATTTACAACAGCGCTAAACAATGGAAATAAAGTGCACCATGTTGGGCTCATCTGACAGGGAATCACTCCCTTTGTGCGTTTTAACAGTTTTTTTGCTGATATAAAAGAAAAAAAGTAGTTATTCCTTTTCAAAGTTTGTCTGTCCGCAGGGAGGAGGAGCAGCTCCAAACACAGAGCCGTCCTACAAGATGGTTCTCCGCTCAGTCTGTGCTCCTAATTGGTTACCGACCCACTGACTGCCAATGAGGTTTCGTGGACTGAGCAGAGGGTTTTTAAGACATCACTCTGCTCGGAGCTGTCCCACTACCTGCAGCATGCCGCAGTTAACCGAGGAATCGCCAAACTGTGAAGGGGATAACTACCATTTTTTAATCCTATGTCATTAAAAACTACAGGTAGTATTCCCCTTTCAACTGAGCCCTACATTTATGCGAATAACAGGTGCACTTTAAGTTTATGTTTCAAAATTTTATTTTGTAACAATGACATCAGTACAACAAACAGTAAACGGCCGCGCAGGGCCACAGCAGGCTAGTGAGCAGGAAAATCAACGCAAATAAAATAATAGTCAGCTAAATCATCCAGATCTCAGCAATAAAAAGCTAAGTAAAATAGCTTTACAAACAAGCATAAAACAAAATAAAATGAGGGCCCTACAGGGCCTCACATGGACATCCAAATGAACTCTACGTGAGAAATAAAACTAAGACAAATAATAAAGCCAAAAACAAAACGAACACGTGTAACCGTCTTAGAATATCTCAGCGGTGAAAAAGTAAATAGGTCATAGGGAACAGCACGAGAATAACAGCAAACAGCCCCAAATGGGGGTTCCCATCTAAGTGATATTGAAGTCGTCGCAGTAAGTTCGATAAAGAAAACTACTTAAAAAAAAATACTTAAAATAAGAGAAATAATGTAAAAATGGGGTTAGAGGTTAGCAGGCAACTCCAGACATACGTCAGTGATGGTGCAAATACAAAGATAAATTCTAAAATATAAAAAAAAAAAAAAAAGGGGGAGGGGAAAAGGTGAGGGGCGTAAGAATGGCAGAAGCCAATTTTGTGACTGTCCCGGCTCGCTCCCGAGAGAGGCCGTGGACGGATAATGTCACTAGGCCCAGGAGCTCAAGGGCCAAGTACGGCAGCCAGAGGCCTGGCAGATGCCGTAGTGGCACACCTCGGGACATCCTAGAAGGTGCCAATACTGACAAACAACTGCAAAAAAAAAAAAGGGGGGGAGGGAAGGGAGAAGAAGGAGCACCATCACTGGCGTGGTCCACTTCCTAATTGAGCAAAGAGTCACCAGTGTAAAATAAAAATAAAAAGGGGGGGGTGGCACTCAGCCTGGGCAGTCCCTGGCCACATCCCGGGAGAGACCCACTCCAGACAACAAGGTCCAAGCCTCCTCAGGATCCACAATGGTGCATGGTACATTACCATGGGTCACCTCGAGCGAGCCCGCTAGTCCCCATCGGTATTTGATCCCCTTGGAACGGAGGAAGGTCCCCACGTCTCGAAATCTGCGGCGAGCTAACAGAGTCACAAAGGGCAAATCGCGGTAGAGTAGTAGCCTCTCCTCTTCGAATTTTATAGCCACCCGCGCTCCCGGAGCCGTCATGAGCTGCTCTCTTTTAGCATAATCCACAGCCACGTTGATTACGTCCCTCGGGGTCTCCGGAGGGGCCGCTGCGGCCTTACGATTGCGGTACACCGAGGTGAATATCACCGATGATTCCGATGACAGGCCTAAGATCTGGGTCCCCAGGCAGTTCACATAGGTCATCAAGTCAGCAGGAGGCAATGACTCTGGTATGCCTCGGATCCGCACATTGCGGCGGCGATGCCTTGTCTCGAAGACCTCCACGGAACGAGAGAGGAGTGCCACTTGGGATCGTAGCTCCGTTACCTGGCAGAGAGGTGGGTTTGTGCAGTCGCTACCTCATCAGACTGAGTCCACACCTCCAGCACTTGCGTGCAAATCGTTGCCACTTCAGCCCTCATCCCCGTCACCTCAGCTCACCATACCAACCTCATCTCGTCCATAAACCTACGTAGGTCACCCTTCGTTGAGGGGAGTGCATCATCGCCGTCAATGGTACGTGCATCCGGGGCACTGTCCAACAAGGCAGGCGGTGTAACCCTCCGCGACTGTCCCGATGCAGTGAGTGGACGAGTGGTCGAGGATGGAGCCTTCAGAAGCCCCGGACCGCTTTGTAGCGACGCGGGGACATCTGTCTCCAAGGGCTGAGGGTCAGCATCCGAGCTCTCTTGTGTCGCCTCGGGGGCCGTGATTGATCCAGGGCAGGCCTCCAACAGTGCCCCTGCCAGGGCTCGGCGTTTTGCCTGGGCCCTCTTCTTTGCCGCCGTGCCAGGCAACTTCCGACCCGTCGTGGAGCGCAGCAGGGTAAGTTGGTAAGTTGCTGTATACCTGAAGCCCCTCCAGGGACCCATAACCAGACAGGAGGGCAGGGGATGTGGGGGTCACCGTCCGCAGAACATTCCTTCCCCCATGGACTCCTGGATATCCCGCTGGCAGGAGGGGTCCGCTGCTTCTGGCTGTCTGTGGGATTTCTTACTCATCGATGCGCCAGTAGGTTTAAGACAGGCGAAGAGGGAGTCCGCGGTAGTAATACAGGATGCTGGGGATCCAAGATGGCCGACCTTACTAGGTCGCAGCGACAGGCCAGGGCTCTCGTGGGACCAATAGTCTGCCGGCCGGTAAACGTGAGGCGCTGCTGGTACTGCCACAAGTCCAGGCACTCAGTAGAGGCCGCTGCGAGGGTCGATGTCAGCCGGGGAGGGAAGAAAAAACAAGGTTTGCAAGTCATCAACAGCGGAGCTCGGCAGCATGCGACTTCTCTTCACGGCAGTTGGCTCTGCCCCATCCCACTTTAAGTTTAAAGTACAATAACTGTTCTGATGATTTTGATTCAAGAATCCTGCATGCGTAATAGCTGAATGTTATGTTCCTCGCTGCTCGCTGGATGGCTGCCGAGCGAAATATCAGTCAGTCGCGGCTCCGGGTCACTGATGTGGGCAGGGCGCGGCGTGATGATGATGCGTCACCTGCCATGTTTAAAATTCAGAAACCTGAACATGGTCCTTTGCCCTGACATGGTTTCCACTCCTCTAAGTGCATTCATAGTATTCATAGTGTTCATCATTTGCTTACCTGTGTATGATCTTGGCTTGTCTGACTATTCCCCTGGCTGTTAACCCTTTGACACTTGGCTGACGATCCGCTCTGGTACAATGACCCTTGGCACTCGGCTGACAATCCGACCTTGTACTAACCCCTGGTATCTGGCTCACGAGCAATCCTGGTATTAACCCCTGGTATCTGGTTCGATTTGGCATTCACCTCTGGTACTGCTTGTCTGAGTATAGAAATAGGTGGAAATCCGGTCACCTAACAGACTGGCAGTGTAGCCTAGCTCATCTGCGTACAAGGATCAGACATTATATCTAGGGGTAGGTACATTAAATGCCAGTGGTGTAATAAATTTAATAGAATGAGGAAGCACCAGGTGACAGGATACAGTGATTATGTATCCCTTTCATTAGCAAAGCAGAGTTAACCCAAAAAGCAATCATTAGAATATCAAACCCTATTTGCATACCATTTTTAAAGAAAGATTAGTGTGCCCCTGTAGAGAAATGCAAATCTTTTTTCATCTCTCCCAGCTCACCCTGTGTTACTTTAAACAAGCTGTAAATAGCAGCCCCAAACATCACCTAGCAAAAGGTTCAGAAAATTATATGCTGCATTACAACAGCCAGGAAGGGACAGAATACACGGAGAGCACTGGGGTTACACACTACCATACAGAGGAAAAATTCATGGGGTTATACAGTGGCAAGAAAAGGTATGTGAACCCTTTGGGATTACGTGAAAATTTGCATGAATTGGTCATAAAATGTGCTCTGATCTTCATCTAAGTCACATCAATTTGAAAAACACAGTCTGCTTAAAATAATACAACACAAACATTATATGTTTCCATGTTTTTATTGAACAGAACATGTAAACATTCACAGTGCAGGGTGGAAAAAGTATGTGAACCTTTGAATTTAATAATTGGTTGACCCTCCTTTGGCAGCAATAACCTCAACCAAACGTTTCCTGTAGTTGCAGATCAGACCTGCACAACGATCTGGAGTAATTTTGGACCACTCCTCTTCACAAAACTGTTTCAGTGTAGCAATATTCTTGGGATGTCTGGTGTGAATCGCTCTCTTAAGGTCATGCCACAGCATTTCAATCGGGTTGAGGTCAGGACTCTGACTGGGCCACTCCAGAAGGCGTATTTTGTTTTGTTGAAGCCATTCTTTTGTTGAATTACTTGTATGCTTTGGGTCATTGTCCTGTTGCATCACTCATCCTCTGCAGAGCTTCAGTTGGCGGACAGATGGTCTTACGTTTTCCTGCAAAATGTCTTGATGAACTCTGGAATTCATTTTTCCATCAATGACAACAATCCATCCAGGCCCTGAGGCAGCAAAGCAGCCCCAAACCATGATGCTCCCTCCGCCATGTTTTACAGTGGGGATGAGGTTTTGATGTTGGTGTGCTGTGCCTTTTTTTCTCCACACAGTGTTGTGTGTTTTTTCAAAACAACTCAATTTTGGTTTCATCTGTCCACAGAATATTTTGCCAGTACTGCTGTGGAACATCCAGGTGCTCTTTTGCAAACTTCAAACGTGCTGCAATATTCTTTATGGACAGCAATGGCTTCCTCCGTGGTGTCCTCCCATGTACTCCATTCTTGTTTAATGTTTTCCTTATTGTAGATGTGTCAACAAAAATGTTAGCATGTGCGAGAGATTTCTGTAAATCTTTAGCTGACATTCTAGGATTCTTCTTTACCTCATTAAGCATTCTGCGCTATGCTCTTGCAGTCATCTTTACAGGACGACCATGCCTAGGGAGAGTAGCAACAGTGGTGAACTTTCTCCATTTGTAGACAGTCTGTCTTACCGTGGACACATGAACATCAAAGCTTTTGGAGATACCTTTGTAACCCTTTCCTGCTTCATGCAAGTCAACAATTCTTGATCGTAGGTCTTCTGAGAGCTCTTTTCTGCGAGGCATGGTTCATATCAGGCAGTGCTTCTTGAAACCAGTAAACCCAAAACTGGTGTGTGTTTTTAAAGGGCAGGACAGCTTTCAGCAACACATCCAATAATATCACACTGATTGGACTCAAGGTTGGCTCACTCCTGGCTCCAATTAGCTCTTGGAGAAGTCATTAGGCTAGGGGTTCACATACTTTTTCCACCCTGCACTGTGAATGTTTACATGTTATGTTCAATAAACACATGAAAACATATAATGTTTGTGTTGTATTATTTTAAGCGGACTGTGTTTTTCAAATTGTTGTGACTTAGATGAAGATCAGAGCACATTTTATGACCAATTCATGCAAAACTCCGCGTAATCCCAAAGGGTTCACATACTTTTTCTTGCCACTGTATTTGATGAAATCCCTGTACAGCATAGGCGTCTTTTTCTGAAATGCTCCCAAGCAGCACTATTTTTTGCTCCTGAGGACGCCCTAGTGGTGAAACGCGTCAAACATTTTTTTGACTATGGGATACATTTGTGTTTATTTTAATTTTTGGTTACCAGCAGCAGAAGCTATTATTAATATTTTTTGTTTGCCGGATGTATTTTGCCTATGAGACCATTCTAAGGATCTCTGTATTATCTTTCCCTTGTGAATTGTTGATTCATTTAGGCTAATCCTTCCTGTTTGTTTGGCTTACAAAATTACGAATTGGCTTTCAGATGCTCCCGCCGTATAGGGAATAGATAGGCTTTACTCTGCTGCACTGGTCACCAGTGTCTCACACGCCCGCAATTTCTAGGTTGCTCCCCTCGTGGAGGCTCCATTCTTTATCTTTTTGGGTGGTGTCTGACACCGATATGTGTGTATGTATGTCTGGTTCAATTTTTTTAAGTACAAATAAATGTTAGGTTTTAATTTCTTTGTCCTCACCTTTCTGACAGCGTGATCACAGGGTGTGCCTGGTGTGCCCAGGCACACCCTATTGTTGGGTGACGTGTTCATCTTTGAACCCCTAAATAGATATTTTGGATGGTCCTTCCTTACCTGGTTCATGATAAATAGCATGAACATTGAGTGTATAATTGCATAAACATTGGTTATTCCTAATTAAAAATAACTGTTCTGTATAAAATTTTCCAAGTCCACATATGTAATTAGAAAATGTTCCATCGGTGCACTCCCTAATGAGATGGGCTGTGCACGCCATTGCTGTACAGTACAGATAAAAGGTGGTACTGTAAATTCCATACAAATGCATTATGCCACATACAGATATTATTTTTACATACTATTGGTATTTTTGAGGCTGCGTTGCTAATAATCACATTATGATCACTACAAATCCCCAAAAGCAGGATATTTGGCCATTTTAATTATTAATCTATCCTTATTTGACCTATGCCTCTCCTTAGTTGTCCCCGCATCATGAAACATGTCAATTGCATGACTTCACCATTTCTGAAACACTACTGCTAGTGATCCTTAGTGACAATAAAGCTACTCTGGTCTTCTTCCACCCCAAATCCTCTAGATTGTAAACTCATCTGTGCAGGGCCCACTACACCTCTTGTTTCTCATTCCTATAATTATTAGAAATTTTGTCTCGCTCCTGCAGTGTAGAAAATGTTTGTGCTATATAAATAAAAATAATAATAGTCATTTATACTACAGTTGTGTTCAAAATTATTCAACCCCCACTGAAATTGAGTGTTTTGGCCAGTTTGACATTGATTTTGATCATTCAGTCATCTTGCTTACAATTAAATCAAAGAGGCACGTGTAGGTCAGACAAATATAACATAACATTTATAATGAAATAACCACAAATGTCTTTTCTGTGCTCACATCATTATCAGTTTTATTCAACCCCCAAGTGACATTCAATTTCAGTACTTAGTACAACATCCTTTTACAGTTATAACAGCTTTTAAACGTGAAGCATAGCTTGACACGAGTGTCTTGCAGCGATCTACGAGTATCTTCGCCCATTCGTCATGGGCAAAAGCCTCCAGTTCAGTCACATTCTTAGGCTTGCGCACTGCAACTGCTTTCTTTAAGTCCCACCAGAGGTTCTCAATCGGATTTAAGTCAGGTGACTGGGATGGCCACTCCAAAATGTTCCAGCCTTTAATCTGCAACCATGCTCTAGTGGACTTGGAGGTATGCTTGGGATCATTGTCCTGTTGAAAGGTCCAACGTCTCCCAAGCCTCAGGTTTGTGACGGACTGCATCACATTGTCATCCAATATCTCCTGGTACTGAAGAGAATTCATGGTACCTTGCACACGCTGAAGCTTCCCTGTACCTGCAGAAGCAAAACAGCCCCAAAGAATGATTGACCCCCCGCCATGCTTCACAGTAGGCAAGGTGTTCTTTTCTTCATAGGCCTTGTTCTTCCTCCTCCAAACATAGCGTTGATCCATGGGCCCAAACAGTTCTAATTTTGTTTCATCAGTCCACAGAACACTATCCCAAAACTTCTGTGGTTTGTCCACATGACTTTTGGCATACTGCAGTCGACTCTTCTTATTCTTTGGAGACAGCAAGGGGGTGCGCCTGGGAGTTCTGGCATGGAGGCCTTCATTACGCAGTGTGCGCCGTATTGTCTGAGCTGAAACTTCAGTACCCACATCTGACAAATCTTTTCTCAGTTCCTCAGCAGTCACACGGGGACTTTTCTCCACTCTACGCTTCAGGTAGCGCACAGCAGTCGAAGTCAGCATCTTCTTTCTGCCACGACCAGGTAGCGTTTCAACAGTGCCCTTTGCCTTGAATTTGCGAATGATGCTTCCTATGGTCTCTCTTGGTATGTTTAACATCTTTGCAATCTTCTTATAGCCATTGCCCTTCCTGTGAAGAATAATCATCTCTTCTCTTGTCTTCCTGGACCATTCTCTTGACTTCACCATGTTTGTAACCACACCAGTAAATGTCTAGAAGGAGCTGAGTATCACAGTCATATTAAAGCTGCCTAATTGGTGCTTATTATGCTTTATTGCTGCTCCGTGAAATCCACAGGTGTTTTCAATACCTGATTGAAAACACTTGAATGAACCTCTGTTCTTCAGAGTGGTAGTCTTTAAGGGGTTGAATAATTGTGTCAATGAAGAATTCACAAAAGAAACATTTACTACTGTATTACAAAACCAATTGATGTCATTTTAGTTGCATATGGTTCTTTAACCACTTCGCTGCGGAGGACGCGCTCAGCGCATCCTGCCGCAGGAAGGGTTGGCTGCGGAGGACGCGCGGATTCCGGCCGATCGCTGTGCCCCCCGGTGCGGGCTGACATCTTAGATGTCAGCCCGTCAATCCGGGACCGCCGCGGGCACAATAGATGTCATCGCGGTGGTGCGATGACATCTATTTCAGGCGCCCCCCCGCGTGTGCGGAGAAGGCGCCTGAAAGGGAGGGGGGGAGGTCCTTTGGACCTCTCTCCCTCCCGATCGTGGGAGTCCTGAGCTTAATGCCAGGCACCGTTTGGAAGGGCACAGCCTGCCCTTCCAAATGGTACCTGGCATTAACCCCTGGGGAGCCGGATCACGAATCGGCAATGAAAAGCGCCGGTTCGTGATCCTTTCCCGGAGCTGGCCGACATCTTGAATGTCGGCCAAGCCTCCGAGAACTCCCCCTGAGGACTGGCGTCATCGTGCATAGCACAAACCCCCTATCTCCAGATCCGTGGCAGCTAGGGGTTAATGTTTGGTACTGTTGGATCGGCCAGAGCATGGCCGTTCCAACGATACCAAACACGACTGTGAAAAACGTTTTTTAAAAAAAATAAAAATTTAAAATAAAAATAAAAAAATATTTTAAAAAAAAATTATAAAAAAAAATAAACAAGGTTTTTTCTTTTTTTGGTTTGTTAATGCAACAATATTGTTCCCATTTCAATTATAATGTGAACAATGATGCTGCACTAACGATTTTTGTATGCGGTGCGTTTGTTAAAAATCGCGTAATTTTCCCCCAAAAAAATTTAACGAGACCCCATTTCTAATTTTTTTAACAAGCGCACCCCATACAAAATATAACCGCAATTGCTCGCATGTTAAAATGTGAAAAAAAATACTTTACACGTTGTAAATTATTGAAAATTCATATTTTATTGCATTTTTTGTTATAATATACAGACAGGTCATGACGTATACATATAATAATGACATATTATGAATCTGCCGAGTCTGCTGGAAATAACAATATATAATATGTCTGGGTCATATAATAAAATAAGCCTTCAAAACACGTTTAAACATGATTTAAAAGGAAACAAAATAGCAAAACAAGAGGACATAGTCTTAGATTAGAGGGGCAAAGGTTTAAAAGTAACATCAGGAAGCATTATTTTACTGAGCGGGTGGTGGATACATGGAACAGTCTTCCAGTAGAAGTGGTAGAGGCCAAAACAGTAATTGAATTTAAGCAAGCATGGGATAGGTATAAGGCTATCCTAAACAAAAGATAAATCCAGGTCAAGTATCCATGTAATTGGGCAGACTAGATGGGCCGAAAGGTTCTTATCTGCCGACATTTTTCTATGTTTCTATGTTTCTATGAGCAAAACCGGTAAAAATGACCTCAGCACAGAGGCGGGAAAAGCCTCAGCAGCGAAAGGGTTAAAAAGTCCTTGTAGGATTTCATTCTGAATACAATTACAAATGTACACTAAATTCACTAAAACCCTTTACAGCATTGGGGGTTGAATAATTTTGAACACAACTGTATATTTGACATAAAGGCTGTTTCTGCCTCTATGCTATTAATGCAGACCCCATCAGAAATTGGGCAAAATACACTTACATTAACTTAATTTTTTTAAGAATCTCACAACAATAATCTATGTGAAAAATGACTATTTCATCCGATATTTAATCGTTAACTTTGCATCCCATGTTTCAAATTAATCATATGATAAAACATTTTCAACATAAAGCGCTTGGTAGTGAAGGCGTTAAGTGTTCCACAACGTAGAACAAACCCTTAGCTGCAATGTGCCACAGATTTTGGCAAAATGTCAAGTATAAATGGAAGCATGTGCAAACATTTTCTTTAATTACTTAACACTAGGATCATGAAAATGATTTTTTTCCTCTCATTTTGGTTATTCACAGTGCTAGTACCAATTTGCGAAAGTATAGTAGCCAAGTCCCAGTCCATTGCAGTAGTTTTCTGTTCTTCCTGAAATAACACACTGAATGGCACTTATTATTTATGTTCTCATATTAATTTCCATACTGCCCTATACTGCTAATGTAGGACTTGTCATTACTCTGCTTCTAAAACAGGTCTATTCAATAAAAGGGAAACTCAGGAGAATTGGCAGGAGAAGTGAAAAATCCAGGGCAAAATAGCCAAACCAAAATAATTCTCCCATTTATCTCAATTTCCAAATCGGCTGTTTGGTCTAGATTGTTCTCTTCTCCTGCCAATTCTCCAGAGTTTCACCTTTATCAGCAGCTGAAGTCATAATACTTTGCAGCCGTAGGCAGGGCTGCCATCAGAAATCTTGGGGCCCCTTACTGAACCACTGGATGGATCCCCTTCCGTCAGCTGCTCATTTCAATAAACTAATTAACATTTTGCCTCTTCTTCTGCAAACCTTATTATACTAGAAATGCGCTTAATCCCTGGTGCTCCAGCAAGGGAATAAAAAGTGTTCCCTGGTGTCGACCATACTAATTGATCCCTCAGTGATGAGCCAGAGTGCTCTGGCCAGTAGCTAGATGCCACGGCCGACTGGGGAAATTGTTGGTATCTTGGTTGACCAGACTTGGGTGACATGGAGGAGCCGTTATATCTTTGACACTTAAGGTGCACATAGGGTTTGGCAAGGGCCAGGACCCCATGGAGCAATGTGGACCCTGAACATGTCATGGGCTTTCACCCCCTGATGGCTGCCCTGGCCGCAGGATGATAACAAAACCTACGGTAAGCACCGCAGTGTTATCAGCACCAGAAGTCAATAGGACTCCATGGAGACAGACGCCAGCTCACAGGACTTGTGTGTCGGATGGAATAGGACGAATTAAAATTAAGAAGAGCACTTGAGCTATTATGCTTTACAGCTCGAGCGCTTGGTTTAGCGTCCTTGTTGTGATCTGGGCTCAGGATTTTAAGAATAGTGTATATGTGAATCACAGCTGTGATGCCCAATGGAAATGCTAGGGTTACACGGCTGTACCAGCTGCAGTTTCTGTAAACACTGCTAAGCCATCAGAAACAAGTGACCAATAAAATTCCGTAGCAATTTATACCATGAAGATCTTTTTCGAAATACTTTACCTATAGGGAAAAGTGTACAGAGGGACAGGAGAGCTCTTTGCATCATAAGCTTTGATTATTTCCCTTTACATCATGCCGGTGAAGCAATAAAATATTGTTCCTTGTTTCCTCATCTATTAATATAGATTGAGCTAATATTATATTAACAGCTATGTAAGATAGAAGACGAGTTATAGTAAACTTTGGACTCAATTTTGTTCATCAAGTAGAATTAAAAATAGAATTTAGATATATAATATTGAAGCACAAAATCCAGAGAAAATGGTAAATCCTAATACTATAATAAGATATCGTTATAAATGCGTTCCTTCTCTCTCATTTGGTTGAAAACGGTATAAACAGATAAACATTTTGCATAATTTGTTTTGGATTTCCAGTAATTGTAGAACGGTACTTAAGTAATCTAACATTGGTAAACAGAAAGTTAACAACTTATTTTATTCTTCAAACCAGCCTTGTGGTGGGTGTTTTGTGGTCTTCTTGAGAAAACAACCACATCTAAATTTAGAATTGAGAATTCTAGCATGTATTTTGTATCTTATGGTCAATTAAACTAAATATGGCAATTTCACCTTCCTATTAGTGTTGAAGAATAGCCAGTAGCACTGTGTGCCTGCTAGACAGAACAAGATATATTTGCATAGAGACAAAAATGGTATTTAAATAGAGAACAAAATGCCTTTATTTGTACTTTCTAGTTTGAATTTTAAAAAGTGTGAAAACTAAATATGAATTTGTAATCCGAATTAGAAATGAGCAGATCTATTATGTAACTTAACAATTCTTACTTTTTTTAACTTGTTAAGGAACTCTGCGGTTAGCACAACCATTTAACATCTATTAAGTGACCGCTCCACCCCAGTCAGGTGTTACATCGGCTGTCAGTCAGCTCACACTGGACAGACTTTCTGGGGTTTAGGTCAGCTATGTACAGTTCTGAATTCTTGACCAGCCAATGCAGCTCAATTTACTTGCATTGACAGGTGTCAGATTTGCTGGATACTCATGAACCGTCTCCTTCTTGCTGCAGTCCTTCAGCCCATTACATTGCTGCTACAGGACAGAGAGGGTCTCAGAACAGAAGAGGAAACTTTGGACTATACCTTTAATAGACCCATAAGTCACAGGTCACAGTTCCCTTCCCTTTTTTCAATGCTCTGCGCTACCAAATGAATATATATATATATATATATATATTAGATAGAACATGTGTATTTTATATATTTATATATATATATGTGTGTTCTATTAGATAGGCCATGTTAGTCCAGATGCCAGAATCACGAGTATTAGAGTACGTAGTGATACCTTTTTTATTGGACTAATGTTACATTTAAATGAAGGAGAGAGGAACACTCTCGAAAGCTTGTCTTCTAAATGTACCTTTGTTCCAATAAAAAGGTATCACTACTTCCTGCTATGCTTATATATATATATATATATATATCACAAGAAAATCCAGATGTACACGAAGACTTGAATATGCAAATTAAATTGTATTGTATGGATCAACGTTTCAGTCCCGTCCTGGACTTTTTGCAAGATTGGACTGAAACGCAATCCTTGCAATAAAATTTTAATTTGCATATTCAAGTTTTCGTGTGCATCTGCATTTTCTTCTATATAACATACTATGCAGCCAGAGTCACACCGAAGCAAGTAAATTCGTAAAATTTTTGCATACTGAGTGCAGGGTTTCTTGGATATATATATATATAGTATCTACAAGGGTTGTGGTGGAGGTCAAAAAAGTGAGATAAAAAGCCTCCACACTATAATAAGTGTGTTTATTATTGCAGAAGCCACTTGCACATTACAGCAATTCGATGAAATGCATCCCAGAGCTCCTGTGCCACATTCCCCATATGCAGCAAAGAATTCTGGATAGGATATGCAAATTGCAAATGACATCTGTCTCCCTTTTTTGCATCCTGGGTCTGTTATTACACAGAACCCTAAAATCAATGCTATGCCACACTGTGGCTTTCTGGCAGAGATAGAGTTTATGCAACTGGTCAAAGCCACTCCTAGGACAGCGCTGTTTCGAGTTTGTTGGACTATCATCAGCTAGGAGCTAGGCATGATGACCAGTTGCAGTGGATGCTTGGGACCCGCAGGGCAAACCAGGATCTACAAGGGTTGTGGTGGAGGACAAAAAGTGAGATAAAAAGCCTCTACACTATAATAAGTGTGTTTATTATTGCAGAAGCCACTTGCACATCATAGCAATTCGATGAATTGCATCCCAGAGCTCCTGTGCCGCATTCCCCATATGTAGCAAGGAATTCTGGGTAGGATATGCAAATGACATCTGTCTCACTTTTTTGCATCCTGTATCTGTTATTACACAGAACCCTTAAATCAATGCCATGCCACACTATGGCTTTTTTTTTTAGCAGAGATAGAGTTTATGCACCTGGTCAAAGCCACTGTGTATATACATTCTATACTGTGTATACATTCTATACTGTGTATACATTCTATACTGTAGCATCATAACCTCATTTATCCTTTACATTTGTCACAAAGATGCGGTGTACAATTTGATTGTTTGCTCTTTGTCCTTACTCCACAAATATATCTTGCTGTGCACACAGGTGACCTTGGAAAAACTCTTACAGGGTTATTCAGAGAGCGTGAAAAGCAGGAGAATGACTGGAGAATGAAAAATTCTAGGTCAAAATAGCCAAACCAGAAAAATTCTCCCTTTCATCTCACTTTCCAAATTGGCTATTTTGACCTAGAATTTTTCATTCTCCAGTCATTCTCCTGCTTTTCACCGCTCTCTGAATAACCCTGTTATCCTTTTTACGCCTCTTTTTTTACTGTGTGGAGGCAGGAATCTTTTGGGAATAATAGTTCAACTAGCAAAAACTTTGGGGAATGAGAAGTACTCATATGTGAACCTCCTGTCCTGAACGCTCCTCCCCAGCAACACATATCAGAGTATGTTTTACGACACCTGGACATTTTATTGTACTAGACATCGCCGCAGTTCATTCTGTTTATTAAATCCTATTCAACTCCTAATATCCATAGACAATACATATTATATAGATTTACTGCTCTTAAGGTATGAACGGAATACGTAAACCCCACTAAGCACCTGTAAAGTCTGATGTAGATGAAACAGCACAGTACTACAGTTATTACATAAATGTTTATACACGTTTTAGTGGTTTTGAACATGATATTTTAATTATATGGGGCATTCCTGCAACCATGCTTCATATTTCAGGAAGATACAGTGGGTGCAAATATTGTGAATTTTGAAGGGTCCAAGTAAACTTGTTTATATTTGCACTTAAAAGCAACTTAAAAATTGTGTGTCTGAACATTTTGTCCACGTTAAGGTAGTTATTTCATTAGTAAGTTTCTTGCCACTTCATCAACATACCTGGCAAGTCCTTAATATTGCTATAAAACAAAACACAGCCGTATTGCAATGAAAGCTATTGGTGTTTTGCTAAAATTATTGGTGCTGCCTAGTATAGGAAATATAAACCCTGTGAAGGGATATGCAAATCTACTGCATTTGAGGATAGTGTAAATCAATCATTCACAGGAATGATGAATAGATAAGGCTGCCAACATGTACACACCTTCCAAGTCTCATGGTTTACAGAAAAATGAAATACAGCAGGGCATTCTGGTGTCTAGGAAAAAAATTACAGGGTTATTAAAAGAGCACCGGAATTGCTCTTTCGTTTCCGCAGTTCGGAGACTCATATTCTCCTACAGCATTCGCTGCAGGGTCCCCAAAGTGCAGGGTGCAAGCCGACGAATGCATCTGAAAAATCACTGCAAAACCACTGAATCGAAAGGAAAAACTAATGCAAAACCCCCGAAAAACATTGGATTGATCCGATAAGCTGCCGACTTAACGCCGAACGCACCTAACGATCCACCGCAAAACCGCCGAACGCATCTGAAAAAAGCCGATGAGGCGCCGAACAGAGAGCCAACCAGCTGCCGGAAAAATCTGACAAGCTGCCTAACGGGGTAATAAAAAAAGCCCCACTGCAACGCTTAAAACGCTTTTGGAAAAAAACTACTCGATGAAAATGCCTGGAAATAATATATCAGGTCCAATGAATAATAATAAAAAGGTCTGTTACAGAAAATTGAAACGGTATTTTAATAAAAAAAATTGGAAAAATAAATTTTGCCCAAAAAATCCTAAAAAATAAATAGACTATTTGCTGCAAATTAAAAAAATAAACGGTTTAATAAATATTTAATTAAAATGGGGAATATAATTTACATTGAAACCTGTGGGATTCGCCTGATTTAAACTGCCGAATGAAACTACATAAAAAAATTAGGACATTTCACTGACATTTCTCTGCTGTTCGTTGTTCTCTGAATAGCTTAATCATTGCTTCTCTATGGGGAGTTCATTGCTGCCGAAGATCACCGTATTTCAATGGCAATTCGCTACTATTTGGTGAACTGTCTGCTTTTTACAGTTAGTTACAGTTACAGGTATTTACAAAGGGCTAACAAGTTCCGTAGTGCTGTACGATGGGTGAGACAGAATAACAAATATACATACAAATTAAACACACATAACAGTAGGAGAGAGGACCCTGCTCGAGAGTTTACAATCTAAGAGTAGAGGAGTGACACACTAGGTGAGGGTAAATCAAGAACCTGAAGCAGTGGAGTGCATGTGGGCTGGGTGGGAAGATGGTGCAAGACATGTACAGTTGGGGATCACGGAGTGAGTCGATAGGCTTCTCTAAAGTAATGTGTTTTCAGAGACTTTCTTGAAGGACTGTGGAGATGGGAGTGTCTAATGTTGCGGGGGTGGGAGTTCCATAGAAAGGGGGCAGCTCGGGAGAAGTCTTGAAGGTGGGTGTTGGGGGTGCGGGTACATGAAGCTGATAGCATCAGGTCATTGGCAGAGTGAAGTGGCCGGGTTGGGATGTACCTGTTAATAAGGGAGGTCATATAGGTAGGGGAGTGGTTATGGAGAGCTTTGTATGTGAGCACCAATGTTTTGAATTGGATTCTAAAGGAAACAGAAAGCCAGTGTAGAGTTTGACAAAGGGGCAAGGTGTGAGAGATGCGAGAGGTGAGGTGGATGAGCCTAGCACAGGCATTCATAACAGAATGCAGGGGGAGAATCTGGGATCTCTTAAGGCCAGAGAGAAGGAGGTTACAGTAATCAAGGCGGGAGATAATAAGAGCCTGGATGAGCATTTTAGCAGAGTCCTGATTAGGACAAGGATGGATGCGAGCAATGTTTTTTTAGGTGGAAGTAGCAAGATATGGTTAGTTACTGGATGTGAGGAGTAAAGCATAGATCAGAGTCAAAGAGGACACGAGGCAACGAGCCCGAGTAGTAGAAGTAATGGTGGCACCATTCACCTAAAGGTAAATAGGGGCAAGAATGTTTGTTTTAGAGGGAGGGAAGGTGAGAAGTTCAGTTTTGGAGAGGTTAAGCTTTAGGAAATGGGAGGTCATCCTGTCATTTTTGACTGGCTGAATGGCCACAAAATTGAACTGTACGGGGAAATTCTCTTTGAATAACCCGTATAACATTACTGCTCTGATGCTAATCCCAGGTAGGCCGACATTGTAGCCTTCTAAAGAGAATAGAGGAATCCAGCACTCCTAAGGAGATTCAATCAAGGAAGCGTATTTTAACTATCACCTTGGGGAAATGTAGACTGAATCCTGCAATCACTGAGCAGCTAATTATATCACCCGTGCTGTGCTTCAGATATCCGGCAAACATGGCCTGTTAGTGGGTCCTGAGGACAGGATTTGAGAAACACTGCTTTAAGGAACATGCACAAAGTATAGATAGGGACATAATCTGTAGAAATGCAGCGTACATCATCCAAGAAGTCACATGCCCTGTGCACAATGTAAGATGTGTGCTCTTATATCACTGGAAATGGCCTAAAGTCTTCAGTTTGGTCACTCTTCCATCAAAACCCTGCCTTCCTTCCTCCAACCCAGTTGTTTATCCACATTTTCGATCCTCAATGTATGACTAGTTTCTTAACCTGACCCCATTTTCAATTCTTCCGTGGAAAGCCAGTCTATGACCCTAAAGAATCAAGCTTCCCTCTGGATGTGCTTTCACTGCTAACTTAAGCATCATTTATAGCACAAATAATACAGGGAATAAACTCTTGTGTGCCAGGTCTTCTTCGTCCTATCTGTTAAAATGTTTTTGCCCGACCATGTATATGTTTGATCTATCCACTAACCAGCAAGCAAAATATGTCACTGCTTTTTAACCCTTTTCACACCCAAAAAAACTTAATACACATTGATTTGCAAAACATTAGAAAATGACTGTAGCTCCTGAAACCCAACTTACATCCAGTATCATATTAATACAATATTAATGTTAAGCATAGGTGAACACCAGAATATTAAGTTAGAAACCTTTAAAAACCTGATACCTTGTATTACGTCAAACGTGATTGGAATGAGGAGCCCCCCCCACATAAAAAAAATATACAGGGTTATTCAAAGAGATCCAAAGAGATCCAAATCGTGGCCAAAAAGGTAACTGAACAGTGAAATTCAGCATACGGTTACGTTTCCTGGCCATTCGGCTATTCAGACATCAGGCAGTTCGCCACTACAATAACACACTCTCTTCCACTCTAGACTCTCTTGCTCCTAAACAACTGCACAAAATTCCACGTCGCCAGTTTCAGCCCTGGCACTCTAAGCAGATGCGCTACTTGCAGAGATGCTCCCGCGCTGCAGAGTGTGCTTGGAAGAAATCCCATTCTGAAGCTGACTTCATCAACTATAAGTTCCTTCTCCGCTCATACACAACTGCCCTTCACCTTGCCAAACAAACTTGCTTCTCCTCTCTTATATCTTCACTTTCTTCCAACCCCAAAAGACTGTTCTCAACCTTCAACTCACTCCTCTACCGACCTGCACCACCTCCCCCATCTGTCCTCAGTGCTCAAGATCTTGCTGACTACTTCATAACGAAAACACTCACAATCCGTAACAATATCCCAGCACAAGCATACACCACTTCTCCTCCCCACCCAACCCCACCTCGACTCTCAGCCTCTTTGCCCCAACCACAGAGGATGAGATCCATTCTCTACTGTCTTCTTCACACCTCACTACCTGCCCACTAGACCCTATCTCTTCACACCTACTATCTTCTCTGTCCACATCTATCACTCCTGCTTTTACACACATTTTCAACCTCTCTCTTCTGGCTTATTCTCCTCTCCTTTCAAGCATGCCACTATCACACCCAATCTCAAGAAACCCTCCCTCGACCCACATTCTCCTGGAAACTACCGTCCAGTTTCACTACTTCCACTAGTATCAAAATTGCTAGAAAGACTAGTCTACGACCACTTTACCCTCTTCCTATCCTGTAACTCCTTGTTTGACCCACTGCAATCTGGCTTTCGCGCTCAACATTCAACAGAAACTGCTCTCACAAAGGTTACTAATGACCTCCTCTCTGCTAAATGCAATGGCCACTACTCCATACTGATCCTCCTTGACCTCTCAGTTGCCTTCGATACAGTCGACCATCCCCTCCTCATAGAGACCCTCTTCTCTCTGGGTCTCGGTGATACCACCCTCTCCTGGCTAAAATCGTAACTCTCCAATAGATCCTTCTCAGTATCCCTTGGTGGCAATTCCTCCTCTTCAATGCCTCTGTCAGTCGGTGTACCTCAAGGCTCAGTCCTAGGTCCTCTGCTCTTCTCCATCTATACCTCCTCACTGGGTAAACTCATCACCAGCTATGGCTTCAAGTATCACCTATACGCTGATGACACTCAGATCTACCTCTCCACTCCTGATCTCTCCCCTCTGTTCTCTCTCAGGTCAGTGATTGTCTGTCTGGGATCTCTGCCTGGATGGCCGCTCACTACCTGAAGATCAACATGTCCAAGACTGAGCTCCTTCTAATTCCCCCCTCTAACTCTACTCCAATTTCTGACTTCTCTATAATTGTTGACGGTATCACTATCCTTCCTTCTGCCCAAGTCCGTTGCCTCAGAGTGACTCTTGACTCCAGTCATTCCTTCAGCCCCTACATCCAATCACTCTCATCATCTTGCCGCAATCAACTCCGTAACATTGCCAAAATTCGTCCATTTCTGACTAACAACACCACCAAGGAACTTGTCCACTCTCTTGTTATCTCCCGCCTGGACTACTGCAACAACCTCTTGATTGGCCATCCTATCTCCCGCCTCTCCCCCCTGCAGTCCATCGTAAACACATCAGCCCAGCTTATCCATCTCACCCGTCGCTCTGTCTCTGCTGGTCCTCTCTGTGAATCCCTGCACTGGCTCCCCATCCACAGCAGAATCAAATCAAGCTACTCACACTGACCTACAAAAGCCTCACTAATGCTGCCCCTCACTACCTGTCCTCACTAATCACCAAATACACCCCAGCCTGTCCCCTACGATCCAACAATGACCTGCGCCTGGCATCCCCCATCATTACTTCCTCACATAGAAACATAGAAACATAGAAACATAGAAAAATGTCGGCAGATAAGAACCTTTCGGCCCATCTAGTCTGCCCAATTACATGGATACTTAACCTGGATTTATCTTTTGTTTAGGATAGCCTTATGCCTATCCCATGCTTGCTTAAATTCAAGCAGAATGCTTGGTTGTGTAGGGAGAGGTATTAGCAGTAGGAAAAGGAAGTGCTCATGCCACTGTACAGAGCACTGGTGAGACCTCACTTGGAGTACTGTGTGCAGTACTGGAGACCGTATCTCCAGAAGGATATAGACATCTTAGAGAGAGTTCAGAGAAGGGCTACTAAAATGGTGTACGGCTTGAAGGAGAAAAGTTACCAGAAAGGCTTAATGATCTTAACATGTACAGCTTGGAAAAAAGACGAGACAGAGGAGATATGATAGAAACATTTAAATACGTAAAGGGAATCACAAGGTAGAGGAAGGGAGTATATTAAAAGGAAACAAAGTAGCAAAACAAGAGGACATAGTCTTAGATTAGAGGGGCAAAGGTTAAAAGTAACATCAGGAAGCATTATTTTACTGAGAGGGTGGTGGATACATGGAACAGTCTTCCAGTTGAAGTGGTAGAGGCCAAAACAGTAATTGAATTTAAGCAAGCATGGGATAGGCATAAGGCTATCCTAAACAAAAGATAAATCCAAGTAAAGTATCCATGTAATTGGGCAGACTAGATGGGCCGAAAGGTTCTTATCTGCCGACATTTTTCTATGTTTCTATGTTTCTATGTTTCTACTGTTTTGGCCTCTACCACTTCTACTGGAAGACTGTTCCATGTATCCACCACCCTCTCAGTAAAATAATGCTTTCTGATGTTACTTTTAAACCTTTGTCCCTCTAATCTAAGACTATGTCCTCTTGTTTTGCTACTTTGTTTCCGTTTAAATATACTCCTTTCCTCTACCTTGTGGATTCCCTTTACGTATTTAAATGTTTCTATCATATCTAAACTCAATTGCCACAGCTCCGACCTAAATCATTTGTCATTTGGCTGATCCCTCCAGGAACGTCAACCCTGTTGCAAATCTTTGTGTCATCAGCAAAAATACATACTTTTCCATTAATACCTTCTGCAATATCACTAATAAAAATATTAAAGAGAATGGGTTCAAGTACTGACCCCTGAGGTACCCCACTGGTAACAAGACCTTGCGCCGAATAAACTCCATTTACCACAACCCTCTGTTGTCTGTCACTCAGCCACTGCCTAATCCAATCAACAATATTGGAATCCAAGCTCAAAGATTGCAATTTATTGATAAGCCTTCTATGCGGAACAGTATCAAAAGCCTTACTGAAATCTAAATAAGCAATGTCTACTGCACCACCTGTGTCTATTATTTTTGTTACCCAATCAAAAAAATCAATAAGATTAGTTTGGCATGATCTCCCTGAGGTAAACCCATGTTGTTTCTGATCCTGTAATCTATGTGTTTTTAGATGTTCAACAATCCTTTCCTTTAACATGGTTTCCATACATGCCAGATTGCAGGACTTCTCTCGTGCGGCGCCGACCCTATGGAACGCGCTTCCTCACAATATCAGACTGTCCCCAAATCTGGCTTCATTTATACGCTCCCTAAAGACCCTTCTATTTAGGGAAGCCTACCACCTGACTCTGTAACAAGACATCCGACCAACCCAAAAACAGTCCTCACCTCTCCCTGCATTAACTCATCACTGCAGCCCTCCCTCCTGTTTCTAATCCCCTCACCATCTAGATTGTAAATTCCCACGGGAATAGGGCCCTCATGTCCTCCTGTATCTGCTGGCAGGAATACTGACCTGTCTTCTGTATGTATTGTAGAATTGTCCTGTCTTTACCCATTACACCTTGTACAGCGCTGCGGAATGTGTTGGCGCTTAATAAATAATGATAATAATAATAAAAATCCTGGCGAATTGCCAGCACATACGGTGCCTGTTAGTTGCTTGTTCGAGGGCAGTGAAATCCCCATAGAGAAGCAATGCAAGAGAGAGAACAAAAACCAGCAGTGAAAAGTTGCCGAATTGCTCCGCTGTTCGGTGGTTTCATTCGACAGGTTTATTCAGGCGAATCCCATAGGCTTCAATGTTGAAAATATTCCCGTTTTAATACAATATCTAATAAACCGTTTATTATTTTATTCTGCAGTAAAAAGGGTCTTCATTTTTAGATCTTTTAGGAATTTTTAGGGATTTTTTTGCGAAAAAAAATGTCCCTTTTTTTTTTCAATCGCTTTTTTCTTTTTTCTGTAACAGCCCTTTTAATTATCATTCACTGGATCTTATATGTCAATTTCAGACATTTTCATTCTGTAGTTTCTTTGCAAACAGCGTTTAAATTTTCAAACATTCAAGCGTACTGTTTTTGGTTTTTTTTCACTCCATTCGTCTGCGGCTGCTCTGCGCTGTTCGGCGGGGTTAGGCGGGGTTAACCCCGTGTTCGGCGGGGTTAATCCAGATGTTTTTGTGGGTTACGTTGTGCTTTCGCTGGGTTTTGTGGTGAGTGTTCGTCGGGTTTGCGGCGGCTTTTCCCTGCACAATGACGGCCCTGTGGTGCTTGCTGAATACATCGCAGGGTCGCCGAATTGGGATCGCCGAATTGCACTGAATTGAAGAGAACGAAAAGTCACCCAACGTGCGGTGACTTTTCGATTCTCTTTGAATAACGCTGATAGTAAAAAAAGTAGTGCTTAATTGCAACTGCCATAGAGTGGGCAAAACTGAGAGGGTTTCTAGAGTCAAACACTAGAGCACAGAATTTTGAATTAAGTTGTTATGTTTGCTATAAATCCTCTAAGCAGATACAGTATGTGCTGTGATTGTACTTTCTGTATGTGGGAATTCTGTCACATACAGATATTATTGTTGCATTCTGTTGGTATTTTTGGAAATTGTATTGTTAATAATCTCATAATGGTCAAAGCAAATACATACTGTATATGCAGGAAATGTATCTATTTTTATTTATTTGATCTTTACCACATTTATGTTTACAAAGGTCAATTCCGCCCGTATGTCAATAATGTAGACCCCATATGAAATTACACACTATAAGGAAGAACATCTAGAGCAGTGTGTCTCAACTCCAGTCTTCCAGACCCACTAACAGGCCATGTTTGACAGATATCTGATGCACAGCACAAGTGATATGATTTGATGCACAGTGATAAGTAATCCTTAAAACTTGTCCTGTTAGTGGGTCCTGAGTACCGGAGTTGAGAAACACTGATCTGGAGTTTACAAATTTTCATCCCAGCAAAGTATTTCTGTAAAGGATGAACCCATAGGTTTATATTTTACACAACTACCTATGTTTAAATCTCATTTATACATCCTATGTTTCAAAACAGTGTTAAGCTAATAATATACAGTATATATATATATATATTTTTTGTCCCAACAACATACGTTGCCAGTCAGTAGGTAACTGAGTACCAACACATAGTTATACACATAGTTACATAGGCTGAAAAAAGTCATGCGTCCATCGGGTTCAGCCTCTCCCACATCACCTACTGCTGTTGATCCAAAAGAAGACAAAAACCCAGTCTGAAGCGCTCGCCAATATGCAACATACTGGGAAGAAATTCCTTCTTGACCCCAGAAGGGCATCAGATTTCTCCTTGGATCAATTTAACAGGTTGTTAAATTGCCTCATTTCAAACATTTACGGCACTATCAGCTGCCCTGAGCTAAAACCGGGAAGCAACGGGGAAACATTAGCATTTGCTAACTTCCCCCTAGCGTCCCGGTTTCCCATGCAGATCTCCATGGAGGATTGTGCTGCCGGGTCACATGACCAGCAGGATCTCGCCTCTCGTGAGATGCTGCTCGTCGGCGGAGCGATCATGGAGGGAGACAAGGGACTTTCTTCCCCCAGTCTCCCCCTGCTCCTGGCAGCCAGAAACAGTAGATCGGGACGACATTCATGCCGCAGGAAGAGAGGTGAGTATTTGTTTTTAAGGGGGTTTTAAGATGGAAGTAATGGATTCTGCAGCAGCGTAATCCGATACCTACATCTCTGAGCTGGTGGTAACTTTTTCGTTAGTACCAGCTCTTAGTAACTAGCATTAGGACCAAGTGATCCTAACGCTAGTTACTCTGTGCTTGCACTTTATGCTCCCCATGTTAGGTATAAGGAGCACAAAGTACAGTAAACTCACGCTACGGATCGCAAATTAACGAGTGCTAACATGCACTAACGAGCGCTAATGATATTTTTAACCTGTTAGCGATTCGAAGGAGATGTGCGTGCAGCGCTATGACCTCCTTTAAGCTGGCGCTGACACTAGTGTTAGCTTGAAGGAGGTGATAGAGCCCTTAAAATCTTTTAAGGAACATCATAGGCATCATGACTTCAGCTCACGAATATGGTTACAGTGCAATAATGCTGTCTTCTTACATTTTTTTTTTTTTTTAAAGCATTTTACCAGGAAGGATACATTGAGATTTCTCTCGTTTTCAAGTATGTCCTGGGTGGTGAGTATGTACCGTTAGGTGTCTTGCCCAAGGACACTTACTGGAGAGGAGCTCTTGTCAGGATCGAACCCATGTCTCCACAGGCTCTCTCCACGCAGAGCAGTGATGTTACCTCTACTCCACCCAGCCGGCACTACATCATCATCTCAATAGAGCTTTCAAAGCCTCACAAATAAACCTCTCCCATTATTTTATTGTTTGTGTGTTTTGTAACATGCAAAAAATAGCCTGGGACTTCTTTAAAAGAACTAATTTTTACTCCTTTATTTGAAAATGACATAATAAACTGTTGACATTTCGGCTCGGCAGAGGACAAATTTACTTAATACATAGCAAATAGAATTAAACCATTCAATTTACCAATAAAGCAGTCTGACACAACCTCCTTGTGCTCAAACATTCGCAGAGAGACGCTCTGTGACGTCAGGGCGCCTTCACAATTTTACGAGTTGAATTGCAATTAAAATAAATAGCACGATCCATGAATCATATTTAAAGACAAGCGCGAGAAAAATATTACTTAATTACCGAAAATCACTTCCCAATCATTCTGTCCAAAATATTGTGTGCTATATGAAGGTACGCTATCAGTAGGAACATTTAGTTGCGCAATGATGACAATTTGTTACTATAGTAATGGTAATAATAACCAACACGAAAGATATTCATCGCATTTGTTAAAACCAAGTCCAATTAATGAATATTTGTTCTGTTCAAGGGACAATTTTATGCTGGGTTTTTACTAATAAAATGTCAATCAAGAGGGGGAAAGCTATAATCTGAGGAGCTGGACCCCAGTCCCTTAAACTGAACCAACATTCACTCATATAAGGCAAGTAGTGCTTAATCAGCCCTCTGGAAAGCAGGTCCATTCTCACAATAACACTTTATTGGTTCAAGGCTTGGGGATGTATTGGGTAATGATGATATCTCTGTATCCCCACGACATGCTTTAAAGCTATTAAACAAGAAACTATTTAAACAATATCAAGTTGAGTATCCATGATTATGCTTATGATAATGTTTATGTAGAATCACCTCTCTTTTCTCTCTATGGGCTCTATTACATTCTCTGCGCAATTGCGCTCGTGCAGCGCAATCAAAAACCGTGATCGCGAGAAAATTAACGTGGTATTACGATCCGAGCGCATTTTTTCTTCCTTCAAGATTTTTCGTGCGCAAATCCGACGCGCAAAGCCATTCGCAAATGAACGTTGCGTGCAGGAATCGGTGGGCAGACTGTTTTGTCACGGGATTTGTCACGGGATTCAGCCAACATCAATCACCCATTTCCAATAAAATAAGAATTAACAACCACCAGCCAAAAAAATGAAAAAAATTAACAATGACACAATTTATAAATTTTAATGTTTGGGTATGTGTAGAATGTGTAACTGTACTGTGCTGTATTTTTATTTTCTTGCTGGTGTATTTCGTTTCGCCCAGAACAATCACATTTACAGTTACCACCTGCTTTTCAAAGACGTTCCGGAAATGCGCGCAAACTTTCGTTGCGTGAAGATTGTAATACCAACCGCGTACCAGCGCACAATCGCATTTGCACTGAGAATGTTAAGTATAGGATGCGCGCAGGAAAATTCATTCACGCAGGGTCAGTCGCGGTAGACGATTACGCGCATCGTTTGCACGAACGTTGTAATACGACGTCCTGCGCAAATGGTTTTGTACTCGCGCGCGCGCAAAACAAATGCGCAAAGAATGTCCCTAATGGGCCCTATGTCTTTTCCAACTTCTCCTTACCCTTTTCGATACATCAGCCATGTTTCTAAGCTATTAATATCCTTTGTATATGAGGGAGAGCTCAATCAGCTGTCAGGATATATTCACACCGGCAGTAGACTTCACAACAGAGAATTAAGACCAGCAGGCATAAATACCGAAACAGAGAAACAAAGCAAAACGCCTCGCTCAGTTACCAGGTGCACTAGTGCCACCACATATATTCAGGGTTATCCAGAGAAAGGTGAAAACCAGGAGTACTGGCAGGAGAAGAGAACAATCTAGACCAAATAGCCGAATTGGCAAGTGAGATAAATAAGAGAATTTTTATGGTTTGGCTATTTTGCACTAGAATTGTCACTTCTCCAGTCATTCTCCTGAATTTCAACTTTCTTTGAATAGACCTGATTGTCTCATAAAGTAAATAAACTAGCTGGATGTTGAGTGCTTTACATTGAAAACGGAGCTTCTCCCACAAAACGGTTCTCTATTTTCTCTCTGTGACGATAAATGTGGTCGCATTTGTGCACTCTGGTAACTGAGCATGTTTTCCTGCTTCGTTTTTCAGTCCCTACTAATATCCTTTTTTTTCGTGTCCTTTTACGCACTAAGGTTTTTCTGCCCCATTCACTCTACTCATTTACCTTACCCTCGTATGGCTCTGTGGCTTCTTTCCAAAGGTAACCCCTTTGTGTTACCTTTAACCCTTTCGCCAATAACCTTACCTCATTCATTTTTATCCTTCACTGATAAGTATACCTGTCTGTCACATTTCTCCCAGTCCTAATGTGTTTCGCGTCCCTTATCTCCTGTGGTAGAGTCGTGGCCAAAGAGGGTCAGGACAGCCAGGAGGTTGCACTGCAAACAACGTTTATTTTGGTGTGGTAAATATCTTGCGGGTTTTTTGGGTGATTCCTCTTTAAATCACATGTTTTGCCACGCAGAAAAGAAAGTAACAATAAATGATAAACAAATGAACAGACCTACTCCTGTCAGGAGGCTAACTCACAGTAGTATGTTCTGACTACAGGAGACTGGAGCAGCTACTCTGCTTCCAGCACAAAAAAAACATAAACCATACGTTTTGAACAGTAGGCAACCAAAATTCAGTCTCTTACCAGACGACTTAGGAGACAACCTCTCTGGGCTTGGTTCAGCTCCACTCTGAGCTATTTCCCTGTTCTCCCAGACCTACTAAATAGGCCTGAGCTAATTAGGATGTGGAAAAGGTGTGCTAGCAGGACAAGAGCCTTTAACCTGTTAGTAACCTGGATACACAGCACGTTGCAACCTCAGGCTTATATACGCATGATCCTGTACTCTGTCACACATCCCCCTCCCCAGCTGAACACAGGAGTGAGAAGCGGCCGCCGCCGCAAGGCCATGCACTCTAGAGAGAGCATCAGCGTTCCCATGCAGCAAACCAGCCCGGTGCTGCACAACAAAGTGAAACGGTTGCAACGACAAAAACCACCGCAGGACCCTGGAGTTCCTGTCCCTGTTGGTGTGCATCCAACGCAAGGGAGCATAGTCAGTAACCAGGGTAAACCGTCGACCCAGTAAGTAATATTTGAGAGTGTCCATGGCCCACTTTATGGCCAAACACTCCTTTTCAACCACAGCATAGCGCTGCTCTCGGGGTAATAGTTTTCGGCTTAGGTATAACACGGGATGCTCTTCCTCATCTACGTACTGGGAAAGTACAGCCCCTAAGCCCACGTCAGAGGCATCAGTCTGTAGGAAAAACTCCTTCGTAAAGTCTGGCGCTACCAGGATCGGTTTCTGGCACAGTACAGAGCGAAGATCCAAGAAGGACTCCTCTGTTTTGCTGTTCCAGCTCACCATGTCTGGTACTCTTGACTTAATGAGGTCAGTGAGGGGAGCAGCTCTGGTAGCAAAATGGGGTATAAACCGGCGATAGTACCCAACCAGTCCAAGAAATGTTCTGACCTGTTTCTTCCTAAGTGGTCGAGGCCAATTCTGTATGGCTCCCACCTTGTCAATCTGAGGTTTCACCAATCCTCTCCCAACCACGTAGCCCAGGTATTTGGCTTCTGCTAAGCCGATAACACACTTAGAGGGGTTTGCTGTCAACCCAGCCTTTCTAAAGGTGTCCAGCACTGCCTCTACTTTCGGCAGGTGCGAGTCCCAGTCTGTGCTATGAATAATAACGTCATCGAGATAGGCGGATGCATAATGGGCATGGGGCCTGAGCAACTTGTCCATCAGTCTCTGAAAGGTTGCCGGGGCACCATGTAGACCAAATGGCATTATTGTATATTGGAACAAGCCATCAGGTGTAGTAAACGCTGTCTTCTCCCTGGCACGCTCAGACAGTGGTATCTGCCAATAACCCTTGGTCAGATCCAACACAGAGAGGAATCTGGCTTTTCCGAGTCTCTCCACCAACTCATCGACCCGTGGCATGGGATAAGCGTCAAACTTTGAGACTTCATTCAACTTTCTGAAGTCATTGCAGAACCTTATAGAGCCATCAGGTTTGGGCACCAAAACAATTGGGCTGGACCAGTTACTATGAGATGCTTCTATCACCCCGAGCTCAAGCATTTTCTTAACTTCAGCCCTTACCGCTTCCCTTCTGGCCTCGGGAATCCTGTAGGAATTAACTCTAACAGTAGCTCCAGGCTCCGTAAGAATGTCATGGGTAATCTACCAGGTTCTGCCCGGTATTGGTGAGAAGACATCCCCATTTCTCTCGACCATGTCATTAGCCTGCTCTGCTTGCTCAGGAGTCAGCTCTGCTGAAATTGACACTGACTGTTCAAAGGCAAGGGAACCTATCGTTATGTCCCCCATGGCAACTGCACTGGCTTCTCTGTCCCTCCATTGTTTCAGAAGGTTTATATGAAACACGGCCTCCTTCTTACGGCGATTGGGCTGACTGAGCCTGTAATTTACAGGACTCACTTTCTCCAGAACTTCGTAAGGCCCCTGCCACTGGGCCAGAAGATTACTCTCCGCCGTGGGAACAAGGACCATAACCCGGTCACCCCTTTTAAATTCTCTCACGGTGGCCCTTTGGTCATAGTGGAGTTTTTGGACACTTTGAGCCTGCTCCATGTGCTGGCGTACAAGAGGAACAATTCGGGCCATACGCCCTTGCATCTGTTCCACATGCTGTACCACATTTGTCCCAGGGACACCTTGTTCCTCCCAGGTTTCTCGTAGAACATCCAGTATCCCCCTGGGGTGCCTCCCATACAGAAGTTAAAATGGTGAGAAACCTGTAGAGCTCTGTGGAACCTCTCTGACAGCAAAAAGCAGGTATGGGAGCAGTAGGTCCCAGTCTTTCCCATCCCGACTAACAACTTTTCGTAACATCCCTTTCAGGGTGCGATTGAACCTCTCTACCAGCCCATCTGTCTGGGGATGGTACACTGAGGTCCTCAAAGTACGTATACTCAACGCCTTACATAATTCCCTCATAAGCCGGGAACAAATGGGGTACCTTGATCGGTTAGTATTTCCTTTGGAATGCCAACACGTGCAAACACATGGACCAATTCCTTTGCGATATTTTGGGAATTGGCCTTTCGCATTGGAATGGCCTCGGGATATCGGGTGGCATAATCGAGGATCACTAGGATATACTGATGACCCCTAGCAGATTTATCCAACGGACCCACTAGGTCCATACCAATTCTTTCAAAGGGCACATCAACAATCGGAAGAGGTATGAGGGGTGCTCTTAGCTTAGGTCTGGGGGAGGAGAGTTGGCATTCGGGACAAGAAGCACAATACCTCTTAATTTCCTCATATATCCCTGGCCAAAAGAACCTTCTTAGAACCCGTTCTTGAGTTTTCTCCACTCCCAAGTGTCCCCCCAAGAGATGAGAGTGGGAAAAATCCAGCACCTTCCGGGTGTAGGAAGAAGGCACCACTAGCTGCTCGATTTCTTGGCCTTCATCTGAAGTTACTCTGTAGAGCAGGTCATTTCTGAGGATAAAATAGGGACATGTAGCTTTTGTACTACCTTCAACAGGTACCCCATTCACCTCCACCACAGTACTCCTAGCATTCTGTAACAGAGGGTCATTTACCTGGGCTCTCCCAAAGCTAACACTGGAAGTATCCAAAGCTCTGGGGTCATTCGCCCCAACCTCTACGTCTTGCTCGGTGTGGGGTTCCCTTTGTTCACCCACTATATCTTCTTCAGTACACTGAGTGCCAACACCTTTCCCTGACCGTTTCCCATGGTCACCCAACAAAGCCCCGTTAATGGCTTTATTAAACCTCCGTCTGCTTTCTCTGCATTGCCTTCTGGTTTTGTGACTTTTTGGATTGGTAACATACAAGTCAGGGTGAGAAAAAGGGAATATGTCGAGAAGACCATCACCTTGTTTTAACAGTGTTGGGGACTGCAAGAGGGAGTAAAAGTCAGGGAAGTTCCTTCCTATGACTAAGGAATAGGGTAACCGTGGCACAACTACCACTGATATCTTTACCAGCCTGTCTTGTACATAAACCTCTATATCGGCGGTAGGATATCTTACAGTACTTCCGTGAATACAAAGCACACCCACTGTGTGGTGCCCCTGTATATGTGTCGGCTTGACTAAGCCACCAGCCACTAGAGTCAAGGCACTTCCAGAGTCAACTAGTGCCACTGTATGTTGATTATTCAACTGGACTGGTACTCGGAAAGTATGCAAATCTTCTACCAGGCCGCTAAGCAGATTAGTCCACAAAAGTTTTGGGGGTTCTCCCCAAGTCCACACTGCATTGGCTCCGGGAGGTTAGGGCACCGTGCCCTGACATGGCCTTTACCCCCACACTCGAAGCAGGTTATGGAGTTTCCACCAAAGTGGTCGTTTTTCAAAGGAATGGGGGTCCTGGAGTCTGTTTTGCGCAGATGCACTCCTTCTCTGGAAGTAGCTTCAGGTTCACTCCGCTGGACTTTTGGTCTCTGGTTCGGCCCCAGATACCTAGAGGACTTTTCCAAGTCTCTTGCAGACAAGTATCTTTCTACTTGGGCTATCATGGCGTCATAATTAGTGGGGTTTCCTTGGCTGACCCACTCACGAAGACCACTGGGAAGTTCTCTTAAATATCGATCCAGTACTAGGGATTCCACCATCTGGGCAGGACTCTGGGACTCCGGTCTGAGCCATTTCCGGGCCAGGTGGATTAGGTCAAACATCTGGGATCTAGGAGCCTGTCTCTCATTGAATCGCCATTTGTAAAAACGCTGGGCCCTTACAGTAGTGGTGACGCCCATCCGGGCCATTATTTCCGCCTTTAACTGTGGATAATCTGCAGCGGCTTCCTCTTCTAGGTCAAAGTACGCTTTTTGTGCTTCTCCCAGGAGAAAAGGAGCAATAATTCCTGCCCACTGTTCTGGAGGCCAGGCTTCACGGGTGGCTGTTCGCTCAAAAGCCAGCAGATAGCTCTCCACATCATCTTCGGGAGTCATTTTCTGCAAACAATTGCTTGCCCGTATTTTGCTAACCCCTCCTGTTTGCACAGGCGCTCCCGGGTTAGCGATATATTCCAGGATACCTTTAAGCAGCGCATGGTCAGTCTTCTGTGCCTCCGCCAGGGCTCCAATTTGTTGGGCTAAGAGTCTGTTGCCCTCCTGCTGTGCTACTACAGCTTGCCGGTTTGTTTCTTGTTGGGCTGCAGCTTGCCTGTTTGTTTCTTGCTGCACCGCCGTGGCCTGCACCAGGGCCTTCACAACGTCCTCCATTTTCTATGGGTCCTGTACCTTTAAGGTTCTTGTGGCAACTGAACCGGCACGAAAGAAATCCCACCGCTGCCACCACTTGTGGTAGGGTCGTGGCCAAAGAGGGTCAGGACAGCCAGGAGGTTGCACTGCAAACAACGTTTATTTTGGTGTGGTAAATATCTTGCGGGTTTTTTGGGTGATTCCTCTTTAAATCACATGTTTTGCCACGCAGAAAAGAAAGTAACAATAAATGATAAACAAATGAACAGGCCTACTCCTGTCAGGAGGCTAACTCACAGTAGTATGTTCTGACTACAGGAGACTGGAGCAGCTACTCTGCTTCCAGCACAAAAAAAAACATAAACCATACGTTTTGAACAGTAGGCAACCAAAATTCAGTCTCTTACCAGACGACTTAGGAGACAACCTCTCTGGGCTTGGTTCAGCTCCACTCTGAGCTATTTCCCTGTTCTCCCAGACCTACTAAATAGGCCTGAGCTAATTAGGATGTGGAAAAGGTGTGCTAGCAGGACAAGAGCCTTTAACCTGTTAGTAACCTGGATACACAGCACGTTGCAACCTCAGGCTTATATACGCATGATCCTGTACTCTGTCACACTCCAAATGTCTTATGAGATGTTGTGAGACCCATCTACCTCTTCGTCCAATTTTCCCTATTTCCCTTGTGTCTAACCTCTATGATGTGTGTGATTCCCTGCTTCATCTCACCTCTTTAACTCATCTCCATTTCCATGAATATGTAATATATTTTCCCTATCACTTTTAACTACTTTTAAAACAAAAAAGGTGTCAATCATCAGGTTTGGCCCTAAATATAATTTACACAGTGGAGACTCATCAATAAGGGCTGTTGGGTTTGCACCCTACCCTTTGACACACTGACATTTTGTAATCCTATTTAGGGGAAATTGGGTGGGGTTAGTGTTAGTTGTTTTTTTTTACTAAATATTAACCACTTCACTACCGAGATTGAGATCTCTCGGGTTTCAAAGGCACCATCCGGTGCCCTGATATTGAGATATCTCGATCTGCTGATCTGCAGAACAAAAGCAAATGAAATGGGTTTGCTGCAAATAAATTTAATTTGCTTTTGGGCTGTAGAAGGTGCCCCCATACTGCCCAAAGAGCTAAAACTGTGTAAAATCGGCTGAAGATGCCCTGACATGCCCTGAAAAAAACATTGAGCTGCAGGTGTAACTCAATTTGACAGTAGATGGTGCCATCTACTAGCCAAATAGGTTATTTACAGTAAGAAATTCCATGGGAATATTCCCAAATATGTATTACTGTATAATTAATCAACAATAATTTTACAAAAACCACTGCTTTTTGACAATGTTTTTTTTTAAATAACTTGGTAGTGAAGAAGTTAATAAAATCCCTTTTTTCACTGTAAATTTTTTTTATACTGACATAATTAATGATTTATGTATACATCTTGTGGACTGAAATTCTGGATTAAAATTGAAAATTAGAATTTAGCCTTAAAATGGCCAATTTATTTGACTCATTTTTAGGAATGTGGTTTATTCCCTATATATGTGATCCTCAACATATTTTGAAGGTAGTAGTCCCCTATAGGCGTATTCCTATTCATGATTAAAGATATTAATGTTCCCAGGATGGCGCCCCACCAACTTGAAAGGTCACCAGCTGCCACTGAGTTTACAGTAATGTGTTGTGTGATTGGTTCACAAAACAGAAACTTTTACAATAATGGGAAGAACCCTGAAGACTAGGGGTGTAATAAACAACTCTTGACTGTCTCTTGCCCATTGAACTCTACTCATCACTCATCACTTTTCTGCCCAAAACATGTGGTAAGAGCCTGTATGATGTGTAAGGTAATACTGGTAGCAGCCCTGTTAAAATCGTTAGACATGGGAATCTATATAACAGAACAGAGATAACATACCAATTACGTACCGTAAGCACATTCTGGGCTTCATCTGCACTAGCCCACCATGCAGCATTAGTTCTCTCATTAACATCTCACTTGTGTCTTTGCTGAATATTTCCAGTTCATTTTCTTTTGTGGAAATAATTTGAGATAAAAAGTAAACATGTGAAATATGTATTTTCTTTGCATGCTCTTACAGTTCAGTGATTTCATATTGTAAAAAGCTGCAAATTGCACTCTGAGACAACTTCAAAAATATTTGCGAAAGCCGTAACGCTTGCTGTTATACATTTTATCTCTGCCTTTTAGAGAAAATACATAAGAAGAATTAGTGGGAAAGCAGACAATAAAGTGTGAATGAAAAAAGAGGTTTGACACCCCCAGGCACCTCGAGCAAAGGTAATCCAGACTAGGGATGGGCTGCCGGTTCGATTCGATTTATTGTTCTCACTGTAAAATACCGCTTCCTATGCTTTAGGCTGAATTTCCTTTCGCCCAGTCTAAATGGGTGACCTCGTGTCCTGTGTATAGCCCTGTTAATGAATAGGTTTCCAGACAATGGTTTATAATGGCCCCGTATATATTTATATAAGGTTATCAGATCCCCTCTAAGGCGCCGTTTCTCTAAACTAAACAGGTTTAAGCTTGTTAGTCTATCTGAAGTGGAATCAGGCTGGAAGATGGTCGCTATTATGAGCCAAGCGGCCATCTTGTTCAGAATATTGGTTCACTTGCAAATAACTAGGTAGATTTCAATAGACACTAGAATGAAGCTTACATAGAATTTTAGGAATGTGGTAGATTAACAGAGAAGCAATTAAACGAAGGGAAAATCTGGCCAGCTCTTGGCACGGAAAGACAGGATGACAAATAGATACTGCAAGGTCACCGAGGCCTGCAGAGAGACAAAGAGAGCATAGAAACCAGACCATGCTTTATCTGTAACAAATAAACATAGCCTTTAGGGAGGTGGGCACGGCCCGGATTGAGTGCGGCAGCAAATCACAAACTGTCAGACTAACATGAAGTTTGCCAATTTACGGTCAATGTATGGAATGCCTTTGTACTAACAATGGGAGGTATTAACCCACGTGGGGTGGGATAAGTGTCATCGGGAGGTGGGCTAATTGGGATGTACCTAATTATGTATTTGGGGTATAAAACCCCTCGTCGGGGGGGAGACGTGGCTCACTCTTTGCGATTCAATCCTGTGTGAGCATTTGTGTGACGACACAATAAAGTTTGCCTTTCCTGAAGAGACTCGTGTTCAGACAATCCTTGCTTGTGTCCGGTCCGGCGCCATCCTGAAGTGAACCTAGTGATTCCGGTTACATTTCCTCATAACTTAAAATTTCCATTCCACTTATTAATTTAGTCGCCCGTCTCTGCACTTTTTCTAGTGCTATAATATCCTTTCTTAAGACAGGTACCCAAAATCGCACGGCATATTCAAGGTGCGTCTTACCATTGATTTATACAGAGGCAAAATTATGTTTTCATCCCGAGAGTGAACTCCCCTTTTAATGCATACAGACCTTGCTGGCCTTGGCGGCTGCTGTTTGACATTGACATTGTTACTTAGTTTGAAGTCTATGATTATTCCCAAATCCTTCTCCTGCTTGGATTTCCCTAACTCCGTACCATTTAGGGTATAAATTACTTGTGTGTTCTTCACTCCAAAGTGCATAACTTTTCATTTATCTACATTAAAATTTCATCTGCCATTTAAGTGCCCAGTCCCCCAATCTATCTAAATCCCTCTGCAGTGAAGTAACATCCTGTTCACATTTTATTACTTTCCTAGTTTTGTTTCATCTGCAAACACTGATACATGACTTTCAATGCCTATCTCAAGGTCATTTATAAATAAATTGAATAGAATTGGTCCTATAACAGACCCCTGAGGGACACTGATGTCCATCTTGAAAATGTAACATTTATGACCACTCTCCGTACCCTATCTTTTATCCAGTTTTCTATCCAAGAACAAGTATTTTCATCTAGACCAATTTTTCTTAATTTAAATAGTAACCGCTTGTGTGGAACTGTGTCAAAAGCTTGGTGATGAAACATTTTCCACTCGGTAATGAAACATTTCCCACTCCTTGTTGCTCAATCATTTCCCACTCGTTGGTGATGAAACATTTCCCACTCGTTGGTGATGGAACATTTCCCATGACTTCAAATCGCGTTTAAACATGAGCAAAATCGGTAAAAATGAGCTCAGCACACAGTGGTGAAATGGCTCAGCACTCAGCAGTGAAAGGGTTAAAAACATTTTGTTCTTTTTTCTCAATGTTTCCTGTCCCCCAGGGCAGTACCCAGACCCCCATACACCTTTTATGGCCAATATCTTGCACATATGCCCTCTTGGAGGGGACCTTAATTTTCTAACTTTTGAGCCCCATTAACTTGCATTGTGTTCGAATTGTGTTTGAGTTTGCGGTCAAACTTTTTTGGATGTTCGAGTTCGAATATGAAACAAACACGGGGTGTTCGGCCCCTCACTAATCCAGATGTGGACCCCTTGCTCGAGGTGCCTAGAGGGATGTCAGCTATACCCTCCTGACGAGGCCTAACAAGGCTGAAACGATTGTCGGGGGTTGCTGCACCTCTCGTGCAGGGATGACATCCTTGGCAATCAGTATTGGCCACCCTTCCTGGGTGAGAGCAGGCTGATTTGCATATGGAGCATTCGTCCCTGTAATGGCACAATCAAGCACAAACCCTGTGAGGCCTGAGCGGGCCCCACTGTAGAGCAGGATACTAGTGGCGTTGCTCGTCCTCAGGACCCTCACAAACCTCTCGTTTTTCTCAATAAAATGTGAATCATGCATTCAGATTTATTTTTTTAGGGTGTCACCCGGTGCGGGCTGCACCCCCCACCCCCCTCAGGATGCCACTGACTAGGCTGACTGCTAGAAAAAGTACTACAACTATTACTTTAATAACAATCAGCTGGAGGTACTGTAGGTTGTCTTTATCAGTTTGATTATTCAAATGCATCACTGTTTGTGACGAGTTCAATCCAGTAGTCCGTCAGGGTAGCATTTTGAGTTTGGAAAGGAAAGCTGAATAAGGTATTTTGTTTGTATTTTTGCCTCCTGGCTTCCTGCACCATTAAAAGTCACAATGCTTAAAATCTAAAACCTGTTACAAACACATAAGAATGATCTCTTTATGAGAAATGTCTCATTCAGATCAATGTCTCTCAATATCATATAAAGGGCAAGCAAATTAGAAAATCTAACAGGCAAAACATCCCAGGCTGTCCACACAATATTAAAATGGGAAAGTGGATAGATTTAAACACAATATTAGATAATATCTTTATTTAAAATAGACATGTTATTATATAAACTGTTACACTGGCAAAGTCTCGCTTACTCTATTTTACAAAGGCTTGGACTCTAAAGACGAAAGAGTGGCGATGTAAAATTATAAAGGTTTTGTCACTAAGTAGCATTGTTTTAGTCACACAATGGTGGATTAATTCCAGGGTAACTCCGATGGATCAACTATAGTGAAATTATTTTGAATGTACTGTCTAGGGAAGTTCCCCCATAGTTTGCTATTGTTTCTGTTGTTGTTTGTGGTGAAAAATATTTATTTATTTCTAAAGTATTCTGGAATTGGAATCAGAATCATGTCCACGCCAACTGGTGGATTTTTTGCTGGGTACAACATATGCTTGGCTCTTATGTTGTTTGTGCTGAAGCTATGCAACATTGTTTTCAGCATGGTTTCCGGCAATGTTTTGATCATACTTTGTAAGTTGTTCAGCCTAGTTATGTCACGGTTCACGCTGCCGGTGCAAGCGGAAGGGCAAATCCAGCACTGCTCTGCCATAATCAAGTAGCATCCTTCATGGCTCGAGTTTCCCTTGCTTGCACTGACCAGGTACTCCTCATTACTTCAGGACTTTTTTCCATTTAAGCAGGGCACACCCCTTCCTCGAGGGCTGTTTCACTGAATTGTTATTTTGCCTTTTACCTGCCTGAAGCTAACAGCTACCACCGTTGTCTCCTGTGTACCAGACTCCCTGCTTTCCATAGACCTGCTTGCTCTCCTCTAACCCCTTGACCCACGGCTTGTCCAAGAACAGATTACTGGATACTCCTCTGGATACCTCTGCCTTACCACAGACTTACCAAAGACTCCTGCTGTGCCAAGTCTCCTGCTTGGCCAAAGACTCCTGCTGTGTCAAGTCTCCTGCTTGGCCAAAGACTCCTGCTTTGCCAAAGACTCAAATTCCTGTCCCATCTGTCTGGTGGCTTGTGTAAGTGTTTTCTATAGTATCAGTGTCCAGTATTTCCCCTGTCTCAAGTATCCAGCCCACAGTATCAGCCAGTCCTGTTCCTGCATCACCCCTCGTTAATCCTGCTGTATGTGTGTATCTACAATAAACCCCCTGTTTAAGCACCATTTATTGGCTTCTTCGTATATATCACCACATCCTGGGCTTGTACCCGCACCTCTCCGTGACAAGTTACCAGTGTTTCAGTAGGATTTTCGTTGTTGTCACTGTTTCTTCAGAGTTCGACGAAGATCTACACTGTAAAATTGCAAAGGTGTATTCACTATAGTTGCAAACAATGTGGAGCAACAGTAAGACAAGAATAAGCACAGGTGACTTCTAGAAAAGAATAATGGTGGTACAGTTGTTCAGCACTGCTGACCATTGTTTGAAGCTAAACCTTATGATACTTGAATGGGCCGAAGGGCAGGTCACTCATGCTGTTGCCATTCTCCATACCTTTTTAAGCTTATTTTTGTTCTCCAGGACTTACATAGTTACATAGTTATAGTTACATAGTTATATAGGCTGAAAAAAGACATGCGTCCATCGGGTTCAGCCTCTCCCACATAACCTACTGCTGTTGATCCAAAAGAAGGCAAAAAACCCAGTCTGAAATGCTTGCCGATATGCAACATACTGGGAAAAAATTCCTTCTTGACCCCAGAATGGCAGTCAGATTTCTCCTTGGATCAAGAAGCTTTTACCCACAGATTAAATATTATAACCCTTAATATTCTGTGTCTGCAGGAAGTCATCCAGTCATTTTTTAAAAGTCTGTACAGACTCTGACCCAACCACCTCAACAGGCAGAGAAATCCACAGCTTTATTGTTCTCACCGTAAAATAACCCTTCCTATGCTTTAAGCTAAATTTTCTTTCTTCCAGTCTAAATGGATGACCCCTTGTCCTGTGTATAGACCTGTTAATGAATAGGTTATCAGACAATGGTTGATAATGGCCCCGTATATATTTATATAAGGTTATCACATCCCCTCTAAGGCGCCGTTTCTCTAAACTAAACAGGTTTAAGCTTGTTAGTCTTTCCTCGTAACTTAACCCTTCCATTCCCCTTATTAATTTAGTTGCCCGTCTCTGCACTTTTTCTAGCGCCATAATATCTTTTTTTAAGACCGGTGCCCAAAATTGCACGGCATATTCAAGGTGCGGCCTGACCATTGATTTAAACAGAGGCAAAATTATGTTTTCATCCCGTGAGTGAACTCCCCTTTTAATGCATGCCAATACTTTGCTGGCCTTGGCGGCTGCTGTTTGACATTGCACATTGTTACTTAGTTTGAAGTCTATGATTATTCCCAAATCCTTCTCCTGCTTGGATTTCCCTAACTCCGTACTATTTAGGGTATAAATTACTTGTGTGTTCTTCACTCCAAAGTGCATAACTTTGCATTTATCTAGATTAAATTTCATCTGCCATTTAAGTGCCCAGTCCCCAATCTATCTAAATCCCTCTGCAGCGAAGTAACATCCTGCTCACATTGTATTACTTTTCCTAGTTTTGTGTCATCTGAAAACACTGATAATTGACTTTCAATGCCTATCTCAAGGTCATTTATAGTTCAGAGAGTAATGCATACATGGGCCCCTTGCTTTAGGAGGCTAGAGTGGTGTCAGCTACACCCTCCTGACGAGGCCTTAGTAGGTTGACATGACCACCAGGTTGTATTGTATCTCTAATGCAGAGGAGATTTGCTTGGTATTTCAGTTCTGGACGTTGTTTCCAGCAGATAGCAGTCTGACTTGTTTATTTTATAGTCTCTGTAATGGCACCATTGAGCTAAATCCTTGTGAGACCTGTGCAGAGACACTGATGGGCAGGCCACTTATGCCACTGTGTGTTCTCAGAGCTCTCATAAGCTTGTTTTTCTACTCCATAATAATGGTAAATATATACATGTGCATGAAGGTAAAACATTCCATTTGTTCCATTTTGTAAAGTACTTTTTTTAGTCAGTAGTATCAATCATATACATATCTCTAATTAAAAGAAGAAAACAGGGAAACAAAATCAAAAAAATTATTGTAGAATGAATGGGGATAGTTTCGGAGATTAGAACATCGTATTTACCAATGACCGATTATAAAAAATGACATAGATATGCAATCTTTAAATACATACTGTTTCTAGAAGACTTGTGATAATTTAGTAAATGTACTGTTTACAGATTCGACCTCAAAGTTTGCTTGCTCAATTTAAACATAAGCTATCTGTCACAAATATACAAGACGCAAACAGGTTAAAATTAAATTCTGACAAATAGAAGCCTGAGCCAACAATGTGGTAGAAAATGGGAGTGTTGTAAGCGGAGAGTAAATTAAATTGATTCCCATTTTAAGCAATAAATGGTTAGCGTGGATGGGTTTTATAGAGGATATATTGTGTGGTACAACAGCACGTACCTGTGTGGCAAGCCAAAATATAGAAGGACAAACAACGCCACCCATAACATGGATCTATGCCATAGAATGACCACAATTACTGAGGGAACCAAGGACGCAGTTCAATGCCTTGGCACTTTCGTACTGTGTAAGCCAATTACAGCATACCTCTAGCTGGTGAGAACTGCTGGGCAGTATCCTCCATATATAGTGAATACAATATTTAATTCGGAAACGATTTGTAACATTTGTGTCAGAATTGGCACCATGATTGGGATTGGAAACTTCAGTTCGCTCTCCCCTACAGAATAATGTTTGAAATCTATTACCTTTCTTTGATCGTAATCAAAGTAGGCTCAAAATGCCAACATTCCCTTCTCAATGCATGCACAAGCTCCCTTTCAAACTTACAGTTACAAATTAATATAAAGCATTAACAAGTTCCACAACGCAGTACAATGGGGGAGCACAAACATGAGACATAAATGATAAATAAGGAAAAGACAACCCTGCCCGCAGGATAACTTGTCTAGCAGATACAGCACTTTAACCAAGTGCTCAGCCTGACCTCCCATGAGTTTACAATCTAAAGGACAGGGGTAAATGAAACAGATAGGAGCAGAGGGAAGGTGAAGCTGGTTGCTAGAAAGAATGTAGTGAGGATTGCATGGGAAGGACCAGAAGGTTGGGCTGAGTAAAAGTAATTAGAGAGAGAAGTGGAGACAGCTGTAAAGGAGACCTGAAATTATGGTCCATGCCTGGGTTGGAGGGTGGGTGGGTGGGACAGCAGAGTGGAGAAAATGTGGTCTGTTTATGTATGCTGGAAGAGAAAATAGAGATTTGGTACGTGTGCTCTTAAGAATTTACAATGCAGAAGGGGGAGGGGAGGAGGAGGGGAAGTGGGAGGAGGATGAGAAGCAGAAGGAAAAAAACTAAGTAAAAAAGGGGGAACTTTAAAAGACAGGTAATGAGCCAGAAATTAATAAATGTACAAATAAAAAACAGTTGCCAGAATGGTTGTTTTACTTTAGTGAGTGTGTAATTTTAATCTGTATTGTATCTGTATTTCCCAAAACTATCCACATTTCTCTGAATGGCTGATTTATGTACCTTCTATAGATTTCTGATATTTACCTATGATAAACAATAAAAATATTATATATAAGAATCATGAAGAATAAGGGAGATAGTTAAGTAAAACCAAGCTTTGCTCATTCTTCTTCTTATATTATTAAATCATGACAGATACACAGAAAAACACATCCCGGAAGACTAATTCCTAAACTAAATAAATAGTATTTCTTACAAAGCTCTTCTAATTGTATTAGTAGCCAAAATCAAGGATAAGTTAAGGTCTCCTAGAGAGAGTGACCACAATTCTAAAGGAATGCAGTGCAGAACATTGATGTCTTGGCGCGTTCGTGTTGTACAAGTCAGTGACGGCTTTTATCTAGGTGGTGGGAGCAATTGTGCCAAATTCTACACATGGAGTAAATAAAATAAACCATTGTTCGTGTGACGAAATAGCTTTTGCTTTTTAATACAAGGAAAGAAGAACAATTGAACTGAATATTTTACCCAAATATAGAGTCTTGCTCGCTGTTTTTATTTATATTAATAACTCATGATACGTACAAAAAAATAAATTGTGGGATTTTAACAGAAACCATCCTAAAAATGGTTTTGTTTTACACAATTTCAGTTTATTGGAAATACAATCGTGCAGTGAAATGTAAATTGCAGTAAAATAACACAAAATCAAATTATCAGAAAATAGCACGAGACTTATGTTATTAATTATACTCTGTCTTGATAAAAAAACGCAGGTATTTTCTTTACTATATGTATATTTTTAATTTGATAAGTGCATCATGAAACTGGAACTTGTCTTGACTTGTTTGATATGCCCTTTTGTACATGTGCAATCGAGTAGACTTTTGCAGTATAGCAGAAACAATCAAAGCTAGATTGATAATAAATGTGTTAATTTTAATATACACAAACATAAATTGTAATTACATATTAACATCATGATTTCACAAGGGAAAGTCAACACTATCGGGAGATTTATTCTTTTAATATCATAGGAAAAAAATACATATAAAATAAAAAAAGAATTAGATATAAAAAGCTATCAAATTATCTTTATATTATTTGTTTTCCCTGATTTAAATACGATAAATCATTATATCAAATGATCATGAGCATAAATATTCATAATAAGACAAAGGAATGCAAGTTCAAGCATGTACACACTTTCATATTGCTGCATGCAGTTTGGTGAAAGGATGTTATGTTCAATAAAAATGGAACAAAGAAATAAACAATGTCCCAGTTTTTACGCAATATCATAATGCAGTTAACCCCTCACTAGCAAGCACATTTTGTTGGAAAAAAATTATCATAACATTTAATGAAACATGGAATGCAAAGTTAGGGTAATTCAGAAACTTTGCACATAACTTGTTCTAAGATTAACAAAATTAAAATAATGTATCTGTGCTGATCTGAAATTCTCATTCATTCATGCTTTTCAATGTATTACAATGCATAATTAAGTTATCACGATTTTGGTAGTGACGGGGTTAATGGCTAATATCCAAATTTATGATTTTTTTTTCAAATCTGATTTAATTGCCTGTTTATTAATCTGACAATTGGTAACTGGAATATTCAATGAAAGAAGAGATCCTGTGAAGGCAAACAGGGTTATTCAGAGAGCGGTGAAAAGCAGGAGAATGACTGGAGAATGGAAAATTATAGGTCAAAATAGCCAAACCAGAAAAATTCGCCCATTCATCTCACTTTCCAAATCGCCTATTTTGACCTAGAATTTTGCATTCTCCAGTCATTCTCCTGCTTTTCACCTCTCTCTGAATAACCCTGAAAATTAAACCTACTCCCAGATACACATTTTTTTTACACTGAACATCATCTTTGTATTTATTAACACCTTGTTGCATTTTAATAATATATAGTGAATTATTATAGACAGCTTTTTATTGGAAAATTTCCTTGCACTGTAAGGCCCCGTTCACACTGTGCGATTATTATCGCGCAGATTTTGCTGCGACGTCGCAGCAAAATCAGCGCCACGTCGCGCTATGTAGCTTCTCCAATGCATTTCAAATGGAGCTGTTCACATCTCGTCGCGCGATGTCGCATGTTGCGCGTCGCGTTAGCATTTCGCTGGTACATGACCCTTTGCGATTTGCATTGCTGGTGCTTTGCAAAATCGCGACATTATCGCTTGGTCGCGAATATGAAAATCGCCCATAAAATCACGCGATTTTCAAATCGCACAGTGTGAACGGGGCCTAAAGAGTTACATCGTTGCAAACACACTTAAAATAATTGAGTATGTGAAAGTACAATTTTTTTTAATAATTTGTCTGTCGATAAATAGTCAGGATGCACTTTTTAATATTACGTGGGAAAGAAAACACTAATTACGCCCATGTTGCATAGGCTTTCTTAGAGCCAGAGGCTGGCCAGCCAGAACACACAGTGGGCTCTATTCCATAGTGAACATGAGCTGTAGGCTAGCGTTTGGGTGAGTAAGTTTTAACGCCAGGATAAGTGACTTTAACGCATGCCACCCATATTAAATCCCTAAAGCTAGACATCGTGTAAAATCCATTCGCGCATCGCTGATTGCGCTAGTCTGTGCGAGCTTCCTGTACATACACGCATCATATACTTAACATGGGAAGCACAATCAGTAATTAGCGATAGGATATGTACAGTATTACAAAGTCTTAGTGCTAATTATCGCACAGATGGCTAAACAAAATTTTACTGACATCTAAAAGCTGGTGCTAACGGATACTGCTTTTGGAAAATCATTTAGCACCACCTAACCCCCCCCCCCCCGATAAATCCAATACTCGCCTCTCATCCTGTGGCAAGAATGGTGGACCGATCCTTTGCTTCTTGCCACTGGGAGCAGAGTGAGACTGGGGACGAATAGTCCCCAGTCTCCCACCGTGATCACTCTGCTGCGCAATCTCGCGAGAGCATGATCACGCAGGGCTCATGGCCTGGCAGCACAACCCTCCATGGAGTCCTATGAACTCCAGGGTTGATACTCACAAGGGCACAAAAGTGCTACCTGAGTATCAAAGAGGGTGGCACTTCGTTCCTGGGCAAGGTGCTGAAGAAGCACCTGCCCCAGAATCTAAAGCTAAAATGGGGACGCAACAGGAAAACCTGCAGGCACAGATTTTCCCCATTAGAGTCCCCATTTTAGTGCTAAGAAGGGAATAAGGCCCTGTGTCTCCAAGATCACAATTTGATACAATCCAACCAGCAATCTCAGAACATTGGAGAAAATTTGGACATGTATTTTTAATACATATGTGGATTGAATTTGGAAACCAATTGGGAATGCCAGACCATGCTCGCATCATGTTTGGACTCTTTTTGATTTAATTAGAATTTTAGTTTCAAATTTTCTTTGGCTACAATTTACAGCTCCTTCCTTGGTGACTTTGCAAATTGTGAATTTTACAGTTCTCCTATTGACACAGTATATGTTTTTGCCACTTAGAGCTCAATAAATTAGTTCCCAAGTCAATAACCTTGTAGAATATTTGCTGCCCTGATTGTATTGCCACATTCTTGTGTCTATAGTTACTGATAAAGCAAATTATTCGCAAAACAAAATAAATCCTACAAAGTGAGATTGAGAAGAAAAAAATTACACGTGGTAGTTCTCTGGTCCTTTAATTAAAAACTAGAGAAGGCTTTGAGTGAGGGGAAGAAGGTATCCTTAAGAAACATGAAGGGCTATATTACAATCCTAGCGTTAAAACGCGGGAGCAAGGGAGGAAAAACTGCGCCTGCAGTTTTCCCCTTGCCTCCGTGTTTTAACGCTGGATTACAATACAGGCGCAAAAATGCTGCCTGCATTGTATGCGGCAGCGCTGAGCACAGCTGCGAGCATCCACTTGATGGAGTTCATAGGACTCCATTGAGTTCCTCCTGCCAGTCACATGACCTTCGAGAGATCCTGCCGGTCGGCGTAGTGATACGCAGGGAGAGACTGGGGGGACTTTATCCCCCAGTCTTTCGCTGCTCCCGCCGGACGGAGGAGGCGGCTGGAGCCGTGGTCCTCGCCACAGGACAGGAGGTGAGTATCTGAGACTTTTGTTTTTTTAGGCTGGTGTTAACGGATTCTGCAGAAGCGGAATCCATTAACACCAAGTCCTGGCTGTGGTTAAAATTTTGCTAACCAGAGCCGGACGGTAATCAGCGCTAGTAGATTGTAATGCTAACGCTGATTAACACTTTGCACTCCCCATGTTAAGTATAGGGAGCACAAAGTACAGTAACCTCGTGCTGAAAAGCGCAATGTACCAAACGCAAATGGGTTACTTAACCCGTTTGCGTTTGGATCGTAATATGCGGTAGACACCGCGGCTAACGTTAATGCTCACGCAAGTGAGCATTAACGTTAATGTCAGGAATGTAATGTGGCCCAAAATGTATAAGTTTTGAAGGCACCAAAGAAGAGAGTGAAATCAATAAACGATTCAAAAGGAACAAATTTAAATTATAGAACAGGTTTTAATTTTATTAAAAAAAGAAAGCAAATGTGGCATAAGATAGGCAGAGGCTGCATTAGAATTAAACCTAAAGAGTTTGTCACGTGCTGGTACCAGGGTGGTAGTTTCAAGCCCAATGTGCAATGAACAAGTGGATATGCAGGTATAAATGGATAAGATGGCTTCATTCATAGATAAGAGGGTTAAATAAATGCAATTAGTAAATATAAAGAGACTGGGTAAAACAGGAAAAACACTGGATAAATAAGAAACAGCAATAGGATTAATTGAAAACACTGAGGAATAGACAGGACGGGAAAAAGGGTGGACAAAAGGTAAAGTAGAACTTATAATAAAGACAAAGGAACTACACAGGAATGATACTGGAAGAATACAGATATATACACGAATCAGAAGAGAGACCTAATACTTAGAATATACTAATATTAAAGGAAGGGAACAAGAGTTATAGCAGGAATATACCAGATATGGAGGGAAGAATGAATGAGGATAATAGGAGAGTAATAGATACAAGTCCTTGGAGTGGAAGCTGTAGTTAGGTCCTTGAGGTGCAAGCTGTAGTTAGGTCTTTAGCGTTGCTGTAGTTAGGTCCTTGGGGTGCAAGCTGTAGTTAGGTCCTTGAGGTGCAAGCTGTAGTTAGGTCCTTGAGGTGCAAGCTGTAGTTAGGTCCTTGAGGTGCAAGCTGTAGTTAGGTCTTTAGCGTTGCTGTGGGTAGGTCCTTGGGATGCAGGCTGTAGACAGGTATGAAAGGAATAGGAAACAATAGAGACCAGGCAGTTACTGCAATAACAGGAGATCCTGGTGGTAGCTTCTTGCCAGTGTGGTGTTCACTACGACAATGCAGAAGCATTAATGGTTACGTGTGGCTTCCTTTTGTTGGCAACTCATTAACAGTATTAGCCAGCACCTGTTCACTAGGTAAGAATGGGTTGCTGCGAGTGCCATGGTCAATCTTATCACTAGAAGCCAGTTTGCTTTTAGCCTTATTGTGGCGCCGGCGAATGAGTACATGACAGAGTTACGACAAACTGAAATTAAGTACATCGAAATGAGAGCTTCAATGGGTGGATAGCTACATTGCACAACTTAAATATAGGGAGACAATACTAACATGAGGTGGAGGGAAGGACACAATGAAAAATAACAAAGAATGGCAACTTCCAGATCTTGAAATTTGCAAAGGCAAATTCTCCAGTGACCATAAAATTTTGAACACGTATGGTTCTCTAGCATTATTTCCAAAGACACTAAATTAAAATAAATGCCACTGTCATGCCTATCTCAAGCTGGACTCATTTGACAGGGAATCACTCCTTTATATGTTATGAGTTCCGCTCGATCTGCATACCTGATTGACTGCTGGTAATGTTATTGCAGAGGTCGAATTGCTCATTACTGTCTAATGGCCCCAGATATCTTCACCCATGGAGGGGGAAACATGGTGACAGCCGGCACTAGACTGTGGCAAGTATTTGCTGTGATATCTCATCAAGGAATGAGACAGCACATTGCAAATAATGCATTGCTCTACGGACCATTATGATTGTAATGTGAGCTACCCATTACAGACAGAGGGACACTTTGAATTTACTTACATAGCTATATTTTTGTATTTTTTTTTGTATTTATTTGTACCTCATAATGACCACTTAGAAACAAAGAGGAACATTATCTGTGTGTATCATTGTTACTGGCAAAGCTGTGTGATTGGTCACTGATGTGATGCACCATCACTATTGGCTGCAGGTTGAATCTTGCAGGAACTGTGGAGAGACAGGGGGCACCAGAGGTGTGGGTGTGGCTGGCTTTTCCCAACAAAAACTCTGTATATAACACGAGAGAGCTGGATTAAATATTGATTTACGTCAGGGGTCCTTAAGGGGTTAAGTTGTGCTTTTAAGAAACCTTTGGAACTTAGTAGCAGTCCAGTTCTCTTGTCATACTCCTTGGCTTTGGAGTATAAATCTGAAAATACTGTTTATTTTGTTACGATCGAGCAGATAAGTCTGTCCAATAAGATCTCAACCTCGCTACTCCTGTGTGAGCGCCGCAGAGCCCGTTACAACAACCTACATAAGAGCCACAACTATTGGCATATAAATCCTTTGAGGAGTTAGTTTTGAAAGTGGACTACAGCCATGGCCTATGTTTTTCTAATTTTATAAACTGCAATTGTAATAAAGTAGCTAAAAATAATTAAACAAGAATGCCTACAGACAGAAAAGATTAGACAAACCAAAATGTCTTTTTTTGTCAACGATTTTATTATTTTTTGCAACATTTCCTTATTAATATATAAATGATCCTTCGGCACAATATATTGGGGATTTCTGTGAGAATGAGCTCAGTCGAAACTAAAATCTGGTATGCCATGGATCTAAAAGTCTGTCTCTTTTCCAAATGCCTAATTCCGAACACCAGGGAAATTACATTAGTCCCATTCAGTAATATATCTCATTAATATAGGTTTCTACTAGCCTAGGGCAAACACAAGAGGGCTGAGCAAGCTGCTACTTTGAGCCAGAGCAACTATTTAAAACAGATTCTCTGTAGCAAATGTAGGAGTAATTGCTTGTTGGCAATTCCCTGGTAAGTCCACTAGATAGATCCACATCAACTCCATATCCTGCACTGTCACTAACTAACTAGTCTACAGGGGAACTCAGCGACTGAAAAGTTATAATAAAAAAAATACATATGTAGGAAAGAAAAAACTATTTAAAATATGGTTCTCTACAAACAAAGTAATAGTTTGTACAAGGAAACGAGCATTAATAGTTATTTCAAATGTTTCTAAAATATTTACAGGGTTATTCAAAGAGAATCGAAAAGTCACCGCACGTTCTGTGACTTTTCGTTCTCCTCAATTCGTTGCGATTTGGCGATCCCGTTTCAGCGACCCTGCGGTGTATTCAGCACGCACCACAGGGCTGTCGCAGTGCAGGGAAAAGCTGCCGCAAACCCGCCAAACACTCAACGTAAAACCCGGCGAACGCACACCGAAACCCACAAAAACATCTGGATTAACCCCGCCGAACACGCCGGAGAAACCCGAGCAGCCGCCGATCACAGTGCAGAGCAGCTGCCGGAAAAAGCCGGCACCGCAGTCGATTGGAGTGAAAAAAAAAAAACGTTGAATGTTTGAAAAGTGAAACGCTGTTTGCAAAGAAACTACAAAACAAAAATGTCTGGAATTTACATATGAGGTCCAAAGATCCGATAATAAAAAGGTCTGTTACAGAAAAAAGAAAAATCCCGAAAAATGCCTAAAAGATCCAAAAAAATCTATACATAGAGACTTTTTACTGCAGAATATTATAATCAATGGTTTATTAGATATTGGATTAAAACGGGATTATTTTTAACATTGAAGACTATGGGATTCGATAATAAAAAGGTCTGTTACAGAAAAAAGAAAAATCCCGAAAAATGCCTAAAAGATCCAAAAAAATCTATACATAGAGACTTTTTACTGCAGAATATTATAATCAATGGTTTATTAGATATTGGATTAAAACGGGATTATTTTTAACATTGAAGACTATGGGATTCGCCTGAATAAACCGGTCGACTGAAACCACCGAACAACAGGGCAATTCGGCAACTTTTCACTACTGGTTTTTTGTTCTCTGAATAGAAGAAGCGTTGCTTCTCTATGGGGATTTCACTGCCCTCGCACAAGCAACGAACAGGCACCCTATGTGCAAGCAATTCGCCAACATGTGGTGAAATGCCTGCTCTCTGGATCACTGACGTGCGGTGAGGTCAGTGGCTGGTGAGGCACTGGTTAGTATCAGAGCCAGATATACAAATGCAAAACAGACAGAAAACCTTCTAGCTCCCAAAGAGGAGGCTTCAGGCATTTAGTACATCAGAAGGACAGACACTGCGAGTAAGGACTGACTGGAAGCCGAGTCTGGTCCCACAGACCTTTATACAGAACAATTATCTTACAATATGCCTTCTACATTGCATTGGCAAAGACTTCTTAAATGAAGAATGTACAGTCCTGGGTCCTTGTACCTGGACTTGTTTTCATACAGGGTTATTCATTCAGAGAGAGGTGAAAAGCAGGAGAATGACTGGAGAATGGAAAATTCTAGGTCAAAATAGCCAAACCAGAAAAATTCTCGCTTTCATCTCCCTTTCCAGATCTGCTATTTTGACCTAGAATTTTCCATTCTCCAGTCATTCTCCTGCCTTTTACCGCTCTCTGAATAACCCTGATACAGGGCTATTCAGAAAGAGGTGAAAACCTTGAGAATGAGTGGAGAATTTAATTCTAGGTCAAAATAGTCAAACCAGAAAAATTCTCCCATTTATCTCACTTTCCAAATTGGATATTTGTTCATTCTCCTGCCAATTCAAGGTTTTCACCTCTCTGAATATCCCTGATAGTGTAGCCAGCACAATGATTCAATAATACTATCAGGGTTATTCAGAGAGAGGTGAAAACCTTGAGAATTGGCAGGAGAATGAACAATCTAGACCAGGGTTTCTCAACTCCAGTCCTCAAGACCCACTACAGGCTAGATTTTGCAGATCACCTTGAGGAAATGCAGACTGAATACTGCAATCACTGAGCAGCAAATCATATCACCTGTGCTGTGCTTCATATATCTGGCAAACTAGGCCGAGGAAACGAGTTGAGAAACACTGATTCTAGACCAAATAGCCAATTTGGAAAGTGAGATAAATGGGAGAATTTTTCTGGTTTGACTATTTTGACCTAGAATTTTCACTTCTCCTGTCATTCAAGGTTTTCACCTCTTTCTGAATAGCCCTGTATCAGGGTTATTCAGAGAGCGGTGAAAAGCAGAAGACTGACCCCGATACAGGGCTATTCAGAAAGAGGTGAAAACCTTGAGAATGACTGGATAAGTTAAAATTCTAGGTCAAAATAGTCAAACCAGAAAAATTCTCCCATTTATCTCACTTTCCAAATACATTTTGTTCATTTTCCTGCCGATTCTCAAGGTTTCCACCTCTCTCTGAATAACCCTGATATTTCAGGCTCATAAAAAGGTTAACCCAACGCTTGCCCCTGGCAAAACTCACACACACACACAGATTGGAGATATAAATATACATATACACAGCATGTGAAAGAAAGGGTGTGTGTAAAGAGACTGGCACTGTAAGAACACACACACACACACCTCTCTATATGCTGCCCCTATAACAAAGTATTATTAAGAGGAGCCTGGCCACATCCATTAGGTTTCCTTAAAGCACCTATACATTTTACATCATTCATATTATACTGAAGGGAAAGCAAGCCACTGACCCAACTGGAAAACTGACCCAACCTGACTTCTGCACACTGCAGGGCAGCACTTTCAGGCACTGACAGGGAGCAAAATGGAGATCTGACACCCCAGCCCAAAGCCAGTGACCCATGAAGCACACGCTGTGATCTGACAGCCCTGGTAGAAGGGGAGTTGTGAGAGTCTTGCTGGCAACTTTGCATCTGCTGAGTCCCCCACCTGTCCTGTCCTGTCCTGTCCCTCCCCAGGCAGCCTGGCTAGAGGTACAATACATCATACAGATTGGCAGCTAAGCACTATCTGAACATTAGGAAATCAGCACAGAGGAAAGCCATAGCCTCTCCCTCCCCATCATTAACCCGCTTTCCCCCCGTGAGGTCACTTACCTTGCAGCTGGGCAAAGAGGGCTTCCTGCTGCTGCTTGAATTTCAAAGGCTGCTGCACCCCCTCAGATCCCTCCTGGGGGGCATATGTGCTGTGCATTCTTCCAGCCCCAGTTAGCAGACAATAACCAGCCTGGGGTATAACTGGGCATCCCCAGCTGATGCAGATCTGAGTGGCAGAGCAGGGCACCCCTGTGCCAGGCTCCTGGACTGCAGCTCCCCATGCAGCCAGTCAGGGGTTGTCCATCATGCAATCTTTTCACAGCCTGCATGGAGGGCTGCCTGGCCTATCATTGACAGGAAGGCGCATGTCTAACTGCTAGATGTGCCTCTTCCTGTCAATCAGAGGCAGTCCTCTAATGCAGCGTTTTCTGGGAATGGCTTGGACCAATGGTGCTTTCCCATTGGTCCAAGCTTTTCCAATGCTCTATCAGTGCCTGTCAGTCTGTGCAGCACTAATGAGCAGTGATCATGAAATAGGCAGCACTTGTCTCTGACGTGTGCTGCACACATCTTGAGCAGTTTACGCAATTAGTGCAGCGGGGAAACGTCCTGCTATGCAAATTGCGTAGGCTGGGAAAACTAATGCCTGCAGAGGCAGAGGACGGAGCTGACAGCGGGGGAGCAGGTGAGTTTGTTTTTAGTTTATTAATTTATCACTTAATGGCAGGTGCGGCTCTGCCTCCCTGCCTCCACTGACTGCATGTCCCTGCTCTGGATAGTCGAATGGCCAGGAAAGGTAACCATATGCTGAATTTCACTGTTCGGTTACCTTTCGGCCACAATTCGGATCTCTTTGAATAACCCTGTTAGTTTTCGAATCTTGGATCTTTATGCGACTGCTGTTCTAAACAAAAGAGAATGTTTGCACACAACTCCTGTGTTTACAGGAGCCTGCAAACAGAAAAGGTGCCATAAACAGAAAAAAAACTACTAGCGTACTATTCCTACCTTGAAAACAAAATAGGTTTTTAGTTTCATTTTTTTGCCGAAAATATGTTAAGCTCCCCTGCAATATCGTCAAGGCAGACCTCATAGCGGAGTCCCATCTATTCACATTTTAACATATGGTGACTTTAACCATTTACAGTTTATTTATGCAAACCCTCTACTGCTGTATCTACAGATAATGCACTCACCCTCCTATATGAAGTGGCTGCAGGCTTCAATCATGCCCCACCCTGGGTTTAGATCATTTTATACCTAACCCAATTCACTCTTTTGGGCAGAAACATACAAGGAGGTGGCAGCAAGTATTAATTGCTCACTATCATAAAGCACAACAAGCGAGACGTTCACGCTCAATCTGTGTTTAGGTGTGGCTGCAAATAGAAGAATTGCCTTATTTTACAAACTGAAAAAAAAGCAAAATACCAGTACTATTCCTACCTATTCCTACCTTATATGAAAAAAGGACTCATCCATAAGGTAGGAACAGTGCATTGGTATTTTGTTTTTCTTCTGTTCTAGTAGGCAACTGCCATCACAAAAGGAACTTTAATCCCAAACTGATGACACTTGTGGGAAACTCCAACCCAACAACTAGCTGGACAAGTACATTCCTCAGAAGCCACATGAAATAAATGTGAAACGGAAAAGGATCGCCTCTCATTTCTTACTCAATGTGGGAAGTAAGTAAACCAGCTCACAGTCATCCCTCTAAATATAATTGGTGGCAGATGTTTAGAGTTGAATTTTTTCCTTGTAAGAGCCACCATCATTTATCCCCTGTAGGTCTCCTCATCTTAACGAAAATGAGAAGGAAATACATGCAGCTTTGATTGGACCTTAGATGGCATTGCTATGCTTTCATTCTTTAAATTGAGTTTTTTCAATGGGGATATTGGCCCACAATGACCATCAGACACATGGGCAACGTCTGGTGGGCTGCAATGGCCATTTGTGGGAAGCTTTGCCTGCGGCCCATTCCCTGTCTAAATCCTGTATCCTTAAATACCATCTTAATTATTGTCATGTTCCTCCATGATATATTAATGTCTGATCCTTGTACGTAGCACAACTATCAGAATAAAACCAGAACATCAGACCAGTGGTTAAATTCCAAACCGGATTGTCAGAAGATGCCAAGGGTCATATGCCAGAGCAGGTAGTCAGGAATGCCAGGGGTCGTATGCCAGAGAAGGTAGTCAGAAATGCCAGGGGACAACAGCCAGGAAAAACGATATACGAGCCAAGTCAGTACACAGATAATCAATACTATATATGACAAGCACTGAGAGGAATGAGAACCAAGTCAGGGCAAGGAATGTCCTGACCGTGAGTAACCTGCATATCACTCGGCGCCCGGCCAGCGAGCAGCAAAGAAGACGGTGCTGGGCGCTGGGGAACCAGAACAGCGTGGAACATGACAAATTATACTCTATGCATGAATCCTGTCTGTGGAGTCCTGCTCCTAGTCACCCTCCTAGGCAGCCATAAGGCCCCAGTCTGTCCCTGTGGAATTATCATCCCAATTCTATAGAAAAAATATAAAACCAGGTATTTATATATATATATATTCTGTGAAATATTTATAAGAAATTACCACTGATACTAAATTGATCACTTGGTAAAAAGTATTTTGGAAGGTGAAATATGCATTGCATGACAACTGCCAAGTACGTTCTGGAGGAAAATACAGAACTATTGTTTTATATAAAAAATTTAAATCCATTCACATTTATTTTCAGTGCCCCTAGCTATTACAGTTAGCTGTTATAATTTTATATATTCTATAGTTTCTTGAATGTTAAGTGCAAGAATGTCTGCTATTCTCTTATAACCCCAACACAGTTTGACAGAAACTATGAAACCTAAGGTAAGTTCCTAAAGACAAATAAAGTCAAAGGACATGGGTAAACAACTCAATACACTAAATTGATGAGGTTGGGATGAGGTGTGCACTAAATCTAATTTCTTTCATTATTAGCATTATTGATATGGTAAAGGAAAATGGAAAAATGCAGTGAAAATCTAATAATTCTTCCAGATAATTTGTTCACTCACTCCAACATGTTAGGTATGTGCTAATTAACCCTCTTCTTAAAGCTCTTCAGGGCTCCCTTTGCACCTCAATAACTTGCACATTTACATTTTTCCTGAGACAATGGGGGTTATTCAAACAGATCCGAATTGTGGCCGAAAGGTAACCAAACACTGAACCTCAGCGTACGGTTACCTTTTCTGTCCATTCGTCTATTCAGAGAGCAGGCAGTTCGCCAAATGTTGGCGAATTGCCTGCCCATACTGTGCCTGTTCTGTGCCTTTGGACAGTCAATGGAGCGCCAGTACAAGACTGGAAATACGGAAAATCACTTTACATGTCCTTCAATAAGTCTTCTCAATCTTCCCAAAGGTCGCTCTTGAATGAGACATCTCTACAAAAGAGAAAATATAAATTGCGCAATATGTTGATTCACCATATGCAGAAGAAAAGGGAGTGATGGTCCTACTCACATATTAATGAGCCTAACCTAGGCTCTAGGATGAATGTCAGTTATGGGTCTTCAAAGATATTCAGGTGCCCATGTACCCCCAATGTGATGGTTATCTTCAACAACTTTCCTCTGCAGTGAATCACGGAAAGAAAAACAATACACTCCCCTAGTGCAATATCGTTAAGATATAATAACAATGGGTCAATTTAAATGTTGCACTCACATGTAAGTGAGCCGCATTGGCTCCAAGACCTCGCGTAGGAATTTATAAGGAAATTCCGAAAAACCAGAACGCGTTTCGCTCCTCAGAGCTTCTTCAGCTGGTATCACTAGTCTTGTATCTGCTGCTTACCTCTGCTTACCTGAAAGCAGCAGATACAAGACTAGTGATACCAGCTGAAGAAGCTCTGAGGAGCGAAACGCATTCTGGTTTTTCGGAATTTCCTTATAAATTCCTACGCGAGGTCTTGGAGCCAATGCTGCTCACTTACATGTGAGTGCAACATTTAAATTGTCCCATTGTTATTATATCTTAACGATATTGTACTAGGGGAGTGTATTGTTTTTCTTTCCGTGATTCACTGCAGAGGAAAGTCGTTGAAGATAACCATCACATTGGGGGGTACATGGGCACCTGAATATCTTTGAAGACCCATAACTGACATTCATCCTAGAGCCTAGATTAGGCTCATTAATATGTGAGTAGGACCATCACTCCCTTATCTTCTGCATATGGTGAATCAACATATTGCACGATTATATTTTCTCTTTTGTAGAGATGTTTCATTCAAGAGCGACCTTTGGGAAGATTGAGAAGACTTATTGAAGGACATGTAAAGTGATTTTTCGTATTTCCAGTCTTGTACTGGCGCTCCATTGACTGTCCAATTGCATGTTCTTAGGTTTTTAGGGGAACCTCCGTATTCATTGTGTAGCGTTTACGATTTTTCATTTACCCTGAGAGCGCTTCACTGTTTTCCTTTTTGTCACATGTTCTGTGCCTGGTCGAGGGCAGTGAAATCCCCATAGAGAAGCAATGCTTTGTCTATTCAGAGAACAAAAACCAGCAGGGAAAAGTTGCCGAAATGCCCTACTATTCTGTGGTTTCATTCGGCATTAATATTCAGACGATTCCCATAGGCTTCAATGTTAAAAATATTCCTGTTTTAATGCAATATCTAATAAACCGTAATATTATATTCTGCAGTGAAGAGTCTCTTTATCGCTTTTTTTAGGATCTGGATTTTTTTGGCAAAATTTTTTTCCCATTTTTTTAAATTAAATTGTTTTTTCTTTTTACTGTAACAGCCCTTTTTATTATTGTTCATTGGATCTTATATGTAAATTCCAGGCATTTTCGTTCAGTAGTTTTTTTGCAAATAGCGTTTCAAATTTCAAACTTTCAAGCGTACTGTTTTTTTTTTCATCTCATTCGTCTACATGTTGGCTTTTTCAAGAGGCTGCTCTGCGCTGTGATCGGTGGCTAGTTGGCTTTCTCCGGCATGTTCGGTGGGGTTAATCCTGCTGTTTTCTTCGTGTTTTGGTGAGTGTTCTGTGAGTGTTCGGCGGGTTTGCGGCGGGTTTTACCTGCACTACGGGGGCCCTGCGGTTCTTGTTGAATACACCGCAGGGTCAGCGAAATAGGATCGCTGAATCGACCTGAAGTCAGGGGCGAATCCAGAGGGGGCGCAACGGGGCAATTGCCCCCCCCCCCGAGAAAATCGCCGCCAGCGTTCTCCTCTTCTCCCTACTGACGAGCGGCCGCTGCGCTGACACGCAGCCTGGTCACTCGCCTGGGACGAAAACCACCTGACCAGCCGCGTGATCTCGCGAGAACAGGGCTGCGCGGCTGGTCAGGTGGTTCCTTCCCAGCAAGCAGCCAAGGTACATGTCAGCGGCCACTCGCCTGTCGCCTCGTGGGGGGCCAGGGAGAAGAGGAGAACGCCGGCGGAGCCTGGCCTGGACGGTCTGGACCAGCAAAGAGGTGAGAGCTGGGGCAAATATACCCATGAAGCTGGGGCAAAAATACCCATGAAGCAGGGGGCAAATATACCCATGAAGCAGGGGGCAAATATACCCATGAAGCAGGGGGCAAATATACCCATGAAGCTGGGGGCAAATATACCCATGAAGCTGGGGGCAAAAATACCCATGAAGCAGGGGGCAAAAATACCCATGAAGCAGGGGGCAAATATACCCATGAAGCTGGGGGCAAATATACCCATGAAGCTGGGGGCAAAAATACCCATGAAGCAGGGGGCAAATATACCCATGAAGCAGGGGGCAAATATACCCATGAAGCAGGGGGCAAATTAATATACCCATGAAGCAGGGGGCAAATATACCCATGAAGCTGGGGGCAAATATACCCATGAAGCTGGGGGCAAAAATACCCATGAAGCGGGGGCAAATATACCCATGGAGTGGGGGCAATATATACCCATGAAACGGGGGGCACCATATACCCATGTGAGCTAAGGGCAAATATACCCATGTGAGCTGCCTGGGGGCAATATGTATATCCATGTGAGCTGCCTGGGGGCAATATCTATATCCATGTGAGCTGCCTGGGGGCATATATCTATTTCCATGTGAGCTGCTTTTGGGGGCAATATATAAATCCATGTGAGTTGGGGCAATATATATCCGTGTGAGCTGGGGGCCAATATATCTGCCCGTCACTGCGAACCCAACACCAGCTCTTGGCCAAAACTGGTAGAATGCCCCCCCCCGAAACCTGTTTCTGGATCCCCCTGCCTGAAGTATAGGGAACGTAAAGTCACCGATCGTACGGTGACTTTTCGATTCTTTTTGAATAACCCTGAATGACATTAATCTGAAAATATAACCCCTTTTATTCTGCTTTTTTTTCAGCAATTATCTTCCTTTTCTCCTTGTTTATTGTAAAAATGTAATTTGTAAAATCCCTGAGACTCTTCCTATTCATTGCACTTCGTGCTATAGGTATTAACAGTGTCAGTTGGCAGCTGAAACCTGTAAATCTGCAGTTTAAGTACATTATAAAATTGATATATAATTTAAATAGTTTACATTAAAAACTACTTGTTTTAAGTTTAGTACCCAGAGCTGCGTGCACCTAGATTTCTGCTCACTACACTGTCACTGGTTTATTACAAATCTATTCAGTTAACTTAAATGGTTATTCAGAGAGCACCGAAATGTCACCAACATTTCAGTGCTATTTCATTCCCCGCACTTCGGGGAATCAAATTCCCCGACCCTGCGGTGAATTCCGCATTCACCACAGGGTCCATAAAGGGCAGGGAAAAAGGCCAAACGGATCCGAAAAATCTGCAAAATTTCAGTGGAAAAAAAATAATCGCTGAAAATCCGCCAATAACCGGGATCAAAAAATCGGATTGATCTGAAACGCCGCAGAAAGTATCGACGATCCGCCGCAAACCTGACGAACATGTCCAAAAAAGCCGACGATCCGCCAAACACAGCGCCGACCGGCCGCCGGAAAAAGCCAACAAGCCAACTAATGGGGTAAAAAAAAAAAAAACAATTGAAACTCAAAAAATTTCAAACGCTGTTTGCAAAAAATCTACTGTACGAAAATGTCTCGAATTAACGTATAAGGTCCCATGAATAAAAAGGTCTGTTATAGAAAAAAAAACACTATTTAAGAAGAAAAAAAAAAAAAATCGGAAAACTTTTCATGCCGAAAGATGCCTAAAAAATAATGAGTTGTTTTGCTGCAAATTGAACGAATAGATGGTTTAATCGATATTTAATAAAAACGGGAATATTTTTATCATTGAAAGCTATGGGATTCGCTTGATTAAACCTGCCGAATGAAAACACTGAAAATCAGGGCATTTCACTGACATTTCTCTGCTGTTCATGTTCTCTGAATAGGTTAACCATTGCTTCTCTATGGGTATTTCACTGTCGTTGAACAGGCACCGTATTTCACTGGCAATTGCCAGGTTTTGAATAGCCAAATGGCCCAGAAAATGCACCGTATGGGGAAATTTACTGTTCGGTGCAATTTCGGGGCCAGTTTGACTCTCTTTGAATAATGCTATAAGTGTTTCTTAAATAACAGTGTGGAAAACCAATAAAGTGCATGTAAAGTGACAATCCGAGACAAACTTGATATAACCTTAAAAGCATACAGAACCACTGCTTATGTTGTGTGTGAACATTTTTTACACACCATATGCTAGTTTTTATGTTATTTTTTACAAGTTCAACATACCTGCTGTGAATGCAAAGAATGTGATGACAAAATGTTCTGCATGAATGTTGATACTCTGTGTGAATATAAACACTGATCATAAAACACTCAATGTGAACATAGAGTACGTAAATACAATGCTCTGTGTGAGCATAAACACTGGTAGCAAATATAAAATGGGACTTTATACCATGACGTGAACAAAGCAGGTTTAATGCAAAATGTGTTGCCTCTACTTTCTCATTAATAATAAGTGACCATATCGGCAGGTAATTATAATTACAATTATGTATAAAGCTCAAATATTTTCCATAGCGATGTACAATGGGGGGGACAAAACAAATATAAATTAAATATAAAATTAACAAATAAGTATGACAAATAGAGTATGATGGTGAAAGAGTACCTTGCTCCACAGCTTACAATCTACGAGAAGTGGGGCGGCAAACAGGGGTGAGGGTAAATTGCAGAGTATGATACGTAATGGGGTGCATGGGGGGCCGTGTGTGAGATAGATATGGAAAGAAGCAATGGGGGATTATGGATCAAGCTGAAAAATTTCTCTAAAGTAATGTGGCATTTGAAAGATTGGCGACATGAGGGCAGTTGCGAGGGTGCATGCTTCTAAAAAGTGCTAGCCCTAACCATAAAAGTGAAACTGAAACTAACATACAAATTGTTTTTGTACTGTACTCACTGTAGAAAACATGTGTAGCGCTGGTTTAAATCCTGCCGCTGTAATTACTCGTTTCTGGCCACCAGGGGGAGACGAGTGCAATGGAAACCAATACTGGACACTTTCGGACTACGTTTTCCAGCATGCTTTGGGGCAGGGACAGGAAGTGGGTGGGGAGAACCGAGAGACATCCGCAACCTCGTGCAGAGGAGAGCCAGTGCGCGCCAAGGGGTGAACAGAGCAAGACGCACGTGAGACAAGGAGCGATTGTGACCAGGCCGGAGTGCAGGTGCTGCCTTGCGGAGCGGGAGATTGGTTTAAATTACTTGCCAGAGACCTAGTAATCCACCAGTGAGAAGTTTACACAGATAAAGAGCTGCAGAAGGACCCCGAGTTAGGAGACCGCGATGATCTAATGGGAGTGCAGGCGGTGAGCTGAGCATCTTGTGGCAGAAACGGACAAGCAAGACAAGCGGATCCGGTGGCACAGAGTCCAAGTCAAGTCGAGTGGAGAGATGTCCTGGGTCGAGCAGAGCGCAGAGTATCTGGCGGATGGGTGAGAGGCCTTCCCGGCCACAGTAAAATAATAAAGCACGCTGCAGTTTGTCTAAACCTACAGCGCCCCAACGTGACTAGTCGAAGACACATTGAAATCATTCACTGGCCAGTTGAATCTAGTACCCGGGTACCAACACACGCACACACGCACACCTTCTTGGGACACAACCTGTACGGGACTCACATTCCAGCAACGAAGGGGTTAAAATTCCTTTTTTCTTTTCCGCTGCGCGTTTATCGCATTACGAACTTCTGTAAATATATATGTATACCGTGCTGCTCTATATATGCCAGTTTATTTGAGATCAGTAAACTATATAACTTATAAAATCCACAACAGTGCTGGTGTATATTTATTCCCTAGTGCGGGGAGACTGACCCAAGGTTTAAATTCAGCGGCTCCTCCGGGAGTGAGCGCTACACATGTGTATTGTGTAAAGTTGCACAGAACCTGGCAACATTAAACACTTTTCAATTCTAAAGTATTTTTATTATTATTATTATAGCCTTTATTTATATAGCACCACAAATTCCGCAGCACTTTGCAAGATCAGTGTACAAGGAGTTGATACATTAGAATACCACACAAGGATGATGATGACCTGATTCAGGGGGACCCTGTTCCAAAGGGAATTTACAATCTATGAGATGTTGTCACGTACTGGTACCGGGGTGGCACCAGAGTATGAGGGGGATGGTTGAGCCCAAGTGCAGTATACTGCACAGAGACAGGAATGGGTGGAGGTGGATGGAAAAACAGACTGACCAGATTGCTGAAGATGGTAAGTGCGGTTGCTGGAGTCCAAGGATTTGGTGAGTGGTTTGAAATACAGAAGCAGATACTGGGATAGGGATTCCAGACAAGACTGGGGTTATACAGGAGCCACAGAGCACAGCACTTCTCTCTGTGGGGAATGAAGCACAATGATGAAGCGAGGATCAGAGGTGGGCGTGGTGCCTTTATTTTGGTGTGTGGTGTGACGTGCTTGGTGTTTTAACTACTTGTATACTTGAACCAGTGCTGTATCAGAAAGAGCAGTTCTTGAAGCAAGCCACTAGGGGAGTTCCAGAATGTCTGTTGTAATATGAAAGCTGGTTGCAGACAATGAATGCTAAATGCAGGTTCAGGGGTTCCAAGGATGGGACGTGACAGTAGAATGCAGGTTCAGGGGTTCCAAGGATGGAACGTGACAGTATCCCCCGCCTTCAGGGTCACACTCAGGGTGACCAAGGACTGTCCGTAGGACGAAATGCCCAAGTTCCCGAGGCCTGGTCCCAGGTGGGCACAACAAAGGTGCCCTGCATGGTACAGGGATCTGGTTCCTCCAGTGAGGAATCTGGACGAGTAGGAGTGTCACGGTCACGTAGACTCCTGGATACAGAGTGACACAGGTAGGAGGCAGGGTTACCAGGGAACTTCGTGCCCACATAGGCAGAAGGCATCGGGGTAGATGTAACCCATGGGACGTCCTGGATCATTCCAATGGTGGAACCTGCAACACTGGCCTGGAGACGGTTCTTCCTTTGTTGTCTCCGCGCCCTAGATTTAGACTTCCTCGTATAGGTCTCATCCGTCTGGGTGCTGAGGACAACAGGATCGGTCACCTCGATGTTGCCCACATAATCACGTCGTTGACCAGGTGGCCCTTTGCTGCGCCGTGCGGTTTGTGGCAGGCTTTTAGCTTCAGAGTCACCGGTCTCCCAGTAATCGTCTGACTTTCCATGGATTGCAGGTTTATAGAGCGTGGACTGCTGACTGAGGGTGATGGGAGAAGCTGTCGCCACCATAGTGGTGTTATTGGATTGGTGTGCAGCTTCCCTGATCTTCAATGCCTCTTCAAATCTCGCTAGGTTTTCTAGGCGAACCAGAGTTCTGTTAGAGGCATACACGCAGCCAAGTGGTACAGGGTCTGATACCTGGGTAGCCATGATCTCCATAAACTCAGGTTCCAAGGGCAGAGGGGGTTCACAGTCCTCTTCACCGGTTTCCCACTCGTGAGCAGACTCCTCGCTGGAAGAGCATATGTTTCGCCATGCTTTCGTACAGGGTGAGGTGGTGGCAACCTCTACCACATCCTGACTGGTGAGTGCGCTGTCCCGGGCAGTTTCCCTCAACAACGCCTCTGGATCTGAGTCGTCAGAAGGTATATAACCGAGCGGTGTAAAATTATAGAGGGGGTCATAACCCAGACCATCAGACTCAAGGATCGCCGGATCTTGCAGGCTGGGAGTGATGGGAGTGGTTGTTACACCCGAAGTCTGGATGTAGTTAATCTCCATAGGGATTGGAGGTTCTGGTTCCACCAACGTACTTTCGAAGTCCACAGGAAGGACAGTTTCTGATTCCACGGGCATGGTGGTCTCTGTCTCCATAGGGCTTTCTAAATCGTCTTCAGAGGTGGACTCCAGAGACACCCTTCTTCTGGGCACAACGGGCACAGACTTTCTGGGGGCAGGTCTGGGTACAGGGAGTTTGGGTTCTAGAGTTCTCCTGGGGGCCGGTTTGGGTAGGGGTACTGGCTTAGGGACAGCAAGTCTCTTAGACACAGGAGGTCTCCTGGGAGCAGGATTATGCAGGGGAGCCGGTTTAGGGCTGAAAGGTTTAGACACAGTACCTGTAGCAGGCCTGGGAGCCTGAGGTTGCTGTAGAGTTCTACACACAGGAGCGTGCTTGGAGCGAACAGCAGATTTTGACACAGGTGCTGGTTGGACAACCGCAGATCTGGGGTTTCTTTTTGGGCAGCTGGAAATCCAATGGGATTCAGCACCGCAGTACAGGCAGAGATTGTGGTTTTGTCTCCTGACACGCTCTTCAGGAGACAGGGGATCATGGCGTTTGTTGGTAGGAGTGCACACCTTAGTCGAGGTGCCTAGAATATTTTGCAGCAGCTCCTTTACAAAGTCAGTTAGGTGGTGAAAAAGCTCCTGGTAGGCTTTTTGGATTAACTCCACCACAAGGTGCAATACTGCAGGCTCATTGTCTGGCTTCATCATCTGTCACGTACTGGTACCGGGGTGGCACCAGAGTATGAGGGGGATGGTTGAGCCCAAGTGCAGTATACTGCACAGAGACAGGAATGGGTGGAGGTGGATGGAAAAACAGACTGACCAGATTGCTGAAGATGGTAAGTGCGGTTGCTGGAGTCCAAGGATTTGGTGAGTGGTTTGAAATACAGAAGCAGATACTGGGATAGGGATTCCAGACAAGACTGGGGTTATACAGGAGCCACAGAGCACAGCACTTCTCTCTGTGGGGAATGAAGCACAATGATGAAGCGAGGATCAGAGGTGGGCGTGGTGCCTTTATTTTGGTGTGTGGTGTGACGTGCTTGGTGTTTTAACTACTTGTATACTTGAACCAGTGCTGGATCAGAAAGAGCAGTTCTTGAAGCAAGCCACTAGGGGAGTTCCAGAATGTCTGTTGTGATATGAAAGCTGGTTGCAGACAATGAATGCTAAATGCAGGTTCAGGGGTTCCAAGGATGGGACGTGACAGTAGAATGCAGGTTCAGGGGTTCCAAGGATGGAACGTGACAGATGTACAAGTATTTTGGGAGTTAGGCTCATCCATATCGTTAGGTGTCTTGCCCAAGGACACATGCTGGTGGCATCTTCTGAGTGGGATCAAGTCGTCTTTCCATGATTGTAGAGCAGGCACCTGGTGGTTAGGTTGTAACGTCGAGACTTCTCCACAGTTGTATTGGAGGAATGTGCTGAATGGTATGTTGACTTGCTTCTCCACGGTCGAAGGATAGACACTGGACTCCACAGCCGATATTGTGTGGCAGGCCAGTATGTACCATTAGGTGTCTTAACCAAGGACACTTACTAGAGAGAAGCGGTCTGGCCAGGATAGTAAAGAAGATTCTCTACTATCTTCCTCACCACCCCTTTCTCTCATTATAAGTTTACAGGGTCATCCAGACGTGGACCCCTTGCTTGATGTGCATAGAGGGGTGTCAGCTATACCGTCCTGACGAGGCCTAACAAGGCCGAAATGATCGTCGGGGGTTGCTGCACTTCTCGTGCCGGGATTACGTCCTTGGCAGTCAGTACTAGCCACCCTCATTGGGTGAGAGCAGACTGATTTGCATATGGAGCATTCATCCCTGTAATGGCACAAGCAAGCTAAAACCTTGTGAGACGTGAGCGGGCACCCACCGTAGAGCAGGCCACTAGTGCTGTTGCTCGTCCTCAGGATCCTCACACACCCCCCTTTCTCTCACTAGTAAAGAAGATTGCAGCAGTAACTCACTTATTCATTTCCCTTGCCAAGAGCAATTCTGGAAGTAATGAAGCAAAACATAATCTCGCACTGTTAATCTAAAATGTAAGTGCGTGAGCCAGTAGGAGGAAAGTCAGGGATTCTTAGGACCCGTTTATCTCCATTTTTTGCACCCCACCAGGCCAAGTGAGTTGTCACTGGAAAAGCCAGTGTACGCCTTCCCAAAAATATCCAAAATGAGCATGACATATATGCAAATAAATAAATAAATACAAGACTTCCATTTTTTTGTTCTAAAGCAGCAGCATTGTCTGCTTTACTTATATAGCAAACAGTGCAACTGCAACAATTAAACTACTCATTTGCCACACCGGGAACAACTGAAGAGGTGAAGACAAAATGCGTAATCACACACTGGTCATCGAAACTGTAAATTGGTCAGCCAGTAAAACCAAAGACAGGGGTCCTTTGGACCCCTGTATCTTCATTCCTTACACCCACCATAGTCAAGTAAGGACTCACTTGTGAGGCCAGAATCTGGCATTTCCAATTATACCAAATATAACCATGTAATTTATAAAAATAAATAGAATATAGGTTCTAAGGTAGTGGCAGGGGCAACGTCCTGAAAAAGAAGTGCAAAATGTCCCGCAAATAGGGAGCTGCTAACAGTCGTGGGTCATGAACATGTAGGCTCTATTCCCTAGTTAATGCTAAAATGGGGGTGATAACAGGCAAAATCAGCACCTGCAGTTTTCCCCCATTGCGTCCCCATTTTAGCGTGAGATTCCTGGGCAGGTGCTACCTCGGCACCTCCGCTGGAATGCAGCACTAATCACTGGGATACTCGAGTATTACTTCCTGGAGTCCATGGAGGTTTGCGCTTCCGGGCCACGAGCCCTGCACGATCTTGCTCCCGTGAGATCGCGCAGCGCCACAGAGTGATAGCGGAGAGAGACTGGGAACTAATTGTTTGCAGTCTAATTCTGCTCCCACCGACATGAAGCAGCAGATCGGGCCACCGTTCTCGCCGTGGGATGAGAGGCGAGTATGGGATTTGTTTAGGGGGGATTTGGGGGGATTTGCTTTTTTTGGGGAAAAGCGAAATCATTTAGCACAGGCTTTTAGGTATAGCTAAAATGTTGCCTTGTGCATCCCTGCAGTAATTAGCGCTAAGGCTCTGCAATACCTTACTTATCTTACTGCTAATTAATGATCACGCTCCCAATGTTGTATGGGATTTGCAAAGTATAGTAAGCTAGCACAATCGCTGATGTGCTAAGTGATTTTTTATGGGTTTAGCATTAGGAAGGTAATATGGGAGGCATGCGATAAAGTCACTTATCCTGACGTTAGTCTTACTCATTCGTATGCTACCGTTAGCGTTCACTAGGGAATAGTGCCCTTAGTGTCTCTAATAGTAGAGAGCTGCCAACAGATGGCCTTTCCAGTGATGTCAAACATGACTATGTAAAATGTAATTATATAAAAAGATAAAATGAAAACACAATATAATATAATATATATATATATATATTAAGGCACTGGCATTGTCCAGTTTTGATGTATAAAATGAACAATGCTTCCATTACTCACAGTCATTCCCCACACTGGTACATTTTTATTTTTTATTCTTACCTGGTCATCCAAAGGATCCCTGTATCTCCTCCATAAGGAACTCCATGGCTGACCGTGGCGAGGTTCCGTTTCTGACGTCAGTGGGTGAAGGGAGGTCCCGCAGGCAGGGCTGACATCCAAAATGTCACCACCTACGTGAGAAGTCAACGATCTGTGCCACATCGGCGCTAAGCTGCAAAACTTGAGCAAAATGATGTGCTGGAGACATCCTCTACATGCAAGAAGGAAACCGGAGGACGTCTCCAGTACATCATCTGCTGCCAAGGAGTTAGTACATACCTGTATAAGGAGCAATAAATCTCCTAAATAAAAAAAAAATCGAACTGTAGTAGCTGATTCTAAATAGTTGGAAAAGTAACTGAGCATCAGATAGGTCAGTGTATTTAAGGGTGCCTACAAATTTTGTCCTCTTGAAACTTTTGATCCCTATTATCTTTGACAGACCTGCACAACTTGGCAGTAGGATGGGGCCGTAATTAGAATAGGCTAAACATCTTCTGATATGTTTTTAGCGCTCACTTTCCAAGTAAAGAAGGTATACTTACTGTTTACATTTAGCTAATGGGACATATTACACTTTTCAGCAATCAGTTTATAGTACTCCGGAATCAGAGAGCTCTACAGCAATAAAACCCAAAATAATGCATGATGTGTACGAGGGTATCACAGAGACCACACATCCACATACCCCACCACACAGTCTTACATCCACATACCCCACCACATAGTCACATATTTACACAGTCACTCATGCACACAGTTGCACATACGCACGTAGAGTCACTCATCCACACACAGAGTGTCGCACATACCCACACACAGTCACTCATCCACACACACACACATTCACCTAGTCGAGGAAGCTGCCGGGCCTATTTGAGGACCAGGAAGCCACACCCACTCATAAGCCCCAAGAAATTCTTCTGTGAAATTCTACCATGGGCCGCATACGCAAATCGTATGTTGTGCAGGTCTGATCTATGACAATGTATGCTTTAATGATTCTCAGCTTGAAGTTTTGACTGATTGCAAGCGAACTTTGTTCAATAACTCTAGTTGTGCAACCATACTAATCTTCCTGCTGCATGGTGAGGCAGGTGTTTATTATGCGTTATAGATAATTCACAATCCTCATTTATTCACTGACAGAAGTGTATATATGTATATATATATATAATATATATATATATATATACACAGATATATCTATCTACATACTTTATAATGAGGTTTCTTGATGGAGATAATGAATCAAACAGTATGTGTTATTATGCAGTAAGAAATATATTTATAGTGCACTTTATCTGCTGTTCAGGAAAAATGCTTAAGTTAGTATACATTAAATCAATAGACATTTATAACCACGTTTATTAAACATTCCTTATCCATAAGGCCACCCAGTTAAACTATCTTAACTAACATTATTAACATTAAGTAACTATCGGATGGTGGAAACCAGAAGCAAATGTGCTCAACGATTAACATACAGATGACAGGTGACCACATCCTGTCAATAACAAACCACAGATAATAACCGGACTTTAGTTATAGTAGTAATTATTCCATAGTTTTATATCAACTTTTCATGAATATTCCTAATGCAAGCTTGAAAATCTATTAAACTCTCCTGAACCTGGGAAAATGAGTAAAGTGGCTGATTGTTGAGTGTTGCAATTTTCTTAATACAATTTTATTGTTTCTCAAAGCAAAGGGAGAAATACAGAAGTCAAAGCCTTGGTTTAATTGAAACAGGAGAGAACTATTTAGTAACACATTATAACAATTAAACGGCAGTGATAGCCAAACATGGCCAGAGAAGGTTTGATAATGAAAAATTGTTTGAACATGAGAAGGGAGCAGGGCTGTCTATAATATTGACTGAGCCCTGGGCAAACATTTTCATGGGCTCCCCCCATGCAATTTAGCTCTCCACCCCAAACATCCTCCCAAAACAAATGTGTTTTTTTTCTTTTAGGTTTCACAAGGTCATATTTGTTATCATTAGAAAGGCCAGACTCTGACCCGTCCAATGACACCAAACTTGACTTTGTGGGGTTTAAAGAATGGAGATACTGGGGTCCAAAGTACATTCCACTCTCCTTGCAGTGGTGCAGCGGCTTGTGTTTTAGATGGACAAATGCATAATAACCCATTGTTCCATTACCTCCACATCTCATCCCGGCATGGGAAATGAGAAGGTGAATTAGTGCAGTTTTCTTCATACAATTTGCTTTATAAGTAAAAGCACATAATGCCTTAGAACAGAGAGAAAAGAAAAAAAGTAAATGTTGCATTTGTTTGGTATCAAAAGAAAGGCCAGACACTGACCTGTCCAATGACACCTCACTTGACCTTGTGCAGTACAAAGATTAGAGACACAGGGTTCCAAAGCACCCTATGTGCTCCTCGTTGCACTACTGTGGTTTAGGTTTTTGATGGAACAATGAGTAATAAGGCATAGTGCCTCCACACTTTCTGGTGACATGGGAAATGAGATTGTGAGTTAGTGCAGCATCATTGTTCACTTTATAATTGCAAAGTGAACAACAATGCTGTGTTAAAAAAATACTTTATTTTTTTCCAACAATCCCTCACAGGACCCTCTATCTTCTATGGTTCCAGAGATATGGTGTTCCAAAGTACCCCTGTATCTCATCCATAGGGAATTCCCTGCCTGGCTGTGGGGAAGTGCCATTTCTGACATCATCGCTCGCATTATTATTATTATTATTATTCTTTATTTATAAAGCGCCACCATATTCCACAGCGTTGCACAATAGGCACAGTATAGACAGGGTTACAATACAATACATTGAACAACATTTGACAAACATTACAGGAGGAGATGAGGGCCCTATTCCCGTAGGAACTCACAATCTAGGAGGGTTGGGGTTGGAAACAGGAGGAGAGGACTGCAAGGTGAGAGTGATTGATGGTTGCGTCAGTGAGTTGGGTGGTAGGCTTCCCTAAATAGTGCGCATTGCGCGCATGCACAATGACATCAGTGGGCAGGGGGAGGTCCCACAGGAAGGGCTGACATCCAAGATGTAAGCCCCCTGTGGCAGAAGCCGGTGATCAACAGAGCCGCGGAGGGAGCCATGGTTTTTGCAGGCTCAAGGAGCAGCTGCCATGGGCCCCACAACAATGAAATGAGAAAATGAGAAAAAGAAATGGTAAGACAGAGAAGAACCAAAGAGAGGAGGATGTATAAGGGACCAGTACAATCCAATGGGGCCTCAAGTAACAAAGATGCCAACAGAAATTGTTGTGCAAACTGTTCAAAGACAGACAGTGCCAGAGTGAGGGCCTCTAATCCTAACCAATTTAGGATTCAAATATTTCCTTTCAACACTGTCACAAAGGGGGGCAACTGGCACGCGATAAAAGCCCCTATGTGCAGACATACACTATGGACAGCAATAACAGGAGCGAACAGCACATGATAAACAAGAGACCTCTGCAAAACACTGGAAAAGCAGCCCTAAATCTGACAGGTCGGTCTTTAGAATAGCCGGATCTATCCTATAGAAAAAAGAAACTAGAAGCTGTGCAGAGTCATGAAACATACAGATACCAGGGTACACTAGAAACGATACATATAGTACAGACAACTAGCATCCAATAGGAACGTCAAGAAGAAAAGTCAATATCCAGAACGTGTACCTTATACAGTAGCCAGGGATCCAGAACTGGGAGAGAAGTCAGCCAGGCAAAAGGGTCAAAACTAGGTAATCAGCAAATCACATATAACATAATCAGAAAACCAAAACACAGCAAGGGAGAAACACTATGAACTAAATATACAGGAATAATATACATAAAACAGGAACACGGGAATAACTGAGGAAACAGCAGACAGACAAGGGAAACCAAAATAAATAAACTGTACAAGAAAATACAGACTAGTACTAGAATAACAGCAAGGAGCTCAGAACGCAGCAGACTGGATACAGGCAGACTGGATCAAAATGATAGAGCAATGGGATATGGGCCCATTGCTTTAAATAGGCAGGGGATCAGGACAACGATTAGTAGGTGAGCAGACAGACCGGAAGCAATTAACCCCTGGGCTGCTACCCAGGAAAAGCAACACACAGAACCATATGGGAACACAGGCATAAAGAATACAGAGGGCAGGGGGACAGGGCTGAAGCGACTAAACATGACAGATACATACACCAAATTTTATTATGGAGATAAAGTTGTTCCATTTTATACTGTCGACTGAGGACTGTAGACCCTAAGAGAAGGTAATTTATGCAAGCATGATAATGCTAGCTCCTGTTTCAGAACAGTACTCAGTATTTTGAATATTAATATGCTAGAAGGCAATATGTCACTTTCTTGCCTCCATCTGTGAATCTAAGTGCCCCCCTTTGCACTTCAATTCAGGCATAGAGCTCTACATTGTATGGTAGAAGTATAGATGGAAGGCAAGGTGAGCGGACATATAGTCTGTAGGGCAGTGTTTCCCAAACCTGTCCTCAGAACCTGCTAACAAGCCAGGTTTGCCAGATATCTGAAGCACAGCACAGGTGATATGATTTGCTTCTCAGTGATTGATTCAGCCTGCATTTCCCCAAGATAATACTTAAAACCTGGCCTGTTAGTGGATTTTGAAGACTGGGTTGGGAAACACTGCTGTAGGGGGTTTTGTTGCCATATTCCTTGCCTAATGAGTTAGTGAGCAAAAAATATAGATCCCAGTATTGCAATAGATCTGTTAAGGTGTTTGTGTTTGGCGTGCTCTACGTACAAACATATGATTCCAAATTGGCTTATACATCAGGTGCAGAGAGTTATTGTTAATGGCAAATTCTCAACTTGGACTAAAGTGGTAAGGGAAGAACCTCAGGACTGGGGGTGGCAGGGTGCCTGAATCCTTCCCAGGCAAAGAATTAGAAAGTATTACAAAGTGTAATTTTAACACTCCTGTGAACTTACATTTAGTGTATAAAAAATAACAAAAATAAGTGAATAAATAAGAATGTAAACTGCACTTAATAAACATAAAAATGTATATACAAGATTGTAAAATAAAAAATTGAATGAGAACTACCTGTAAGGTATTGGAGGAAATGTTTTGTTTGATGTCAAAGCTTTTAAATTATTAATGCCTTTGTGTAGTTGTGTGACATCACAACTTATTCAGATCTTAAACTATCAGCTTAAATTGGAAATGTTAAATATTGTTGAAAACCAATTAGTACTGTAATTTAACTTTTTCCTATTTGCTTCTCTCCTTTATCCATTTTTGCCATCCTGTTACTCTTTATCTTGTTCTCCCAAATGTTTCACTTCCTCATGCTAAGTTTTTGCCCAACAGTAAAAATGACACAGGAAACGGTGGGGAGAGTTTTGAAGCAGACCAGTTCATTGTTGTCAGCAGCAGCTGCTCAGGACTCATAGTTCTCTCCTCAAATATGGCACAGTATCCTAATCATTATATTCTAATGTGTCTTTGTAATCAAATTAAGTGTTGTAGCTTCTCAAGATTTGCGAGGGAACTCACAGGAACTGAATTTCAGCAAAGGAAAAGGGACAAAGAAAATATTTACTTTTTTTCATTATTCTTCTTATTTCTTTTTTTAACCAATTAGAATAAAAGGAGGTTAACAATGTAACTGGTTAGATACACTTTTGTATATAAATAATTATTTTGGGAAAAAAGAACAATTACCGTATACATTTTATGGTCTCTAGTGAAAAAAAAATGTGCAAGCTCACTAAAAATGTATAAAGTGGGAAGGTTTATTAGTAATTACAGGTTGAACATCTCCTATCCAGACTGTTCGGGGCCCCAGATTTCAGAATCCAGGAGAATCCCATGTTTAAGAGGAAGGAGATCACATCAGGAGAGCCACTAGGGGTTCTTCCGTTCCCTGTATTTTGGGGAATCCAATTCCCCGACCATGTGGTGCATTCACCGCAAGGTCCCCAAAGTGCAGGGAAAAGTCACCAACCAAAAAACTGCCACAAAACCTCTGATTCGAATGCAAAAGATGCTGCAAAACCGGAAAAAAATAATAAATCGGAGTGATCCGAAACACTGCCAAGAAAATGCTGAGTGCACCCGACGATCCACCACAAAACCGCCAATCCTTCGACGATCCTCCGAACACAGTGCCAAGCAGCCGCTGGAAAAAGCCAACAAGCCGACGAACAGGGTAAAAAAAAAACAAAAAAAAACACAACGTGACTTTGAAAAGCTGTTGACAAAAAAAACTACTTCATTTTTGCCTGGAATTAATATATAAGGTCCTATAAATAATAATAAAAAGGTCTGTTACAGAAGTAAAAAGCGCTGTTAAAAAGAAAATACTTAGCTGAAAAAATCCAGAAAAATGCCTAAAAAGATACCAAACAAATAAATAAAGAGACTTTTTGCTGCAAATTAAAAGAATAAACAGTTTAATAGATTTTTAATAAATACGGGAATATTTTTAACATTAAAACCTATGGGATTCACCTGATTAAACCTGCCGCATGAAACCACCGTAAATCATGGCATTTCACTGACATTTCTCTGTTTGGTGTTCTCTAAATAGATTATGATTAACCATAGCTTCTCTATGGGGACTTTCACTGAAGCCGAAAATCACCCGTATTTCGCTGGCAATTCACCAATATTTGGCTAATTGCCAGCTTTTGAATAGCCAAATGGCTCCAAAATTGTACCGTTTAGGGAGATTCACTGTTCGGTGCAATTTCGGGGTCAGTTCGGCTCTCTTTGAATAACTATTTATTTATTTATTTATAAAGTATTTTACCAGCAAGGATACATTGAGATTTCTCTCGTTTTCAAGTATGTCCTGGGTTCAAGAACATTGAAGTGTTACAGTTACAGAAATACAAAGTAATACAATGCAAGATATTAAAAAAAACAACACAAATATACAGATTAACAGAAAATAAATATGTAGAAAAATAGTCATTATGTTACATGTATACAGGTGAATTCTGTATTGAGGTATGTTAGTAAGGAGCTCTTGAGTGACTTAAGACTGGTGGAAGATTTGATGGTGTTTGGGAGGCTATTCCATAATTGTGGTGCTCTGTAGGAAAATGAGGATCGAGCCACTGTCTTTTTGTATTGTGGTATTGCAAGTAAGGTGCTGGTCCTGGATCGGAGGTTATAGGATGAGGGAGCTGCTGGGGGAAGCAGTCTATTCAGATAGGGTGGCAGCTTCCCAGAAAAGCTCTTAAACACCAGGCCGGAAAGGTGAAGGGTGCGTCTAGATTCCAGCGATGGCCAATTTAGTTCTTTTAACATGTCACAATGGTGGGTCATGTAGTTACATTGCAGTGGCGTAGCGTGGGTTGTCAGCACCCGGGGCCAGCCAAGAATTGTGCGCCCCCCCCAACCTGTGGACACGTTATCGATATTGCCCCAGCTCTCACATGGATATTGCCCCAGCTCATGGATTTGCCCCCAGCTCATGGATTTGCCCCCAGCTCATGGATTTGCCCCAGCTCACACATGGATTTGCCCCCCAGCTCACTCATGGATTTGCCCCAGCTCATGGATTTGCCCCAGCTCACTCATGGATTTGCCCCCAGCTCATGGATTTGCCCCCCAGCTCACTCATGGATTTGCCCCAGCTCATGGATTTGCCCCAGCTCACTCATGGATTTGCCCCCAGCTCATGGATTTGCCCCCCAGCTCACTCATGGATTTGCCCCAGCTCATGGATTTGCCCCAGCTCACTCATGGATTTGCCCCCAGCTCATGGATTTGCCCCCAGCTCACTCATGGATTTGCCCCAGCTCATGGATTTGCCCCCAGCTCATGGATTTGCCCCAGCTCACTCATGGATTTGCCCCAGCTCACTCATGGATTTGCCCCCAGCTCATGGATTTGCCCCCAGCTCATGGATTTGCCCCCCAGCTCATGGATTTGCCCCCCAGCTCATGGATTTGCCCCCTCCAGCTCATGGATTTTCCCCCAGCTCATGGATTTGCCCCCCAGCTCATGAATTTGCCCCCAGCTCATGGATTTGCCCCCCAGCTCATGGATACTGCCCCCAGCTCATGGATTTGCCCCAGCTCATGGATTTGCCCCCAGGTCACACATGGATTTGCCCCAGCTCTCACCTGGATTGTTGCCCCAGCTCCGGCAGGGGTTGAGGGACCCAGATGCCGGGGAGCGCCTGCCCGGTCTTGAACAGTCCGTCCTGTGAAGTGGATGCGGCTGTGTGCGTGCGCAGCCGGTCACGCGGTCCGGCCAGTCAGGTGGTACAGAGACTCAGTACCACCTGATTAGCCGGACCACGTGACCGGCTGCGCACGCACACAGCCGCATCCACTTCACAGGACGGACTGTTCAAGACTGGGCAGGCGCTCTCGCGCTGCCCGGCATCTGGGTCCCTCAACCCCCGGGCCAGTTTTAGGGGCGCGAATGCGCCCCTAACAAAACTGCGCCCGGGGCCACGGCCCCCCCAGCCCCCCCCACGCTACGCCACTGTTACATTGTAATGCAAAGCGGCAGAATGAGTTATATAATGTAGTAAGTTTCTGAAGATCTGTTTGTGGGGCGGCTGCGTACACTACATCTCCGTAATCAATAGCCGGCATAAGCATTTGTTGTACAATCTGCTTTCTTACCACGGGACTCAGGCAGGATTTGTTTCTGTACAGGGCGCCTAGTTTGGGGTAAAGTTTAGATGAGAGTTTTTCGATGTGAGGGCCAAAGGATAGATTAGATAACCCTGACTATCTACTTCATACTGCAGCCACCAGCATATACGCATGCTGGTAGAGCTGTGCAGGGTTTCTCTGTGGACATGATGAGTCAGTGTGACTGCCCAGAGGCTCCCAGCATATGCCACGGGCTGATGTAGCACTCAGTAACTGGGTTCCTGTGTGGCAGCTGCCATCCAGAACATACCTCATCTGGAAATGATAAAATCCAGAAGGCTCCACAAATTCCAGGTGTAGAATTTACAGCAGTTTGCAGATGTGACTCCCACTTGTTAAGGGACCAAAGGTAATGGGACAATTGGCTTCTCAGCTGTTCCATGGCCAGGTGTGTGATATTCCCTCATTACCCCAATTACAATGTGCAGATAAAAGGCCCAGAGTTCATTTCAAGTGTGCTATTTGCATTTGGAATCTGTTGCTGTCAACTCTCAAGATGAGATCCAAAGAGCTGTCACTATCAGTGAAGCAAGCCATCATTAGGCTGAAGAAACAAAACAAACCCATCAGAGATATAGCAAGAACATTAGGTGTGGCCAAAACAACTGTTTGGAACATTCTCAAAAAGAAGGAACGCACCGGTGAGCTCAGCAACACCAAAAGACCCGGGAGACCACAGAAAACAACTGTGGTGGATGACAGAAAAATTCTTTCCCTGGAGAAGAAAACACCCTTCACAACAGTTGGCCAGATCAAGAACACTCTCCAGGAGGTAGGTGTATGTGTGTCAAAGTCAACAATCAATAGAAGACTTACAGCAGTTTGCAGATGTGACTACCACTTGTTAAGGGACCAAAGGTAATGGGACAATTGGCTTCTCAGCTGTTCCATGGCCAGGTGTGTGATATTCCCTCATTACCCCAATTACAATGTGCGGATAAAAGGCCCAGAGTTAATTTCAAGTGTGCTATTTGCATTTGGAATCTGTTGCTGTCAACTCTCAAAATAAGATCCAAAGAGCTGTCACTATCAGTGAAGCAAGCCATCATTAGGCTGAAGAAACAAAACAAACCCATCAGAGAGATAGCAAGAACATTAGGCGTGGCCAAAACAACTGTTTGGAACATTCTCAAAAAGAAGGAACGCACCGGTGAGCTCAGCAACACCAAAGGACCCGGGAGACCACGGAAAACAACTGTGGTGGATGACAGAAGAATTCTTTCCCTGGAGAAGAAAACACCCTTCACAACAGTTGGCCAGATCAAGTACACTCTCCAGGAGGTAGGTGTATGTGTGTCAAAGTCAACAATCAATAGAAGACTTCACCAGAGTGAATACAGAGGGTTCACCACAAGATGTAAACCATTAGTGAGCCTCAAAAACAGGAAGGCCAGATTAGAGTTTGCCAAACAACACCTAACAAAGCCTTCACAGTTCTGGAACAAGATCCTATGGACAGATGAGACCAAGATCAACTTGTACCAGAGTGATGGGAAGAGAAGAGTATGGAGAAGGAAAGGAACTGCTCATGATCCTAAGCATACCACCTCATCAATGAAGCATGGTGGTGGTAGTGTCATGGCGTGGGCATGTATGGCTGCCAATGGAACTGGTTCTCTTGTATTTATTGATGATGTGACTGCTGACAAAAGTTGCATGATGAATTCTGAAGTGTTTTGGGCAATATTATCTGCTCACATTCAGCCAAATGCTGCAGAACTCATTGGACGGCGCTTCACAGTGCAGATGGACAATGACCCAAAGCATACTGCAAAAGCAACCAAAGAGTTTTTGAAGGGACAGAAGTGGAATGTTATGCAATAGCCAAGTCAGTCACCTGACCTGAATCCCATTGAGCATGCATTTCACTTGCTGAAGACAAAACTGAAGGGAAAATGCCCCAAGAACAAGCAGGAACTGAAGACAGTTGCAGTAGAGGCCTGGCAGAGCATCACCAGGGATGAAACCCAGCGTCTGTTGAGGTCTATGCGTTCCAGACTTCAGAGTGTGATTGACTGCAAAGGATTTGCAACCAAGTATTAAGAAGGGAAAGTTTGATTTATGATTATTGTTCTGTCCCATTACCTTTGGTCTCTTAACAAGTGGGAGGCACATCTGCAAACTGCTGTAAGTCCTACACCGTTCACCTGAGTTGGATGTACATACCCTCAAATTAAAGATGACAGTCTGCAGTTAAAGCACATTGTGTTTGTTTCATTCCAACTCCATTGTGGTGGTGTATAGAGCCAAAGATGTTAGAACTGTGTCGATGTCCCAATATTTCTGGACCTGACTGTAGATACAGACATCCTTTTTCAGGATACCTGTGCCTAGTCACCTATGAAGAGAGCGAATAGACTATTATTATCCTTTAGCGAATGCAAATTTTTCCCGTTATCTCCCGGTTTTAGTTGTAGTTGCTTCCCCATGGTTGATGGGTACAGGCGCTACCACTGGACTCCACAGACGATATTGTGAGGAAGGCAAGTATGTACTGTTAGGTGTCTTGCCCAACGACACTTACTGGAGAGGTGCTCTGGCCGGGATTCAAACCTGGGTCTCCACGGTTTTAGAGCAGTGATGTTACATCTACACCATCCAGCTGGTAATATATGTGGAATGATTGCGGTAAATATAATTATTTTTATTACCATTCATGGAGCACCAAGAGTTTGATTTTATAATAAGGAATGGGGAACTAAACGAAACAAAATAAAAAAAATAAGAATCAAACACAAGAGGTGCAGAGATCCGTTGACACATGAACTTATGATCTAGAGAAGCTGTGGTGGCGGAGAACAAGGATTGCAACTTATTAGTGGTCAGGATCTCTAGAACTAAAATTTGATCCAAAAATGATGACAGGCAACATAACACTTTCAGCGTTCGGTTACCTTTCTTCGCCATTCAGCTATCCAGAGAGCAGGCAATTCGCCAAATCCTGACGAATTCCCTGCACATACAGTGCCTGTTCGGTGCCTGTTCGAGGGCAGTGAAATCCCCATAAAAAAGCGCTGCTTTGGCTATTCAGAGAACACAAACCAGCAGTGAAAGGTTCCCGAAATGCCCTGCCATTCGGTGGTTTAATTTGCAAGGGATTATTCAGGCGAATCCCATAGGCTTCAATGTTAAAAATATTCCCGTTTTAGAAACATAGAAACATAGAAAAATGTCGGCAGATAAGAACCTTTCGGCCCATCTAGTCTGCCCAATTACATGGATACTTGACCTGGATTTATCTTTTGTTTAGGATAGCCTTATGCCTATCCCATGCTTGCTTAAATTCAATTACTGTTTTGGCCTCTACCACTTCTACTGGAAGACTGTTCCATGTATCCACCACCTCTCAGTAAAATAATGCTTCCTGATGTTACTTTTAAACCTTTGCCCCTCTAATCTAAGACTATGTCCTCTTGTTTTGCTATTTTGTTTCCTTTTAAATATACTCCCTTCCTCTACCTTGTGGATTCCCTTTACGCATTTAAATGTTTCTATCATATCTCCTCTGTCTCGTCTTTTTTCCAAGCTGTACATGTTAAGATCATTAAGCCTTTCCTGGTAACTTTTCTCCTTCAAGCCGTACACCATTTTAGTAGCCCTTCTCTGAACTCTCTCTAAGATGTCTATATCCTTCTGGAGATACGGTCTCCAGTACTGCACACAGTACTCCAAGTGAGGTCTCACCAGTGCTCTGTACAGTGGCATGAGCACTTCCCTTTTCCTACTGCTAATACCTCTCCCTACACAACCAAGCATTCTGCTAGCATTTCCTGCTGCTCTATTACATTGACTACTTACCCTTAGATCCTCTGAAATAATGACCCCTAAATCCCTTTCCTCAGATGTTGAGGTTAGGACTGTATCAAATATTCTATATTCAGCCCTTGGGTTTTTACGTCCCAGGGGCATTATCTTGCACTTATCCACATTAAAACTCAATTGCCACAGCTCCGACCATTTTTTTAGTTTACTTAAATCATTTGTCATTTGGCTGATCCCTCCAGGAACGTCAACCCTGTTGCAAATCTTTGTGTCATCAGCAAAAAGACATACTTTACCATTAATACCTTCTGCAATATCACTAATAAAAATATTAAAGAGAATGGGTCCAAGTACTGACCCCTGAGGTACCCCACTGGTAACAAGACCTTGCGCCGAATAAACTCCATTTACCACAACCCTCTGTTGTCTGTCACTCAGCCACTGCCTAATCCATTCAACAATATTGGAATCCAAGCTCAAAGATTGCAATTTATTGATAAACCTTCTATGCGGAACAGTATCAAAAGCCTTACTGAAATCTAAATAAGCAATGTCTACTGCACCACCTGTGTCTATTATTTTTGTTTTAATTCAATATCTAATAAACCATTCATTATAAAATTCTGCAGTAAAGAGTCTCTTTATTTATAGATTTTTTAGGATATTTTAAGCATTTTTCTGGATTTTTATTAAATTTTACTTATTTTTTCTGTAACAGCCCTTTTTATTATCATTCATTGGACCTCGAATGTAAATTTCAGACATTTTCGCTCAGTAGTTTCTTTGCAAACTGCGTTTCACATTTCAAACATTCAAGCAAACTGTTTTACTAATTTACTCACTGCCTTCGTCTGCGGTGTTAGCTTTTTCCAGCGGCTGCGCTGCGTGTGATCGGCTCCTGCTCAGGTTTTTCTGGCATTTTCGGCGGGTTAATCCAGATGTTTTTGTGGGTTTTCGGTGTGTATTCGCCGGGATTTTGTGGTTAGTTTTCATCGGGTTTGCGGCAGCCTTTCCCTGGTGTCAGGATCGCCCCCTGGTGCCACCCGGTACCCGCCGGACCCGACGCTGATGCTGTCGGTCCTGTCCTCGGCGAACCACAACCAGACGCCATGGTTACCACACCTTCATCCTCCAGCACCCTATCCCCTAGACCAGAGGTCAGCAACCTTGGCTCCCTGATGTTTTGGGAACTACACGTCCCATGTGGCTCAGTCAGCCTAATGGGTGACCGAGCATCTTGGGAGATGTAGTTTGCAAAGCATCAGGGAGCCAAGGTTGCTGACCCCTGCCCTAGACAGCGGCCGGCGCGCACATGCACGCTATATCGATGAGAACCTCGGCGCCGGGAGATGACATCAGACGCCAGGTATGGCGTGATCCGGTTTAAAAGAGGCTACAGAACTGTGAGTAAATGCCCAATTATTGAGTATGATTCCTAGCACATGGACTGTGTTTCATTGTCTCCAAGTCATACAGTGGCCGCCCTCCAGCCTTACAGCCGTCCCGCCGAGCCTCAGACCTCCGGCCTGCTACAGCGCATTCAGCACCTTAATCCGCTTTGGCTCTCCAACCTTTACAGCCGTCCCGCCGAGCCTCAGACCTCCGACCTGCTACAGCGCATCCAGCACCTCAATCCACTTTGGCTCTCCAGTCTTTACAGCCATCTCACCAAGCCCCAGGCCTCCGGCCTGCTACAGCGCATTCAGCACCTTAATCCGCTTTGGCTCTCCAGCCTTTACGGCCATCTCACCAAGCCCCAGGCCTCCGGCCTGCTACAGCGCATCCAGCACCTCAATCCGCTTTGGCTCACCAGCCTTTATAGCCGTCTCACCAAGCCTCAGGCCTCCGGCCTAGTACAGCGCATTCAGCACCCCAATCCGCTTCGGCTCTCCAGCCGTTACAGCCGTCTAAACCAAGCCTCAGATCCTCGGCCTGCTACAGCGTATCCAGTACCTCAATCCGCTTTAGCTCTCCAGCCTTCACAGCTGTCTCACCGAGCCTCAGACCTTCCGGCCTGCTACAGTATACCACAGTACCTTACGTTCCCTCTGTGCCTTGAGATACCTATCATCTACTGTGAGTACTATAACCCCCTACGGGACTGTTACTATATTATGGTGTCTTCATATGCTGAGTACGACCCGTCGTGTCAAGCCTTCAGTATTCCTGTGCCTATCTCTCCATACCCATCAACACCTGACGTCTCGGCCACTGTCACGAATAGGGTTGTACCATTCCATCTCACCCTTCGTGTAGTGGCTCTCACGATCTGGTATACTCTGCCTCTTGGGTTCCCATCGTTCCAGTACTACAGTTTCCCCGTGGCAAGTCCTGACACCTGGAATTCGGGGACCGTGTGGTGCTTGCTGAATACACCACAGGGTCGCCGAAATGGAATCGGCAAAATGAACCGAATTGAAGAGAACGAAAAGTCACCGAACGTGCAGTGACTTTTCGATTCTCTTTGAATTACCCTGTTTGTATTATTTTAATCAATAACATTTTAAAATACATGGTGGTTGGTTGAGAAGGGAGAGGTGAGCGTTTCGTTGGTGGGAGGAGAAAGGATTCACGACCCTGGGTGTGGAGCTCCTCCAGGGGAGATTTCCCTCATGGGAATACTTCAGGGATTCTCATAACATCCCATTGAGGGAGTTCCATCGATACACACAACTGCGTCATTTTATTCATAGTTTGCAGCTTACGAGAATCCCCATTGCAACCCTGTTTGAATGTCTGGTGAGGAGACAATCGGGCACTGCTGGAGCGATTTCTCTGATTTATGCCTTCCTCCTCTCCCCATCTCTCGAGTGTCCGTGCTCTTTCTGGAGGCTGTGGGAAAGAGATCTGAGATGCGCCGTCCCTGAGGAGGAATGGACAGCACTGACGGAATCCTCCTTGAGGATCACGACCTGTACCCTGGTAAAGGAGAATTGCTATAAACTCCTCTCCAGATGGTACTTGGACCCTGTTGGGCTCCAGAAAATCTACCCCGCCCTACATGGCCTCTGCACTAGGGGTTGTGGCCTTCTCGGCACGTTCTTTCACATGTGGCGGGAATGCAGACATGTCGTAGTTCTGTGGTCTGCAGTGTTTGATTTGCTCTCCCATGCCCTGGGACTACAGGTACTCCCCGACCCATTACTGCCTTGCACAATTCCTGTTCACGTAGATATGGGTTGTTCCGATCGTGGAAACTGGCCCTCCCCTCTATATCGGAGGTTGTAGCGAAGGTTTGGTACATCTTTAGAATGGAATATCTGATGGCCCAATTGCACAATACTGTTCCACAAAGTAATATGATTTGGGGACAGTGGCTCGCAGTACACTCGGGCCCTTGATTGATGTCTTTCTCGTTGATCAAGAGACCTTGATGGTGTTTTTTTTATTTTTTTCCATTTTTTTCTTTCTTCCTTTGATGTTCAACACGACTCAACTGTTCTATATGTTAGTTCAAGACCACGTTATGTCTAGACCAGTATAATGTTTATACTGTGTGCCTCTTATGGTGTTATGCAACTGTTTTAAATGAAAAACCAATAAAATTGTGTTATTAAAAAAAAATACATGGTGGTAGATGGGTCATATTTCATGCAGTACTGAATATGTTGGCATCAATTGCAGAGAAACAGGCACTATTATAGTCCATTACAATTACATAGGGGCCATGGAGTATATAATCCTTTTACAGTCAATGGGGACTCCCTCACCTATTCTTTACCTTAAGTCTTCCAATCCACGTCATAGATTAGGGAGATGTCATCAGGAATAGCAGCGTTCTCCAAATATATGATATTCATATCTATATTCTAGTGCAAAAGGGCAGTAGGGATGGGGGTTTTTAACAGCATTAAAATGTTAACATCTTGATTATAGAACGTTGTAGCCTGAGGGTTTGATGCATTACAGAGATCTAGAAATGAAACATAACGAGTCAATCAATAAACACATTGCATTAATACAAGTAGCGTTAAAGGCGACACATCTTTTTTTATATATATATATATATTTTGTGCGAGTATTGAATTCACATGGCTACAACAAAAAGTCACCCTTAACCACTTTAGAAAAAACAGCGTTTTTAAGAGCCTCAGTAGTAAAGTAATCCTTCTGTCATCTTCTGGCAGACATGTTTCACCACTAACTGCTGCAGCATCCACCCTATAATCAAACATGAAAGGGACTTCCCCTGTCTTTGAGGTTCATTAGAAGTTTTGCAATGGCAGTACTGTCGTTCTGTAATTGACAGTATTTGATATGTACAGTAGTGGAATAGCACCGCAGTAAAGCAGACATGGCTGCAAAATAAGGTTGCAATAAACACTTCTGCGTGTGTTGTATGCGTTTGGAAAAACTGAAAATATTATGTTTAGGGTGACTTTTGCTTAAAAAACGCAACAGGAATTATTCCAGCGTTTGGACTGAATCAGCTGGCTAAAGGTATTTTATAGGGAAGAAATAAAGAACTGAAAAGAAACCCTTGCCTCTCTACTGGTTGTGTCTAAAGTAGGCAGACTAGTGAAATTAATATTATAGATATATTACAAGAACTATTATTCCTTAACATGGGGAGTGGAATTGTATTTGTATATATTAAAGAGGTCAAAAAAAAGACGACAAAAGTAGCCATTTATCTTCACGTACCACCACGTGGCGCATGTGTAATGAAAAGGTTCCCTTCAAAAATGTACAAACTTGCTTTGTGGGGAGCTGATGAGCAATAAGACAAGGAATATGTGTGAGACATAGATAAGTAATACAGTACATGTGTCTCTAGACCAATAAAATAATACATACATAGTAATATTTTGATTCTGTAATAATGTTAGCAAGGCAGCACCTTTTTTTTGTTTGTATGCACAGTTGTTGTGTGAGGTTGGCATTTATTAGATCGGATTCAAATTATGTGCTTGAAAGATGACCCCAAAATATTTTTTGCTATATTTATTCAGCTGTGCTTTACAGCTTTCTGCCGGAGCAGTAGTAAAGCTACTCCTAGGTAGTTTGTATATACTTAGTGAGGTCAAAACTCATAAATTGCGGAAAATATTTGAATAACACATTTAAATATTATTTGAGCATTTGCAAGTTTTTCTAATAGCTTAATATAGGAACAAGACTGTCTTTAATATCAAATGGACTCTGGGCAAGGCGATGCTTGTGTCTCAAAGACGGAGAAACGGAGAGACAAAGGAACTAGGGATGTGCGTTTCGGGTTTCGGAATTTCGGAATTTTCACGAAATTTCCCGATTCGGGTCTTTCAATTCGGCCGAAAATCCGAAATTTTTTAGATCCGAAAAAGTCGAATCCGAACAGGTTTCCGAACCGAATCGAAAATTTTTCGGAATTTCGAATGGACTTGAAATGTGTCAAATCGAAATCTATTGCTTTGAAACGAGAACAGACTTTCCGAAAAAACGAAAAGTTTACCAAATCGAAAATTTTTCGGAATTTTCGAATGGACTTGAAATGTGTCAAATCGAAATTTATTTTCCCTCTATTCATGATTTCAGTTCCATTCGGGATTTCGGTACCATTTCGGAAAGTCTGGACATCGTATATTTAACTAGTATCGGTTATATGGCTGATTCTGTAAATTTTTTTATTGTTTCCAAAGATCCGATCAGAATTTTCGTATTTTGGTCAGATCCGATTCGTCCGCGGGTCGCGCATGCGCGCGCGCGCACATGTCGTAACTTTATTGAGCCAGTTTTATTGACAACTTTTTGAACAAAATTTTTTTTTTATTATTCTTCATAATGGCCGCTGCCAGAGAGGAGACCTCCTCTTCATCTCTTGATGAAGAAGTTCCACCTGCACCCAGGAAAAAACGCGCCCAAAATATGGCGTTTGAGGAGATGTTGGAGCTGGTCCGCATCTTTGATACCAAAGATTACGATTGCCAGAAGGGACCTTACCGCAGCAAGAATAACGCCAGGAAGGATCGTATCCTGGACAAGCTACGCGCCACCATTTTGGAGAAGTTTGGGAAGGACCGGACGAAGGACCAGCTACGGAAACGCTGGTCTGATTTAAAAGTTCGTGAGCAGGAGCAGCTGAAACGCATCCGCCGCGTCATAGCGAAACGTAAGTGTCATGTTATATTGTAAAGCGCTGCGCAAACTGTTGGCGGCGCTATATAAATCCTGTATAATAATAATGTGCTTGCATGTGCTAATGTGCACAGAAATACGTTTATTTATCTACTCCTTTTTTCATGCAATGTGATTGTGTATAGCTTTGCGTTTTCACAACTCGTCATACGTGCATTTTTGCCATAGCTCTTCTTTTTTGTGATTTTACGTATTCGTGAAAATTGTGATATTTGATGTATGTAGATGAAGTTACAATGCTGGATTTCTTTTGGCACTGTGTGTATAGTCTGTAGTGTGCTGGGGGGGGGTTGTGATTGAGTGATGCATACGAGATGACCCGCAGCTTGCCCAATATTGACTCCCACCTGCGCATCAATAAAAATCTCTGCGTCTTTGCTAAGTGATAGGATGGGACATGTAGTTCTTCTGAAAGTGCATCCAAACAGAGCTGCGTTCAATACATCCTCAGCAGCTGCTGCAGCAGTGTCATTGAATGCTTTAGATGCAAATTTCAAAACAAAATGGTGGATTTCTGTTGTTGTTTCTGCAATATCCAGTTTTATTATTAGCAGAAACTGAAAGTGAAACTGAGGCTGAGGCCTTCTATAAAATAACTAAAAGCAGTCGCACAATGCGCTTTGTACGCACACAACACAATAAATAGTTTTTTATTGAATAAACGTAATGTTTACTTCTGAAAAAAAAATATATAAATGAACGGTAATATACAGTTGTGTTCAAAATTATTCAACCCCACTGAAATTGAGTGTTTTGGCCAGTTTGACATTGATTTTGATCATTCAGTCATCTTGCTTACAATTAAATCAAAGAGGCACGTGTAGGTCAGACAAATATAACATAACATTTATAATGAAATAACCACAAATGTCTTTTCTGTGCTCACATCATTATCAGGTTTATTCAACCCCCTAGTGACATTCAATCTTAGTACTTAGTACAACATCCTTTTACAGTTATAACAGCTTTTAAACGTGAAGCATAGCTTGACACAAGTGTCTTGCAGCGATCTACGAGTATTTTCGCCCATTCGTCATGGGCAAAAGCCTCCAGTTCAGTCACATTCTTAGGCTTGCGCACTGCAACTGCTTTCTTTAAGTCCCACCAGAGGTTCTCAATCGGATTTAGGTCAGGTGACTGCGATGGCCACTCCAAAATGTTCCAGCCTTTAATCTGCAACCATGCTCTAGTGGACTTGGAGATATGCTTGGGATCATTGTCCTTTTGAAAGGTCCAACGTCTCCCAAGCCTCAGGTTTGTGACGGACTGCATCACATTGTCATACAATATTTCCTGGTACTGAAGAGAATTCATGGTACCTTGCACACGCTGAAGCTTCCCTGTACCTGCAGAAGCAAAACAGCCCCAAAGCATGATTGACCCCCCGCCATGCTTCACAATAGGCAAGGTGTTCTTTTCTTCATAGGCCTTGTTCTTCCTCCTCCAAACATAGCGTTGATCCATGGGCCCAAACAGTTCTAATTTTGTTTCAACAGTCCACAGAACACTATCCCAAAACTTCTGTGGTTTGTCCACATGACTTTTGGCATACTGCAGTCGACTCTTCTTATTCTTTGGAGACAGCAAGGGGGTGCGCCTGGGAGTTCTGGCATGGAGGCCTTCATTACGCAGTGTGCGCCATATTGTCTGAGCTGAAACTTCAGTACCCCACATCGGACAAATCTTTTCTCAGTTCCTCAGCAGTCACACGGGGACTTTTCTCCACTGTACGCTTCAGGTAGCGCACAGCAGTTGAAGTCAGCATCTTCTTTCTGCCACGACCAGGTAGCGTTTCAACAGTGCCCTTTGCCTTGAATTTGCGAATGATGCTTCCTATGGTCTCTCTTGGTATGTTTAACATCTTTGCAATCTTCTTATAGCCATTGCCCTTCTGTGAAGAGTAATCACCTCTTCTCTCGTCTTCCTGGACCATTCTCTTGACTTCACCATGTTTCTAACCACACCAGTAAATGTCTAGAAGGAGCTGAGTATCACAGTCATTTTAAAGCTGCCTAATTGGTGCTTATTATGCTTTATTGCTGCTCCGTGACATCCACAGGTGTTTTCAATACCTGATTGAAAACACTTGAATGAACCTCTGTTCTTCAGAGTGGTAGTCTTTAAGGGGTTGAATAATTGTGTCAATGAAGAATTCACAAAAGAAACATTTACTACTGTATTACAAAGCCAATTGATGTCATTTTAGTTGCATATGGTTCTTTAAAAAGTCCTTGTAGGATTTCATACTGAATACAATTACAAATGTACACTAAATTCCCTAAAACCCTTTACAGCATTGGGGGTTGAATAATTTTGAACACAACTGTATGTCTATGTGCAGAGGAAATAAATAAATATTTTGTGACTTTAGACCTATGAGATGGGAGTAGTGGGGGGTTAAGCTGGTAGTGGGGTAGTGGAGGGGTCTCGCAATACTTTCGGCAATATATTGTATAGATATACCATTTTTTCCAGTCTGCATTATTTACGTGTTATATTTTTTGGATTTGGCAGAAGACAGGAAGAGGGCACAGGACGCCGAATCTGCCCGGGCAGGGACCAGTGCCCCAGCAGAGGAGGAGGAGGAGCCACGGGCGTCCACCAGCGCTGGTATATACTGTTTTATTTAGCAACGACTTTTGGTCAAAAACAGAAACATTTTTTGTTTACTGTATTTTTTATTTCTTTAATTTCTTACATATAGCACTGGATATGCAGACGGTGGTGGTGGGGGAGGAGGAGTCGGAGGAGGAGCAGGAGGAGGCCGCCAGCTCTGGTATATACTACTGTTATATTTTTTCAAGACTTTCAGTCAAAAATAGAAACCTGCTTTACTTACTGTATTTTCCTTCTTTCATTTATTGGATATATCGAAGAAGCCAGACCGAGCAATCAAGAGGCGATTGGCGAGCTTCGCCTGGCAGTCAGGACACTGGATTCCATCCAGGAACTGCTGCAGGAACTCCGGGAACACCTTACTAACACCGCGGACATCCTGGAGCGGCAGTAAGAGTCAATACAGATGTGCCTCAGCTGCTCCTGCTCGCCTGCTTTGAGGTCGGACCAGCGTTTTCTGATCTGGTCCTTCGTCCCGTCTTTCCAAACACCTCCAGGATGGTGGTGCGCGTAGCTTGTCAATGATACGATCCTTCCTAAAATTATTCTTCCTGCCGTAAGGGCCCTTACTGCAGTCATAATCTTTGTAATCAAAGATGCGGACCAGCTCCAACATCTCCTCAAATGCCAGTAATTCTAAAAATGTATGTTTGTTTGTGTTGTTTGTGCCCCTGTTGGGCAGTTTGCCATCCTTGGCATGTTCCCTTCCCTTCCCCATTTTGTAAATAAATTTTCTATTTTTTCTATATTTTCCTGTTTGTGTGCGTTGCTTTACGTTAATAAGTTAATTATGTATTGCTTGGTTTCCACACTGTTAAACACGTCGATGCGGGGGACGCGCTCAGCGCGTCCTCCGCATGGCTGCTGGTATGCGGAGGACGCGTTGAGCGCATCCTCCCTTTGGGGTCAGCGTTCGGCCGGGTTCCGGCCGATCGCTGGCCCCCCCGGTGCGGGCTGACATCCTCGATGTCAGCCCAGCATCCGGAACCGCCGCCGGTGAAATTAGGTGTCATCGCGACCTCTCTCCCTCCCGATCGGCGGCGTTGCGGGGGTTAACCCAGGCACACAATTGGAAGGGCACAGCCTGCCCTTCCAAATGGTGGCTGGCATTAACCCCTGGGGAGCTGGATCGCGAATCGGCGCTGAAAAGCGCCGGTTCGTGATCCTTTCCCGGAGCTGGCCGACATCTTGGATGTCGGCCAAGCCTCCGGGAACTCCCCCTGAGGACTGGCGTCATCGTGCGTAGCACGATGACGCCAGTCCTCGAGTTAACCCCTAACTGCCACCAACGGTGGAGATAGGGAGTTCCAATGAACTCCCTATCTCCCGATCCGTGGCAGCTAGGGGTTAAAGTTTGGTATGGTTGGATCGGCCAGAGCATGGCCGTTCCAACGATACCAAACACTACAGTGAAAAAAGTTTTTTTAAAAAAAATTAAAAATAAAAATATATTTTAAAAAAAATTATAAAAATTAAATAAACATTTTTTTTTTCTTTTATTTGGTTCGTTAATGCAGCAATATTGTTCCCATTTCAATTATAATGTGAACAATGATGCTGCACTAACGAGGTGCTGGGGCAATATCCACGAGGAGCTGGGGCATGTCCACGAGGAGCTGGGGCATGTCCACGAGGAGCTGGGGCATATCCATGAGGTGCTGGGGCAATATCCACGAGGAGCTGGGGCATGTCCACGAGGTGCTGGGGCATGTCCACAAGGAGCTGGGGCATATCCATGAGGTGCTGGGGCAAATCCACGAGGTGCTGGGGCAATATCCACGAGGAGCTGGGGCATGTCCACGAGGTGCTGGGGCATGTCCACAAGGAGCTGGGGCATATCCACGAGGTGCTGGGGCAAATCCACGAGGAGCTGGGGCATGTCCACGAGGTGCTGGGGCATGTCCACGAGGAGCTGGGGCATATCCACGAGGTGCTGGGGCAATATCCACGAGGAGCTGGGGCATGTCCACGAGGAGCTGGGGCATATCCATGAGGTGCTGGGGCAATATCCACGAGGAGCTGGGGCATGTCCACGAGGTGCTGGGGCATGTCCACAAGGAGCTGGGGCATATCCATGAGGTGCTGGGGCAAATCCACGAGGAGCTGGGGCATATCCACGAGGTGCTGGGGCAATATCCACGAGGAGCTGGGGCATGTCCACGAGGTGCTGGGGCATGTCCACGAGGAGCTGGGGCATATCCACGAGGTGCTGGGGCAATATCCACGAGGAGCTGGGGCATGTCCACGAGGAGCTGGGGCATGTCCACGAGGTGCTGGGGCATGTCCACGAGGAGCTGGGGCATATCCACGAGGTGCTGGGGCAATATCCACGAGGAGCTGGGGCATGTCCACGAGGAGCTGGGGCATGTCCACGAGGTGCTGGGGCATGTCCACGAGGTGCTGGGGCATGTCCACGAGGAGCTGGGGCATATCCATGAGGTGCTGGGGCAATATCCACGAGGAGCTGGGGCATGTCCACGAGGAGCTGGGGCATATCCATGAGGAGCTGGGGCATATCCATGAGGATGTCGGATGTCGGCCAAGCTTCCGGGAACTCCCCCTGAGGACTGGCGTCATCGTGCATAGCACGATGACACCAGTCCTGGAGTTAACCCCTAGTTGCCACCAATGGTGGAGATAGGGGTTCCAATGAACCCCCTATCTCCCGATCCGTGGCAGCTAGGGGTTAAAGTTTGGTTCCAACGATACCAAACACTACAGTGAAAAAAGTTTTTTTTTAAAAAATTAAAAATAAAAAAATATTTTAAAAAATTTATAAAAAAATAACAAAAAAAATTTCTTTTTTTTGGTTTGTTAATGCAGCAATATTGTTCCCATTTCAATTATAATGTGAACAATGATGCTGCACTAACGATTTTTGTATGCGGTGCATTTGTTAAAAATCGTGTAATTTCCCCCAAAAAAAAATGTAACGAGACCCCATCTCTAATTTTTTTAACAAGCGCACCCCATACAAAATATAACCGCAATTGCTTGCATGTTAAAATGTGAAAAAAAAACACTTTACACATTGTAAATTATTGAAAAATCATATTTTATTGCATTTTTTGTTATAATATACAGACAGGTCATGACGTATACATATAATAATGACATATTATGAATCTGCAGAGTCTGACGGAAAGAACGATATATAATATGTCTGGGTCATATACTAAAATAAGCCTTCAAAACACGTTTAAACATGACGAGCAAAACGGTAAAAATTAGCTCAGCACAGGGACGGGAAAAGCCTCAGCAGCGAAAGGGTTAATTAAAAAAACACGATAGAATCGCCAGAATTATCGTATCGACAGAATGAATTATCGGATCCGAAAAACAAACCAAAAATTTATATAAAAAAATATATAAAGTAGTATTAAAAAAGTAAACCATAGTAGTTTTTTCATCAAAACGAATAGAGTTAGACAGCTTTGAAACGAGAACAGACGTTCCGAAAAACGAAAAGTTCCGAAAAACGAAAAATTGTCGATATACCCGAAAACCATGTACAATTCCGAAAAACGAAAAGTTCCGAAATACGAAAAGTTCCGAAATACGAAAAATTGGCGATATGCCGAAAACCATGTACAATTCCGAAAAACGAAAATTTTCCGAAATAACGAAAAGTCGATACAGAAACCTAGTAAAGTGACCCGAAAATACGAAAAATGGTCGATATTCCGAAAAATAAATGTACCCGAAAACCGAATCGAACCGAACCGAATCGAAACGGAAAGCAGTCGAAACGAGCCGAATCGAAAAGTTTAAAAATTCGAAGAATCGAATCGAAAAAAAAATCGGTGCACATCCCTAAAAGGAACACACAGACAATGGTAAACAGATAAAGAGACACATGACAACATACAGAGCACCAAGAGACACCAGGACACAGACAGTAAGACACAGAGAGACATACACACCTAGAGATATAAACACACTAAAAACAAAGGGAGACAAAGACACACTGAGACAGAGATGCACAGAAAGACACACAGAGAAAGAAACACACAGACAAAGTCGATGACAAAGAGCTGCATATACTGAGAGAGAAAGAGACACACAAAGATAAAGGAAAGAAAGAGACAGGGAGACATTCAGCAAATACTAATAGACACACACAGAAAAAATGACAGGGACACTTAAGGGAAACGTACACTGACAAACACAAAGACACAGACACTCACAGATAAAATGACATAGGCCTTGCCAGAGACAAACACGGATATATTGACAGATACAGGGAATCACGGATGTCCTGACACACGGACAATACACTGACATGTGCACACAGAGATACACACACATACACTATTTTTTTTTTGAGAAAGGATTTTACCAGGAAGGATACATTGAGATTTCTCTCGTTGTCGGGATCGAACCCAGGTCTCCACAGGCTCTCTCCACGCAGAGCAGTGATGTTACCGCTACTCCACCCAGCCGGTGAGAGAGAAGCTCCAATTGACATGACAGATGTAAATGTGGTACATATCCAGTGGTAGGATGCTCTAGCTCCTCGAGCTGTTCGCCCATTCGTTGATACTGGAAAAGTTCACAATGCAGCCTGGCGCTCCAATAAATAGACCCGTATATTTGGAGGTGAGCAGCAACTCAAAAAAGGCTGCATTGCATTCGAAACATTGCTCCCCTCCAAAAACACAGCCTATTGATTGGAACTCCACTTCATTGTGATCTTTTCACACCTACACGCACTGACACACACCGGGCACGTCACCTATTCCTTTGATCCCTACATGCAGACACTGCTTATCTACACTGACAGTCTTTACAATAGCCGGATTGCTATACACAGAACAGATAAACAGTAATAACATAATGAGTCAGAGCAAGCCAAAGTTAGGAACCTGAGAGGGTAGTCAGACAAAGCCAGGAGTCGGAACCAGTGTGTGTAGTCAAACAGAACCAGTGGTCAGAACCAGAACAGAAAGTCAAACAGAACCAGGAGTCGCTACACAATATGACTAGGAGAGCAAGGGTTAACACCAGAGAGTAGTCAGTGACAAAGTCAGAATCAAAACATAGGAATCAAAATTGTATGAACAAGAAACACACTGAACAGGGATGAACCTCAACTGGGCAGTGAACATAACTCGCTGCTTGGTTTTTAAATCCGACGGGCATTGAGTCATCACGCCGTGCCCCGTCCTCATCACTGACCTGCCTCCTCCAGCAATATCATTCGGTGGCTGGCCAGCAAGCAGCCACCAGGGCCCCAGGGTGCCCCTTCGCAGGCTCTAACAACTCCTCCTCCATGTGCCACCATGTGCAGAGCTTACCAGACAAGTGGAGGAGAAGCTTCCTGCTTGGTGCTTAAGCTCAGTGCATCTCCATGCGAATAGGTTGAATATGCAAAGTCTGCCTTTCATTCTAATGCTACTTGTCGCAGAGAGCTGAATGGGGGTGGCAAGGGTGGCACATAAAACTGCAGACTGCCTACGCACAGTAAGGAAGCATGAGAACTTGTTCCAATACCTGCCGTTTGACCACTGTGTCAGCATGTGACAGGGCTGGCCCAGATTGATAGCAGCCCCAGAGAGACAGCCATAGGTGGCATCGAATGTGGCTGGGAAGGACACTGGCAACCCCTTGATCAATCCAAGCCCTTGGAAGTTTCCTTAACTGTCAGACCGGTCAGTTATACATAGTTACATACATAGACTGAATAAAGACCTGCGTCCATCGGGTTCAGCCTCTCCCACATCACCTACAGCTGTTGATCCAAAAGAAGGCAAAAAACCCAGTCTGAAATGCTCGCCAATGTGCAACATACTGGGAAAAAATTCCTTCTTGACCCCAGAATGGCGTCAGATTTCTCCTTGGATCAAGAAGCTTTTACCCACATATTAAATATTATAACCCTTAATATTCTGTGTCTGCAGGAAGTCATCTAGTCATTTTTTAAAAGTCTGTACAGTCTCTGACCCAACCACCTCGACAGGCAGAGAATTCCACAGCTTTATTGTTCTCACCGTAAAATAACCCTTCCTATGCTTTAGGCTGAATTTTCTTTCTTGCAGTCTAAATGGATGACCCCGTGTCCTGTGTATAGTCCTGTTAATGAATAGGTTATCAGACAATGGTTTATAATGGCCCCGTATATATTTATATAAGGTTATCAGATCCCCTCTATGGCGCCGTTTCTCTAAACTAAACAGGTTCTTCCTTGTTACCAAGGGGGAAAAAAATGTAGACCCCTGTAAATTATAGGGACCAGGCAGTTGCCCCTTTTGCCCTGCAATATTGAAGCGCTAAATAAAAAGTGGAGAATCTATAGCCTGTAGCTTAGACCAACAGAGTGACAAATAGGCAAGATTGGGGTTCAGTAAATCTTCAAGATCAGGTTTTGCAGGAAAAAAACATACTGGACTAGACCTGTCTAAAGTATTAATGGTTAATTTGGAACCGTCATGTTGCAAACATGGAGAAAAGAGGCTTGTCCTTTTCAAAGAATGTAAATGAAATAAGCAGTAAAACTACCTCTGAGTGTGGAAGAAATATTTTCCAAAGCTCTTCAATATTTAGACAAGCAAGAGAGTTTGGTATTACTACCAAGCAGCCAAATTAATAAGTGAATATCCAAAAACCAGGACAAGCGGACCATTAGGTTTGAGGATACTGACAAATATTGAGTTAGGTGCTTACGTCACAAAGTTCTAATATAATTTGCATTTCTAGCACATAAAGCAGCTTTTTTATGTAAAATGCTGTATTTCAACCAAAATATAAATCTCAAGAAGTGTCAACTGTGATCAAATCAATAGTATATATATATAAAACACGGCCATTAATGTGAAAACACAGCTTTCATTTGCTCATATTTTTTAGTGTTTGCAAATGTTATTTTTTTTCTAACACAATGGGTTAACCTTCAACATTTCAGGACAGACGGTTTCATCTTCCAAGCGATAAACGAAGGCAGGAAAATAAAATGACACTGTTGAATGAACTGTAAGGAAATAAAGTGCACAATGTGTGATAATGCCATGACTTTGTGTTATTACACAGTTCTGGGCTGAAAAGATATGGCTTGACGGGTAATTTGTCATGCTGTGCAATAGAGAAGAACGCTAGAGAGACTTCAGTCGGAAGAAAATTACACAAATAGTAGGGTGGAAAGGTATAATTGAAGATGGCAAAGGGCTGAATGAAAGACATTTAAAATTACTGTACTGACTATGACCTGTTAAATGCACTTGGGTGTGGAATCTTGGCCTCAGAAGAAGTTGTGTTAAATGACTGTGGGCTGTAACACTGCGTGGAAAATGTCAATCATCGAATTCTCCTTTAAAACAGGAGAAAAAAAATACAATGTGCATCTGACAGCAAATTTGGATTTTTCTTTCCGGGTAAATAATTATCTAAAAATACTACGCACAATGACCCGTAAAATTCTATAAATATCTGAACATGAAAGCATTTTTAAAAATATTTTTTCATTTTTATTTTTAATGATTATCATGTTATCATTTTTCTATATGTAATATATTTTTGGCTGTATTGTGATAATCATAAAGTGAAAGCTCGGGGTATGGATACATAGAGGCATTTCCCAGTACTTTGTCATACCCAAAATGATGGAAATTGGGTTATTTTTAAATCCCACTATTCACTTTTTAATTCACCGACTAGGAAAAAAAAAACTCAACAGGTAAACACGTTGTATATACCTTAGTATACATAAAAAATATATAATATGGCAGTAGAATATGGATAACTAAATAAACATCTCTGCATGTGAATTGTGTAAGAGGGAATTTTATATAGCAATTACGACATCTTTCTGAGTTCCAAATACACTGAGCCACATTACGATCTCCACGCTAAAATGGGGGTGGTAGGGAGAAAAAACTACTCCCGCAGTTTTCCCCCTATCGTCCCTGTTTTAGCATGGAATTACAATGCAGGCGCTTAAAAAGCTGCCTGCATTGTTACTGCATGCTATGGCCCGGGATGCTCGAGGCAGTTTCTGAGCGCTGCCCCGAGCATCCACTTGATGGAGTCCATTGGACTCCATTGAGCCAGACGCCAGCGGTCACATGACCTGCCGGATCTCGCCTCGCGAGATCCGGCCGGTCAGCGTAGTGATAGGCAGGGAGAGACTGGGGGGACTTTTTCCCCCAGTCTTTCCCTGCTCCCGCCGGACGGAGGAGGCGGTTGGAGCCGTGGTCCTCGCCGCGGGACAGGAGGTGAGCATAGGATTCTGTTTTTTATTTTTTAGGCTGGTGTTAACGGATTCTGCAGACGCGGAATCCGTTAACATCAAGTCCTGGCTCTGGTTAACTTTCCGCTAACCAGAGGCGGACGTTAATCATCGTTAGAATATTTGTAATCCTAACGCTGATTAACACTTTGCGCTCCCCATGTTAAGTATAGGGAGCGCAAAGTACAGTAACCTCGCGCAGAGTAGCACAAGGTACCTGCTCGCGCAGGTGAGCGTTAACATTAGCGACAAGATCGTAATTTGGCCCTCTGCCTGGCAAAAAAAAGGAAGCTGTTGGACTGCCTTTTGCTTTGATTACAGCACACATTCGCTGTGGCATTATTTCGATAAGCTTATTCAATGTCACAACATTAATTTCCACACAGAGTTGCATTAATTTGTTGCCAAGATCATATGTTGATGATGGGAGAGTCGGACGTTGCGTAAAGTCTTCTCCAGCACATCCCAACGATTTTCCATGGGGTTAAGGTCTGGAGTCTGTGGTGGCTGGCCAATCCATGTGTGAAAATGATGTCTCATGCTCCCTGAACCACTTTTGCACAATTTGAGCCCAATGAATCCTGCCACTGTCATCATGGAATATACCGGTGCCATCAGGGAAGAAAAAGTGTATTGAAGGAAAACCTGCTCATTCAGTATTTTCAGGTGATCAGCAGACCTAAATTTTTTGGTCACTCAACAGTGCTGAACCTAGATACAGGAAAATGGTGTCGCACCTGAGCCCTACTGGGGCGGCTGAAACAACCAGACGTATCCAGCTCAGTGACATCTATAAAACATAACAAGAAAAAAAAATGTCATCTGCATTTACCCCTATAACACCATGGGAAACAAAACACAGTTAGTGGTTTTTGTGTACTTGAATGGCCATTGACATTTTAAGCCCGCCTGCCACGTCAAGGCACCTCCAGTAAGGCGAGTAATATCTAATGTAGCCAAAAGCTGCTCCTTGAGCAACCACATATGTTCATGCTCTGTCTCAGTCATGAGACAAACTGGTGGGTTTTCTTTTTTGATGAACCTACACCTGATCAACTGAAGCAACCTCAGGTCACAACAGGCTCGTACGGTAAATGTTGGCTTTTTTCAGGGGGCCAGATAGTCTCTATTTTACAATCTGTCATGTCTATTCAAAGAAAGGTGAAACTCAGGAGAATGACTGGAGAAGTGAAAATTCTAGATCAAAATAGCCAAACCAGAAAAATTCTTCCATTTATCTCACTTTCCAAATCGGCTATTTGGTCTAGAATCTTGTTCTTTTCTCCTGCCAGTTCTCCTGGCTTACACCTTTCTCTGAATAACCTTGCATATCTATCTTCAATGTATCTATCTGTATGTTTGTTTATCTATCACTGCACTTCATCATATTTCAATCCTATCCACAAGCTAAGCTCATTGTATAGCATGGTGATGTTTTAAGTATAACAATTTACCTTTTACCATTGGCAAGATGAATTCTGTTTGAATCCAACAACTAAGCTTTCTCCTGTGACGGCTTTTCAAAATTATGTACCAGTAATCAAGACTGTCACCTCAATGTGTTTAGCTCAATTATGATAGAAGGACAGAGTGGGAAGCCTGGCACAAATGATTTGTTTACTTTGTCTAAATCCTAGTAATGATTTGCCTCCTCAGAGATCACAGGAGCAGGGATTCTGCAGATTGATGTTTGAGCATGCAGCCAAGATACAAAGTTTGGGTTGTTTCTCTATTATAGTTATTAAGTATCAGAATAAAATATTAATTCTGACTGCTGTGCATGGAAACCTTCAGAAAATTATAATAAGATCAGTATTGAAGCACTTGGCTAGTGATGATTCGGATTTTCCAGGATAAGGTGACATAAGATTAATAAATATAATTATATTTTGAAAGCCGTAGCATAACAGCATGGAATAAAAAAGCTATACCTATCCTACTCATTAATAATGATAACAAAATGTAGACATGCAGAAATACTTTGACAGTATTCTGTTAGTACCCCGAAAAGCAAATATATTTCCTAGACTACAGATGTCAGGACCACTACACGCTCTACTGCGAAAGATGCTGGGTTAAGCTGCTCACTATCTGTCTAGCCTAGACCCAGATAATGACTGCATGGACAACAAGCCCCTGCGCACTTGCTTACCTATCTGTCCCTGCACACTTTCTCTCGCAACAGGTACGTAGAGTGCAATACAATGGTCCCAGGATTGCAACGCAGTATAAGTCTTCTCTTGAAGCGGGTAATGAATACGTCTCCCACAATCCCTGGTCTCACTCTCCTATTCTATTAGTTATGCTGCCACCAGTCCTCATGGACACTATGCGCGTCGCAGTGAGAGACGCAGGGCTAAGCAACCGCACTGTCTGCCTACCCTAGACCCAGACAGTGACTGCATAGACAACAATCCCTGCTGTCCCCAGCGACCGCAACTCACAATTTCGTATATACCCGAGTTTAAAACAATCAGCAATACTCCAGTCTCTTAGTTAGCATGGATCGAATATCAGGCAGAAAGCAGATCTTAATAAGGAATATTTATTATGATATAGAAAAAATTATCACAGTGCATTTGTTATAAAAAAGATGGATAGGATAAATCAATTAATTACACATTACACACAAACAGCAAACAAATAAAAGGGAGATAACAGCAGATCCTTGTTACTTACAATATACACTAGACGATCAGCCATAGGGAGATTCTATTAGGAGCTGGCAATATTCCCTCAATTCTCGATTAGGGATGAGCTGTTCGGTTCGATCAGTTCGGAGTTCGATTCGAACATCGGCAGTTCGAAAGTTCGCGAACTTCGAACTTTTTGGCGTGTACGGTTAGAGTTCGAATTTTTTTTAAAAAAAAAAAAGTTTAAAAAATGCTTAAAAAATACAAATAAATCTAGAAATAAAGAGACTCTTTACTGCAGAATATGATAAGCAACGGTTTATTAGATATTGAATTAAAAACTAATGTCTAAGTGCAAAGTTTTCTCACCTCTAAATGACCTGTGCTCTCAAACGGCGTAAACAACAGGTGTTTAATTAGTGTTTGGAAATAACATGTGCTTCTAATTAGTCTGGTCTCATGAATTTGATACATTATATGCAGACTGGGAGTGCTAGGTGTCATGTGTGGGTCTGTGATGGCGATGTTTCCATACATCCTACAAATCCGCCACTTCACGGGCAGGTTATGGGGACCTCCTAGGCACGATATTTGAAGGAATTTTTCGTTTTTATTTTTAACCCTTATTTTATGGAAAACTCACTGTTCCTTTAACCCTTTTACTGCTGAGGCATTTCACCGCTGTGTGCTGAGCTAATTTTTACCGCTTTCGCTCATCATGTTTAAACGCAATTTGAAGCCACGTTTTATTATACGACCCAGACATATTATATATCGTTCTTTCCGGCAGACTCGGCAGATTCATAATATATCATTTTTATATGTATACGTCATGTTCTGCCTCTATATTATAACAGAAAATGCAATAAAACTTGAATTTTTAATGATCTGCAGCGTGTAAAGTGTTTTTTTTCACCTTGTATCACATGAACATTTGCGATTATATTTTCTATGGGGTGCACTTGTACAAAAATTAGAAATGGGGACTTTCTTTGGGGGAATTTTTTGGGGAGAATTATGTGATTTTTAGCAAACGCACACCATAGAAAAAAATAATTAGTGCAGCATCATTGTTCACATTATAATTGAAATGTGAACAATATTGCTGCATTAATAAAAATAACACACAAAAAAAATGTACCTCCTATCTTCTCCACCAGGGGATTCTGGGCAGCTAGGGGTTCCCCAGCTATCTGACGTCATCACGCTATGCGTGAGGACGTCAGGCAGTGAGGGGGGACCCGGGGGTGGAGCCTCCATCCAAGATGGCGGCCCCCACCGGAGCTAGGCCGCACTTTGGCGCTGCAAGGCGCCGAAGTGCGACCCGGTGCCTAAGGGGTTAAAGCCAGGCACCGCTTAAAAGGGGAGACTCTCCCCTTTTAAGCGGTGCCTGGCTTTTTTTGGTGGGACCTCCCGATCAGGAGGGAGAGGGATCCGAACGGATCCCCCCTCCCTTTCAGGTGTTCTCCCGGCATTGCCGGGGGTCGCCTGGAAATGATGTCATCGCGCTTGGCGCGATGACGTCATTTACGTCGGGAGGAGCTTGACTTCAGCATCTGAGGACGCTGAAGTCAGAACTCCACGGGACCCAGGACAGAGAGGTGAGTATCTCCGGCAGGGGTCCCACTAAGCTCATGACGTCTGGGACACGACCTCTTCAGCATAAAGCGGGAGTAACTGAGGACGTGTCCCACACGTCGTCAGCAGTGAAGGGGTTAAAAACTTTTTGTCCTTGTTTCCTGCCCCCAGGGCACTACCCGGACCCGGACATTGTTTTTAAATGTTTCTATACATCCTACAAATCCGCCACTTCACGGGCAGGTTATGGGGACCTTCTAGGCACGATATTTGAAGGAATTTTTCGTTTTTATTTTTAACCCTTATTTCATGGAAAACTCACTGTCCCTTTAAAAATGTTTTTTTTTTACTTTTTGTCCTTGTTTCCTGTCCCCCAGGGCTACCCGGACCCCCATACACCTTTTATGGCAAATATCTAGCATATATGCCCTCTTGGAGGGCACTCTAAAAATCAAACTTTGAGCCCCATTGACTTGTATTGAGTTCGTGTTCGAGTTCGAGTTCGAATTCGAACTTTTGAAAAGTTCGAAAAGTTCTAATGCGAACGTAACTCGGGGGTGTTCGGCTCATCCCTATTCTCGATTGACCTCCAAGGAAATAGCCCCGAGCCATGCTTGATTCAGAATATATATAGGGCTGCCTTCTTTCTAAGTCCAGCCTCCTAGCTGGCAGAGCCTTTGCCTACAATCCCCTCTCCGAGCATGCTCCGTACGCTTCGTCGTTAATCTTTAATTGCCCAAAGGTGTCCATCTTCCCCCCAGACCCCCCTTAGGGATCAAGGGATGTGCTTCCTTTCTTTGAAGATAGGGCCTAAATCTTGGTGCCGGGCTGGCTCCCAAGGTGCGACTAACAGGCTATACGACATGTCAGTTCACAAAAGACATTCCATTTTACAGCCACGTGTTATATCCTCCCCCCAAGGGAGAAAGCTAACCATTTTAATTACATTTTAGTACTTTCTCCCGACAGCTGTGGACACAGAGACACGCTCCCCAAATGGTCAGACACAAATATGAATATGACTCTATATGGAGGAGATATGTATAAACAGGCACATAGACACATATACACAGGCAGACCCTTATATAGATAGAAATACAGATCTAATCTGCCCCATCTCCCATCTCTAATCTGCTACAACAGATTATGGGCCCTATTACATCCTTAACGCAAAAACGCACTCTAAATGCGTGTTTTTTTGTGCGAAGCTTTAAACTTTAACGCACGAAAATCACCGCTGGAATTACATTCCTCGCGCATTTTTTCATCTGTCGGGAAATTGCGCTCGTAAAACCGACACGCAAAAATGCACGCACAGTACCGTTGTGCGCAGAAATCAGTGAGCGCAATGCAATTTTTGACGCGAGTCCGTCATTTTTGTGCGGACTGCGCACAACATTCGTACGTTTTGACGCGAGTCCGTCATTTTTTGCGGACTGCGCACAACATTCGTACGTTCTGACGGAAGACAAGGTAGTGGCTGTCATTTTTGACGGATCTAGTAAAAAAAAGTGCGCATCGACATTCTCCGTTGTGAATCCGCAGTTTGGTATGGTCAGGTTGTTACAATTTGCCGTTATCACCAGCTTTGCAAAGACGTTAAAAAATGCACGCAGACGCTGTGCGTTAAATTTTGCGCTAAGATTGTAATACCATGCGCGCACCAGTGCACAAACGATTTTGCGCTCACAATGTTAAGTATAGGACGCGCGCAGTACATTACGCTCACGCAGGGTTCGCGCAGGTTCACCCGCGGTAGACGTTAACGCGTATTTTTTGTGCAGACATTTTAATACGACGTTCTGCGCAAAGGGTTAATGCGTTTTTGCGCACGTGTTAACGTTTGCGCGAAGAATGTATTAGGGCCCTTTAATTTTACGTCTACTTTATTTGTAAGTTTTATAACATACATATAGTTTTTCATAGTACTGAGGTGTCAGATTAAATTTGATGAGTACGTCGTGTGCAGCTTAACAGAGGAGCAAACCATTGACTGAAGTAAGAAGTGAAAGCTGGGTGGCTTTTCAAAAGAGAAAATTTAAATTTTAACACTTTTCTGGCTGGCTGCAAATGGGAGTAACTATTACTAAGGTACTATAGGGCAATTAATAGGAATGAGTTAACAGAAAAGACTTAAGGGGCTCAATGAATTCAGCATTTATCGCAGGGTCCCCAAAGTGCGAACGATTGGATCTACCGAACGCCACCAAAAAAACACCGAACGTATCAGAAAAAACGACTAAATAACAACAAATGCATCCGATAAACTACCGAACGCAGCCGCTGACTGGCGAACGCAAACGACGATCCACCGAACAGACTGCCGAACGCATCCTATCACCCGCCGAACGCTGCTGAAAAAAGCCAACCAGCCGCCGAATAGCGGTAACAAAAAACACAATTTTTAAAAGGCGTTTTAAACAAAAAATAATGCATGGAAATAATGTATAAGGTCTTATGAATAATAATAAAAACGTCTGTTACAGATTAAAAAAATGCCATTAAAAGAAATCGGAATCGAAACTTTAGCTGAAAAAAAAATCCAGAAAAATGCCTAAAAAAATTCTAAAAAATTAATTAATAAAAATACTTTTTGCTGCAAATGAAGACAATAAACGATTAAATAAAAATTTAATAAAAACTTTTTTACATTCCTATGGGATTCGCCTGTATAACCCTGTTGAACAAAAGCACCGAAAATGTGGGCATTTTGCCAACTTTTCACAGCTGTTCGGTGTTCTTCGAATAGATTAACAACTTGGCGAATTGCCTGTACATACAGTGCCTGTTCGGTGCCTGCTCGAGGGCAGTGAAATCCCCATGAAAAAGCACTGTTTCGGCTATTCAGAGAACACAAACCAGCAGTGAAAGGTTCCCAAAATGCCCTGCCATTCGGTGGTTTCATGCGGCAGATTTATTCAGGCGAATCCCATAGGCTTCAATGTTAAAAATATTCTGGTTTTAAATCAATATCTAATAAACCGTTCATTATAAAATTCTGCAGTAAAAAGTCTCTTTATTTATAGATTTTTGGGATATTTTAAGCATTTTTCTGTTTTTTTTTTTAAAAAGTCCGATTTTATTTTTTATTTTTTTAAGTTTACTTATTTTTTCTGTAACCCTTTTTATTATCATTCCCTGGACCTCATATGTGAATTTCAGACATTTTCGCTCAGTAGTTTCTTTGCAAACAGCTTTTCACTTTTCAAACATTCAAGCAAACTGTTTTCCTAATTTATTCACTTCACTTGTCTGCGGTGTCGGCTTTTTCCGGCGGCTTCACTGCGTGTGATCGGCTCCTGCTCGGGTTTTTCTGTGGTTGTCGGTGGGTTAATCCAGATGTTTTTGTGGGTTTCGGTGTGCATTCGCCGGGTTTTCCAGTTAGTTTTCGTCGGGTTTGCAGCAGCTTTTCCCTGCAATTCGGGGACCCTGTGGTGCTTGCTGAATACACCACAGGGTCACCGAAATGGGATCGGCAAAACAAACTGATTTGAAGAGAACGAAAAGTCACTGAACGTGCGGTGACTTTTCGATTCTCTTTGAATAACCCTGTATGAGTTAATTTCCTACAGAGCACCGCGATTATGGATTAACCTCACAGACACCATCAAATCTTCCCCCACTCTTAAGTCACTCAAGAGCTCCCTATTAACATACCTCAATGCGGAATGCACCTGTAAACATGTAACATAATGACTATTTCCTACATATTTATTTTCTGTTAATATGTATATTTGTGTTGTTTTTTTAATATCTTGCATTGTATTACTTTGTATTTCTGTAACGACCTTAACATTTCAATGTTCTTGAACCCAGGACATACTTGAAAACGAGAGAAATCTCAATATATCCTTCCTGGTAAAATACTTTATAAACAAATAAATAAATAAATGCTTCCATGTGTCTCATTTGAATAGGAATGCCAACCTCCACGAGACTCCCTGCAGGCAAATACAATAGCTTCTCTTTCCAGCAACCAGATCATCCATCCACACACACTTTCAAGACTCTCAATGCCAGTTTTTCCAAAATTCAAGGGAAATTTAAAAAGGAAAATTTTCAGAGGAAAAAAAGTTACTTTAAAATTCCCCAACTGTTTTGACCTTAAAACTAGGTGTGAACATTTTGAAAAGGAGCAAGGTCAAAGAGGCCCAGTTTTCAAACCAACTAAAGAAACATTTACCAAATCTATCTTATTACACCAAGGGTATTGCCTGACCACAGTCAGGCATCCAAAAATTCCATCAACCTCTTGGTTGTTCCTCTCCACGGAAATCTTTAGTAAAAGGCAAAATATTTTTACGGTCTGAATAGAAACCAGAGAATGCCTTTTCTGGGGAGCAGGAATGGTGCATCTTGAAGCTCACCACCATACAGTTGGAGTGAGACACAAAGCATGCTTCCATGTGACTCATTTGAATAGGAATGCCAACCTCCACGAGACTCCCTGCAGGCAAATACAATAGCTCAGCCCTCAAAATTTCCACTCGCCTACACGCAGTCTGCCAGTATAAATTACATGCGGGCGAGTGGGGCTGACTGACCCGTCGGGTGCCGCTGCCTGGTTGATCCTCAGCTGCCACCATGTTGATCCTCAGCGACATATCTGCTGCACGGCAGCGTGCCTCCCACACTTATAACATAAGTCTGGGAGTCACACTGCTTCTGCGCTGCCCTCTCCCGCGCGACCTCCAAGATTCACGTTTGGCGGGTCACCTGACCAAGCCATGTGAAGCGTCATTGGTTGCTCACAGCGTTCTCCACGCAGAGAGGGAGGCGAGAGCGCGGAAGATAGCCACACAAGGAAGAGCAGCCGAGGCCCGATCTGCCACCTGGGAGTTGCACTAGTGAGTGACTATGGGGCCTGTGCATGTGCCACTCTAAAGGGACATGTGCCACTCTAAGGGGACCTGTCCCAAACTAAGGGGACATGTGGCAATCTAATGAAGGGGGACCTGTGCCAAACTAATGAAATGGAGCTCTGTGATGCGCTCATACACCCTGCACATAACTGGCAGTTTTATTACTATGCATCTCTGTCTTGCGCTCATACACCCTGCACATAACTGGCAGTTTTATTACCGTAGAGCTCTGTCTTGCGCTCATACACCCTGCACATAACTGGCAGTTTTATTACCGTAGAGCTCTGTCTTGCGCTCATACACCCTGCACATAACTGGCAGTTTTATTACTATGCAGGTCTGTCTTGCGCTCATACACCCTGCACATAACTGGCAGTTTTATTACTGTAGAGCTCTGTCTTGCGCTCATACACCCTGCACATAACTGGCAGTTTTATTACTATGCAGGTCTGTCTTGCGCTCATACACCCTGCACATAACTGGCAGTTTTATTACTGTAGAGCTCTGTCTTGCGCGCATACACCCTGCACATATTGTTAATGTTATTTATTTTTGTAACTTTATTCTGAACACAACATTTAACAGTGTCGTAAGATAATTTAAGAGGGCGTGTTTAGGGGCGAAGTTAAAGTCAGGTAGGTGGGGCAACTGGTGGCAAGTAACTCTTAAGGCCTGGCTAGTAGCTTGGGACTTGAAATTTTGAGCCCTGCAATAGCTTCTCTTTCCAGCAACCAGATCATCAATCCACACACAATGTCGAAACTCTCAATGCCAGTTTTTCCAAATTTCAAGGGAAAATTAAAAAAGACATACTTGAAAATGAAAGAAATCTCAATGTATCCTTCCTGGTAAATTACTTAATAAATCAATAAATAAATGAATCATTCTGGGTTTCATCTATTGGTCTGTCCACAATTGCAACTCAGCATTTCGAACTATTAACAATTAATAGAGTAATCTGGTAAATGATTTGACAGATGACAAAGATATTAGATGAATTATGAAAGACATAGAAGACTGGCTGACAAATTCTTGGCGTCTATGCGGGAAAGGTGTCCCACCAATGACGGGATAGTATTAATCCGTAGATAATACAGGGTGTCTGAATGAAAGGTATCAAAATAAGCCTTCAAATTTTAGAATGAATTTATTACATACTGTACACTTCTGGTTTGCGCTAATATAAGGGGGAAAAAACTTTTTTCCTCACTACTATTGTCTCAACGAATTTCATTGTGGGCACCATTGCTAGCTCGACAAAAATCCATATAAAATTTAACCTTATTCCAAGGTTGTTGGGTGTAACTGTCACAGCTTCACAATCCAGGTGATCCCTAACAATGTATAAACACAATCGTGAGATCACACAAAGAATGTATAATACGTATCTTTCGAGTAATTCTCGCCCAGCGTTTCCTCCCAAAGATGCTGATAACAGGTATACAAAAAACTAATTGGGGGAGTAAACTCTATAAAGAGATAAAGAAATATATTATGGTGCAATAAAACACTTATTAGTGGGAAGAAAGCCCCCTCCTTTAGATCACACTCACAAAATGTACAAAATTAAAAGGCACATCAATGATTACCGCTCCCCTGGATAGGCACAGCCGGAAATGGTTACCCCGCCGACAGGAAAATACACGTCAAACTGGAAGATAAAAAGATGTTTCATTTAATTTTGTACATTTTGTGAGTGCGTTCAAAAGGAGGGGGCTTTCTTACCACTAATAAGTGTTTTATTGCACCATGATATATTTCTTTATCTCTTTATAGAGTTTACTCCCCCAATTTGTTTTTTGTATCCCTAACAATGTGGCTGAAATATGAGCTTGTCTGCAATCAAACAAGATGAGGACACTGAAAAGGGGTTCCTAGTAGGGATGAGCTGTTCGGTTCGATCTGTTCGGAGTTCGCATCGAACATCGGCCGTTCGACAGTTCTCGAACTTTTAACTTTTTGGGACGTTCGCCAAAAGTTGTTTTTTTTTTTTAAAAAAATGCTTAAAAAAATACTAAAAAAAATCTAGAAATAAAGAGACTCATTACTGCAGAATATTATAAGCAACGGTTTATTAGATATTGTATTAAAACGGGAATATTTTCAACATTGAAACCTATGTGATAAAACATTCTTGTTACTAAAACATCAGGCAGACACGGCCCTCTAATCAGGCACTGTAGAGGGCAGCCTGCAGGGGCCTCCCAAGGATCCCCTTGAGTAGCATGCGGCCGCCGGATAACAGAGCTGCGACTGTGCGGGCTAGCCGCCCGGGTGCATGTGGCAGAGACAGGCAGCGCAGGGAGGGAGCCACTGCACCTGCGGCTACGGCAGACCCCCCCCACAACCAGGATCCAGGGAGCCCCCACTGACCACCAGGCTAAGGTAAGCCGACACATTTCTAAAAAAATAAAATCCGAGGACATTTTTAAATGTCCCCAGGAACATAAAATAAAACCTTTTTTTTCTTTCTCTACCTGGCTGAATGTATTTAATTATATATATTAGATACATTCAGCCAGGTAGAGGGGGGTGGCATGAGGGTTGCGCGGGGTCTCAGGCAGTGGTTTGTTTTTTTTGTGTGTATATTTTTAGCAAATTTATAGGGGAAGGTAAAGGCAGGTATGATATATATATATTTATATAGATAAGATATATATCTATATTCTTATAAATATATATATCCAGACTTGTATTACACACACATTTTGGCAACTAATTCCCGCCCCCCATTTGGATGATCCCTCCAGAAGAAATGTTGAACCCGATAGAGCAGAGAATAATATATATATTCTCTGCTCTGTTGGGTTTAACATTTCTTCTGGAGGGATCAGCCAAATGGGGGGGGGGTGCATTTAGTTGAGATTGTCCACATGCCACCCCCCATGTGTGTATGTGTATATATGGGATGAGATCTGTGGGTGGGTGTATATATATATCTGCGTGTTGATATATACGTATATATAGGTCTGCGTGTTGATTTGTACGTATATGTCTGTGTGTGGTATCAATGCATCCCTACTCTATACACGGCGCTCCGTGTCCCTATAATATATATGATCAGGGGGTTACCTTTTTTTATATTTTTTTACTATTCCTATTAAATTAACAGTAATTTTTGATGTATTTTATTCAGTAGAAACATTTTTTTGCCTATATAACATGTGCTTTGTGAAAATAAAACGGTTTTGTGTGTACATTTTAATTTAGTTAGTGGATTCCTGTCCAGTGCGGTGAGAAGCAAATGTAATGTAGTGTAGATACGCTGTCTCAGCCTTTATTCCTGCATCGCTAGTTTACCGAATCAGTTTGTATACTTGTTACTGACCCTGCTTGTTCTGAGGACCTGATCTGTTGCTGACTTTGCCTGCCATTTGACTATTCTCTCTGTGTATTCCCTGCCTGTTCTGTTTGCTTCCTGTTGCTACTGGTGTGCATCGATTCTCACCATATACAGTAGCGCAGTACAAGTGCCTAAACATTGCTGACCTTAAACATTGCTGACCAAAACCTCCACCACTGCACTCTTCCGCAATACCACAGGTGGGTTACTTATGGTGTGAAGGCACTTGCTGCCACCAAAGGCACAATATTTGGGTGCACTGCCACTGACGCCTATACCAGATTCATATCATTTTAATATTTGACCGCAGGGTCCAACCCTGCACTCTTCCACAATACCACAGAGGGGTTACGGTGTGACGGCACTGTTGCCGACACTAAAGGCCCAATTTTAAAGCACCTATTGTTACTTTCATCCAAAGCCTGCATAAGTTTCACCATAATTTAGCCAAAAAATCACTAAACTTGTTCTGCGTGTCCTAAAATGTCTCCTCTTTTCATACAGACTGCCGCCCCAAGCAGTTGTTTATGAATAGACTAAACGAAAACCATTTACCGTCATTTGAAATGTCATTTTTTTTGTTTTTAAATGTTTCTATACATCCTAGAAATCCGCCACTTCACGGGCAGGTTATGGGGACCTCCTAGGCACGATATTTGAAGGAATTTTTCATTTTTATTCTTAACCTTTATTTCATGGAAAACTTACCGTTCCTTTAAAAACATTTTTTTTTTACTTTTTGTCCTTGTTTCCTGTCCCCAGGGCACTACCCGGACCCCCATACACCTTTTATGGCAAATATCTTGCATATATGCCCTCTTGGAGGGCACTCGAAAAATCAAACTTTCGAGTCCCATTGACATGCATTGAGCTCGGTTCGTGCTCGAGTTCGAATGCAAACCGAACACGGGGGTGTTCGGCTCATCACTAGTTCCTAGAGGCGCAAATAAATGTTTTAAATCAATTTGCTTAGGTGAAATACCTAGACATATGCCCAAACAACCGTTAAGTACTGCAAACCAGATCTAAATTTTGCAATCCTTACAGTAACCACTTGGTATGAGAAAAAAAGGGGCTCGTCAATAGACCAGCAGGTCTCAAATTTGTGCAAACTTTCAATAACCTCTAAAAAGACAGCGATGATCAACTTTTAGCATGCATAAATCTTCTAATTTCGGTGATATATTGGTATACAGTAAAACCACATGTTCAAATGCATATATAAAGTGCATGTGCTCATATATAATTTCTATTTCATAAAGTGCATACATAAAAAGTGTTAAATTGATGGCACATAAATCAGGGATAATGTCCTCTCTTAAATGAGAATATTCATTGCTAGGTAATTCCTAAAACCACAAAAAGTGTACGTGCAAAAGTGCAAAATGCAAAAAAATAGTCATATAAGTGTTCACAAGTCTCTGTACAGCAAACTAGTTGCGCTGTGAAATGTGATGTTCTGTTGCCGCAACTCTTCTCCTTAATTGACGAATCTCAGTTCAATTATGTGGGGAGAGAGAGAGAAAGAAAAACAATAGTGCAGACTGTTTTCCTATAGCTTCTGGTGAGTATATAGTAAAAAACCCACTCACGGATTATTGAGCCTAATGGATCCCGGCTCTAGGTTGAAGCGCTTTACACCAATTATAGAGTGGCGTTTCCCTTCTTTATGTCCTCCAATTGGCCTCAAATGAAATACACACAGAGAGACAGTGCTCCCATAGTATAACACAGTTTTTATAAAAACACGGTATATACTGTATGTGCTGTTGGTCTAACTCACCAATGATGGAGCCTCGGTTATCTCAGGCTCGGCTTATGCGCGATGGCACTCCTTAATAAGGTGGGTACCTGATCCCTCTCTCTCGAACCGTCTATCAGCTCCCGTTTACAGAATTGAGTTGATTCCAGGATAGGTAGATGGAGGAGAGGGGGATCCCCTGCTGTTGTGCTTCTCTCAGACCTCCAGTTACAGTCCGGAAGGTTAAAGTTGATGAATAAATCTGATTCCGATGGAATTTATAAAACGAGGGTATGGTAAAAAAGGAAAATTCATTTAAGGTTAAAACATATGAGGGGGGGTGTGGGTATACTAAAACGTGTTTCGGCACTTTGCCTGTGCCTTCTTCAGTCAGTATGGCGTAGTAAGATGAGGACACTAGCTGGTGCATGTGCATGAGTGGGTTTGGGTAAAAAATTTAAGTCAAGAGACAAAGTTTTTTTTAAAAAATTATAATTGTTTATTAGTTATAGTACATAATACAGTTAACATCATACACAAATTTTTTTAGGATCACATATGACTTTATGATTAGTTTTAGCAAGCCATTGGAAGTCGTCTCTGTTACCTACATTATCTGAAGTGATAAGTAAAGTAGATAGGATATGTAAATATGAAGAAATGTTTGCAAAAGTACATGATTTAATGACTATCCATAAAAAAAGGTGGTTAGGCTGGTTGTCCTTCAGATCTTCGGGTACGTCTCTGTAACCAAGTAATTATAGACTAAGCTGATTGGAGAGATACTGTCTTGTGTTTTCCCCCTTTCCCTTTTTTTTTGTGTATGTTTATGTGGTGTTGTCCTAAAAAAGAAGTAAAGGGAAAAGAAAGAGGGGAAAAAAAGTATTACTGGTGTAAATAAGGGATCATAGAATAATTAAAAGATCTGTGAAAATCTAAGTCATATGTGATCATAAAATAGAGACAAAGTTTGCATAGAAACAATATGGGATGCACAGTTGGCCCAAATCAAGTCTTCAAAGCATTATCAATGATTGAGTGACGAAAAAGAATTTGAGTTCTTTAGACACATGTTTTGTAATCCAATGACTGGTTCATCACTGTTAGGTTACGGTCATTTACAGCGAATTCTAAAAATGCAAAGCATAGTAAGTCCTGATGTACAATAACCGAGCCAGAAAATCTCAACAGATAGGTTATACATCGTTAACATTGCCCCACTCATTAATTCTATCGGCTTGAGTGGAACATGGCCCTATATTTTTTTACTGCCTATCCCCACCCAGCAGCTATGTAGACGTTCTCCTGAAGCATTCAATAGGAAAGGACTATGAGGGTTATTCAAAGAGAGCAGAATTGGCCCAGAAATTGCACTGAACAGTGAATTTTCCCATACGGTTCAATTTCGTGACCATTCATCTATTCAAAAAGCAGGAAGTTCGCCAAATATTGGCGAATTGCCAGTGAAATACAGTGACCTTCGGCAGCAGTGAACTCCCATAGAGAAGTAATGGTTAATCTGTTCACAGAACGTCGAACAGCAGAGAAATGTCAGTGAAATGCCCTGATTTTCGGTGGTTTCATTTTACAGGTTTAAACAGCCGAATCCTATAGGATTCAATGTAAAAAAAAATCTCCATTTTGTTTAAATATTTATTCAACCGTTTATTCTTTTCATTTGCAGCAAAAGGACTCTATATTTATTTATTTATTAGGATTTTCTTGGCATTTTTCGTGATTTGTTCGCCAATTTTTTCCTGTAACAGTCCTCTTTATTAATATTCATAGGACCTTATATATTATTCCCAGGCATTTTCATGCAGTACTTTGCTTGAAAATGCCTTTTAAAAGTTGCAATTGTTTGTTTACTTTTTTATCCCAGTCGGCGGCTTGTCTGCTTTTTCCGGCGGCTGGTTGGTGGTCTGTTCGGCAGGTCATCGGCTTTTTTTGGATTGATTCAGCAGTTTTGGGGTGGATCGACAGATGCATTCAGTGTGTTTTCGGCGGGTAATCAAATCGATTCAGTTTTTTTCTTTATCAATTCTGCAGTTTTTCGGTGGGATTCGGCATTTTTGCGGCAGATCGTTGGATGCATTCTGTGGGTTTGCAGATCAATTTGGGGTTTTTTCTGAGTTTTTTAGATTAAATCGGTGGGTCGAGTTCAATTCGCCGACACTAAAGTAAATTCAGCATTCACCGCGGGGTCCCCGTTGTGCAGTGAATCGAAGTTGCCGAATTTCGGCTAATGTGAAAAACCCTGTATGACAATTTATAATCCAGGATAACAACCAGAAATACTCATATTAGATCTTATATAGCGACAAGGGAACATCAAAGAAGCAGCTCAATGCTAGGAAACAGTTTATTTACAGGTAAATTATAGACTGAAAGCGTCTGTTAGAATTCATTATTTGGACTGCAATTATTTATTACCATTAACAGTTAGAAGCATAAAGATCATTGGGATTCATTATAAACAGACACTGTCAGGGATGTAATCCTGCATAGGCCAACTATGAGGGAGTGGGAAGGGGGGATTTCTTTTCCTAATGCCCTTTCTTTAAGAGATCTGATATATTTGAGGAGTAAGTGCGTATGAAAGAGCTGTAACACCATGAAGGTAACAGCAATGAGTATAAAAAACTATAAATAAATGTTGACAGAAATGTCTTGGCGTAAATAAGACACTCTGTTTTTGTTATAATTACATTTTTAATATTGACATGATTTCCCCTTATAGGTAGTAAATATTTGTCATAATTTCAGGTTTATGTTCCTGCTCATATTTACATGACATCGGTTGCTGATGCCAGCAGATTTTGGAGTGCATAGGGCAGCACCAAGCCTAAATAAACACCCAACACTGTATTAGAAAAGTATATTTGTTAAGTGTTTTTTAACTTGTTATCGTTACTGTACTAACTTGGAAATATCAGGAGATCAATGCACATTCATTGCTTTAGAAAGGTGTTTTGTGGAAAAAAGTCATTAACTATGTAATCAACCAAATGCATCAAAATGACCATTAGTAGGTTACCCTGGTAAGGCTGGGGTCAGACGAGCGTAGTGTTCACGTCCGTGATTGCGCCTAAAAGTACGTCCATGATAGCATGACAGAAAGCCCATTGGAGCCTGACACATGAAGAATGTCCGCACTGAACTGCGGACGCACAACGGCCGCGGCCCATGGACGCAAGGCAGGCAAGAACATATAACCCCTAGAACGGCCGCACAAAGTGCGCTGCGTCCGCAACGTCCGCATAGCTTTGTGTGTGAGTGATGGAACGTGGTCAGACGGACTGCATTTATACGTCCAGCATTTTTCACGGACAAAATGGTTTTGATTTTTAATTTATTTTCTCTCCTACATCCGTCAAAATATACGTCAGTGAATAAACGACTGTGTGGCCACTACTGTGTCTTCCGTACTGACGTACGTCCGTGTGCAAGGACGCACAGTCCGTAGAAATCACGCTCGTCTGACCCTAGCCTAAGTACTCTGTAAATGGGTCACTGTTAGCAATGTTACAGTACGATACACAGTACATTTAAGGCATAAGTTGAGCTCCAGCATCTTTGTAACGGCAGTATTTACACAAACGCCTGAATTGCTTACAATCCCAAAAATTAATAAATGAATTATACAGGGACAAATCAAAAGGGGAATCACCCCTCAGTAACAACAGTATCACATAAAGACTGCCAGAAGAAGCAGATTGAATGTTTCCTATATAACACCAATCACAAACACATTAAAACATATCATTTACTTGATTACTATTAAAATAAACAAACTATCAAAACTAAAAAAAATAATAATTCACATTTGGATCCTGTTTGTTTCACGTTTTTTATCGTTTTGATAGTTTGTGTATTTTAATAGTAATCAAGTAAATGATAGGTTTTAATGTTTTTTTTTGTTTGGCTTTATATAGGAAACATTCAGTCTGCCTCATCTGGCAATCGATTTGTGATATATTTGTAAAGGCAAATCTGAAATGACCTGCCCCTGTATTTCTTTTTTATATTAACAAGTTAAAAACATAGAGAAAGTTAAACAAGTGTTGAAATATTTCAATTTTATAAAAAAGATTATAAATTCCATGGAAAATAATTCTTGTGATATTATAGTAGGGATGTGCATGACTTTTTTTTTTTTCATTTCATTTCGTTTCGGGGTTTTTTCGGGTCTTTTTTTTCATTTCGGGTCATTTCGGACAGTTTTTGTTTCGGTTCGGTGCGGATCGATTCGGTGATTCGGATTGATTCATTTTTTGGATCAGTTAGTTTTTTGTTTTTTTATGAGTTATAATTAATGCGGCATATGAATCCACATACTGCTGGGACCTTTCCAGCAGTGTGCGGATTCATATGCTGCATTAATTATACTGCAGAAAGTTGTTGCTGAGCAGTGTGCGGATTCATATGCTGCATTAATTATACTGCAGAGAGGCGCTTCCCAGCAGTGTGTGGATTTATATGCTGCATTAATTATACTGCAGAGAGTTGCTTCCCAGCAGTGTGCGGATTTATATGCTGCATTAATTATACTGCAGAGAGGCGCTTCCCAAAAGTGTGTGGATTCATATGCTGCATTAATTATACTGCAGAGAGGTGCTGCCTGGCAGTGTGTGGATTTATATGCTGCATTAATTATACTGGAGAGAGGCGCTTCCCAGCAGTGTGTGGATTCATATGCTGCATTAATTACACTGCAGAGAGGTGCTGCCCGGCATTGTGTGGATTCGTATGCTGCATTAATTATACTGTAGAGGTGCTGCCCAGCAGTGTGTGGATTCATATGCTGCATTAATTATACTGCAGAGAGGTGCTGCCCAGCAGTGTGTGGATTCATATGCTGCATTAATTATATTGTAGAGAGGTGCTGCCCGGCAATGTGTGGATTTATATGCTGCATTAATTATACTGGAGAGAGGCGCTTCCCAGCAGTGCGTGGATTCATATGCTGCATTCAAACCTATGGGTTAAAAAGCCTTGTTTCTTTAAGAAAAGTTAGGAAACCTAAAATTTCCCCCCAAAAATGCCTAAAATATCCTAAAATATAAATAAGGAAAGAAACTTTCATTCTATTGGTCGTTATCTACTTCCCATTCTTAAATATCCAATAAAAAAGGAAATAACTCATAAAAAACGAAAAACTAACTGATCCGAATGGCGAATCGATCCGAATCACCAATCCGAATCTCTCCAAAATTTCAGATTGATTCAAAATTTTCAGATGGCCGATAAATCATTTTCATAAACGCTCCCAAAATACAAAAATGGTGATTTGCGTCCGGATTTGGATTCGGAACGAAACAAGTTGCACATCTGTATATTATAGTATAATTAAAGAAATTCTAGACATATGTCATTGTCATATAACATCCTATAGAACAGTGTTTCCCAAACCTGTCCTCAGGACCCTCCGCCTCGCCAGGTTTGCAGGATATCTGAAGCACAGCACAGGTGATATGATTTGCTGCTTGGTGATTGCAGGATTCAGTCTGTATTTACCCAAGGTGATCTGCAAAATCTGGTCTGGTTGAGGGTCCCGAGGACAGGTTTGGGAAACACTGCCATAGAAGGTAAAAATGACCTGAAATTGTAAAAAGGTTGAAATCCTTTGTAGTTTTAGCTGTTCCCCGAAGGTATAATTCAGAATGCACAAAACAAACAGTAACTTTGCTTAACCCCTTCACTACCGAGATCGAGATATCTCGGGCTTCAAAGGCTCCATAAATGAAATTGCTTTTGGGCTGCTGAAGGCGCCTCCAAAGTTTTAGCCCTGTGGCCATAATGCCCAAAGAGCTAAAACTGTAAACTCGGCTGACAAATGCTCTGAAATATCAGGCTTTCAGCAGTCGATGCAGAGGGGGAAAAAAAAATACGAGCTACAGCTGTGATGGCTGTGACTCAATTTGCCCATAGATGGCACCATCTACTGGCCAAATAGGTTATTTACAGTTAAAAAAATATTTCTTACAGTATTATTAATTAAAAATTATATTACAAAAAAAACCACTGGTTTTCTACAATGTTTTTTTGGAAAATCACTTGGTAGTGAAGGGATTAAGCAGGCTCACTCCTGAAACCTTATTTATCTAAGTGCATATGGTTTAGTAAACCTCGTGGATGCCGTAGGTTAAGACACAGCCATAAAGTTGCCATTTAAATCCTAACCAACAAACCCTTCTCCACTTTCACTTCATTTTTAGGCATTTAAAATTACCAGAATCTGTTGCCTTAAAATGAAGCAAAAAATGGAACAGAATCTGTTGGTTAAGGTTAAAGGTTAGGTTAATCATCAATGTAACCCTAACCCTAAAGCAAGCCAAATACTAACTCTAACCCCAGTGTCACTATTCCACTTAACTGGCATCATTAAACTGACACTAGTATGACACTCTTTGACTGAAAAAACACGTTTCTTTTGGGTCAAGTATGGATTTTTCTCTAACATCCTAATGCTAGGGAACATTTTTAAACAGCGACTTTTTTATGCGTCGTAACCTGCGGAATCCACAAGGTGGCGATTTAACACAGGATTCCGAGGCCAAGATGCAAAGATACAAATACAGACGTAATAATAATAAGAATTTAATGTCAACGTGGATCATTAACTACCTGCTCATGTCTACTGTATAAAAGAGTAGACATGTGCATGGACAAAATTTTCGTTTTGGATCTTTTTGGATTTTTCAGAATGTAAATTTTCATCTCAGATCGATTCGATAACGACATTAGGACCGAATTGATAATTTTGTATGATCCGTATTGCATTTTCGGATTGATTTGTTTTCTGTTTTATATCATTTTATAATAATTAAATACAAAAAGTGTAAAAAAAAAAAAAAAAGATAAAGGGGACCCTTTGAGTTTCCCCATTAACCCTTTGCTGAGACATAAACTGTGCCCTGTGAGATGCCCAATGCCCATTAACCCTTTGCTGGGACATACGCTGTGCCCTGTGAGATTGTGAGATGCCTAATGCCCATTAACCCATTGCTTTGTCTTGAATTTCATTAATTTTTTTATTCTTTTTAATTTCTGATCAATTTCGCTTTTCGTTTGTTACCGCTATTCAGATTATCAGATTGATTTGAATTATCGGACAGACGATTTTCGTTTTCAGAAATGCTTCCAAAAACAAAAAAGGTGGATTTTCAGTCAAAATCGATATCGGACAAACCGAAACGCACATGTCTATAAAAGAGACATAACACGGTTTTCCAGAACCTCCTTAGTAAAAATATATAAAACTCCGCTTGTAACAGTTAATCAAGTCCCATACACAGCCCCATTAATTATAATTTTTTGCTATATTGATTTTTTATACATTAGTTATTAAACTTCTGCATCAATTGGTCTCTCAAAGCATGCTTATTTGTTACGAAAATACTGGTATTATTCTTTTGACAATATCCTGGTGTGCACACCATCTGGCAAAAAAACCCTCCATAGAATAATATATTCTAGACATTTTAAGTATATAAAATCACAGCCATTTCAGCATCAGCGGCTTCCAAAAGTAATTTTACAGAGTTTCATTACCTAGAAGGCCATCTACAAAACTGTAGGATACAAGGATTAAGATATGATATATTACAGGTATACATTGATGAATAATGTTATTAGTGTTGAAATTTGAACCACAATGAAGCTTCTGCAGCACTAGTTCGGATATTATCATTTCCATTGGCTGTGTGAAAGTGGGCCAATGCTTTACGAAAGCCCTCCTTTAGCAGGACACAACACAATTTACTCAAAGATACTCAAGATTGTGTTAGCAGAAGCATAAAAATATTGACATGGAAATTATAATCCATGATATCTAAAAATACTGAGGCATAAGGTTTACTGCTACCACCATTATCTATAAATAAGGGGTATCTATACCAAAGTATTAGACATGTGCATTAGTTTTAGTACTAAAATGATTTAGTCCGAATTTTGGGATAATTTAGTTTTTGTATGACTCAAGAGATACGAAACTGCTTGGTCCAAAAAACTAAAGAAACGAAAGGAAAATGCATTACAATTTAGTTTCAGTTCTTTTTGTAATATTACATTGAGTGAAGGAGACAAGCAATGAGGATGTTCTATACAGAGAGGGACATTAATTAATTCAGGAACATGTTTTATACAGAAATGGGTATTAATTAATGCAGGAGGATGTTATATACATTATACAGAGAGGGGTATTAATTAATGCAGGAGGATGTTATATACATTATACAGAGAGGGGTATTAATTAATGCAGGAGGATGTTCTATACATTATACACAGAGGAGCATTTTTTTAGCCCTTTAAATCCAGTGGCTGCGAGCTCTGAGATCGGCTGCTTGTTACATTATCTCTCATTACAATGTATCAGGCTCAGCTGTTACAGTAACTGACTGCTGCTCATCACAGCACTCAGAGCTTCAGTAAAACAAAGAAATATTATTGTTATAACCTCTTATATATAAAAAATATTATTTACTAGTTTTACTGAAACTCTGAACGCTGTGATGAGCAGCAGTCAGTTAGTGTAACAGCTTTGCCTGACACATTGTGCTGAGAGTGAGAGATACTGTAACAAGCAGCCAATCTCAGCCCTCTGAGGAGCCACCACTACAATATTAATTGTATCCAATGGTTTTTGGATGAACGAAATTCGTTTTCATACTAAGGAACTGAAAACAAATTTCTTTAGCAACTAAATAAATTGTTTTTTAGGACTAATTGTGCTGTGCGCATGTCTACAAAGTATAGTATCAGTCCTCCACTTTAAAGGGCTGCAAATAATCCCATTTAATTTTTGGGGAACTATAGGATTGTGGTATATGCGTAATGCAGTTTAAAGTGTCAAAAGAATGGTAAATTCCTTACAAAGGCCCCTATGACAGGTGTAATAACGAGACAGAAGGATATAAATCCAGTGTGGAACATTATGGGCACATTCATGTTCAACTGTGCTAAAATTCAGACGCTAATGGAAAAATCTGCGCCAGCAGCTTTCCCCTTAGCATCTCCATTTAACTCCATTTCACGGGGCAGGCGCTGATTCAATAGCCTGCCTCGTAATGCAGTGATAAGCTCCTGGATACTTTTGGCAGCAATAACGCGCCGCCCAGAGTTTCACCTCCTGGAGTCCATACCAGGATCTCATTTTCGCAAGATCGTGCAGGGCCGAGGAGTGAGTCTCAGAGGGATACTGGGGACTTTTTGTCCACAGTCTCACTCTGCTCCCAGCAGCCAGAAGCAGTGGATCGGGTCGCTGCTCACGGCATGGAATGAGAGATGAGTATTTGATTTTTTTGGGGGGGGGCTCAGCTGGTGATACCTCATTCCACAGAAGTGGTATCAGCATCAGCTTAGAGCTGTGGCTAACATTTTAGTTTACTGCAGGGGTGCGCTAATTAGCATTAGGACTTTGTAATCCTAACGCTAATTACTCTTTTGATTTCCCATGTTAAGTATTGGGAGCGCAAAGTACAGTAAGCTTGTGCTAGAAAACGCTATCACGCTATCATTACAAAACCCATTAGCGATCAGGATGTGATCTGGGTGGCATGCGTTAGACTCATTTAACCTAGCGCCAACGCTCACGTATGTGAGCACTAGCCTTAAGGAGGTGATAGGGCCCTATATCGTTCTGACGTCCAATTACTGGCTTACTTAAGACCCAGACACTTATTAGCAGCTGAACTTGTAATTGATCTGAACCACAGACAAATAACAACATGGCTGCTGTTCAGAATATCGGAATCAATTTGTTCAGCATGTTGTCCTTTGACAGAGAGAGAGAGAGAGAGAGAGAGGAGGTTGTGGATCATGCCCTCCTCATCACCTTGGGAACAAAAGTAAGTGTTCGCTTTCACTTAAAGCTTTCTTTCTTATGGCGATAATCATTGCTGCAATCACAGGTAACATCAGCTATCACGAAAAAAGCAAAATTCAGCCACGACTGGTGAAGCTGCTTTAAATAACACTAAACAAAAGGTGAACAACAGTACCACCATTTCTCTTCCATAGAATAAGTCAACTTTGGATATTCTCTATTAGGAAAACATTACCTTTGTTCCATACTTCAGAATTTGAAAGTGGAGTGAAGCTTCCCAAGGTAGTGAATTCACCATAGCTTTGCCATAGTTGAACCTCCATAGTGCCTCAATGTAAATCCAATATTAACCATGTGTTCCTATAGTACTACCCCAGCCTACGCGCTGATGTTTGTGGTTGTAGTCCGTTTTTCTTTTTTCTTGTATGCCACGAAACTTCATATTTACAAAAAAAGTAAATCAATCCACTATTTTATTGAATATATACGGTCCTATAGTTAATGTCCCTGAAAGATATTCATTCCAGAGAGAGTTTGTTTTACAACGAAAATGAGACAAACTGCGTTATGACTCAATATTACACAGGGGAGACCTGTTGCAGTAAGGATACTGATTATTCCATGAGTAAGGACAGATAGCTCATGCCTTTTCCCCCACATACTGCTTGTGTTTCCTATGCTACTGGATAATAATACTGATCAGAATGGGAATCCCTAAGCCCTGAATTCTCGCTATATTACAAGCACATAGTCCTTTAACCCATCGGTCCAAAAGTTGCCCTATGAACGTTCTTTCTTCATACAGTATATGACCATGTAAAGTCCATTCCTCTTGTCTGTAGAAAAATACAATAGCATATTCCTCACTTTCCTCACTAGCTAGGACTGGAGTCCCTAAGCCTTTACATGCCAAGTGCCTGTATGATGCTTTTTGGAATATTAGACAAAGATTCTACAATATGGTTGTGAATCTTCATGGCTTTAAATTTGGAAATAGGTTGTATAGATTCAATAACCTTGACTTGTACGGAACCATACCATGACAAAAGAAAGACATAGAGAGAAAATTGGACACCATTAGGATCCATGAAAGAGTAGTTGAGCTGCATTAGAGCTCACTGCATATGGTATCACATTACAGGACTACTGTAATGTCAGCATTCAACTCACAAGCTGAATGTATTTGATTTGAAGCTTTGGTTGACACCGTCTGAACCTCAGGACATATATTAAATTCCTGTTCCGGCCCATTCACCCTTTCATTTCAAAATGGATAAATTTAGTCACCACTAAGATGGTATTTATAAGCTACAAATTAAGCTGATGCTGGTAAGCATTTTTAACTTCACTTCACAAGAACAATTGCTCTTTAAAAGTCGTGAATTATAAATATACATAGAGCTTCTGGAGGTGTCATTAGTCTTTTTATGTTCTTTGCTATGATCTTAGGACAGGCAAATACTGTTCCTTCCCATTCACAGCTGTGGAAGGTTTTGTACTTTGGCAGCTGCGTTAGCTGTTTTTCTAACCAACAACATCCAAAAAATATAGTTAGGACAGCCTGGACAAACAGTGGAAATAGAGATGGGGTTAGAACAAGAACAGGACTGTGGCAGAAAATGGTAAACGGTGTTTGGGAGGGGGTAGGCCAGGTCAAATATTGAACTGGACCAATTCAGATTGTACAGTTAATGCCAATAGGTTGATTTTGTTTTCTTATGTGAATAAAAGACAGCCTGGCTTATACCGAATGGTACATGTAACGCCAAGAATTCCCTGTGATCAAGAAACTCTATGCACATTCCTATGAGTGAACTATAGTAAAGGGAACCTCGTTAATCATTACTGAGAATCATTTGCTTAAAGTATTGGCTGATGGTCTTTAGGAGAGAGACGTCCCCAGGCTCTTCTTTTTTATAGGAATAACCTACAAAAAGTAGTAAATATACACTGACTGGCCAAAATAGAAAAGGTACCTCCTGGATTTAACTAAGCAAACAGGTAAGAGCCTTCCATTGGATAATTACTGCAGTGATTAAGATGTTTCAGCTGGCAATAAATAAGGTTATGTGACTCCCTGAATATATTGAATTAGTAGGTTTTCCCATAAATGAATTTTTTCTTCCCTGATAGCGCGGGTATATTTCAAGATGACAAAGTCAGGATTCATTGTACTCAAATTGCGCGAGAGTGGTTCAGGGAGAACGAGACATGATTTTCACACATGGATTGGTTACCACAGAGTCCAGACCTTAAAGGGATAAAGAAAAAAAAAAGACATTTAAGCATTTTTATACCTATAGTCAAACTAGAATAAATCAATAAAAGTTTTAAGAATGTGTAAATAATGTTTATTTTCTTGCTTTAAACTCTGTCATTTCATCTTCTCTGGCCACGCCCCTCAGCTAGGGTGTTTCTTCAGCTCCCACTTCCTGAATATTCCCACCTCCTCACCGCCCACTATTCCACCCATCAAAGCTTCACATGAACTAGCACACGCTTTGCACATTAAACCCTGTGCACCCTCAGGACCTCAGACTGGGGAAACTGAGGAACTGAATATTAGCATCTCTGCAACTGTGAGTATTGACTTCTGTCCTTCCCTGTCTCTGCAGAAGCTGGGGTGAAAGAGTTACAGATTGGAATGGCGCTCAGCCCCGCCCTCCCCTCAGCTCAAATTGCAGGAAGGAGGAGGAGCAACTCAGTCACACATGCTCAGTGAGTTTTTTTTATCTATACCTAGGTGTACCCACTGATTGGTTAGCTCAGTGTGCCTCCTGAGGTGGGCATGGAAAACGCCAAGAAAGAAAAGCAGGCAAATATGAAACAATATCATATTTATTTGCTCTTTATGCATGCAGAATGACACTACTGACTCATGCAATAGGCATGGCACATTTTTAAAAGTACAAAAAAATACTGTAGTGCCAATGATGATAAGAAAAAGATATGCTGGTGCCACTATCCACCTTTAAGTGTTGTTTCTGTCACTCAGCAACCAGCATACAAGTACAATAGAGTAAAAAAAGTGAAGTGCACCCAGTAATATTACCAAATGGATATTACCTATACGTTCAATGTTGCAAGTGTCTGGGGATTAATACCGCAAACAAAAATCAGAAAACATCATAGCGTAACATATATCATAAAATGGAAACAGAAAGGGAGGGACTACTTCCCACTCACATTTTGAAGTGCTCTAGATTCTTCACTTCTGGGTTATTTGTAGGCCACCCACCAGCCCGAAGGGGTATCCACTGGTATCACTTGATCTTCAATAAAAACACAGAAGCCGAAGTGCAGACTGAAAATATACCAAAATAATGGCATAGAAACATCGAAAATGTCGGGAGATAAGAACCTTTCGGCCCATCTAGTCCGCCCAATTACATGGATACTTTCCCTGGATTTATCTTTTATTTAGGATAGCCTTATGCCTATCCCATGCTTGCTTAAATTCAATTACTGTTTTGGCCTCTACCTCTGCATAAGTAGAATAACTCACACAGGGTGGGAGTTAATCCAGGTCCTAGGATGATGGGCCCAGAAGTTGTTTTCTTGCAGGTACTACTTCCATGAAGACCTCTTCCTTTCCCGATGCAGACTCGTCTGCAATAAGTCACAGTATAAAATATTTATTTAAACACTACGGGCCCTATTACAATCATAATGCTAACGTTAGCGCTCACCAATGTGAGCGTTAACGTTAGCATTGGTTGCCTAGCGCGGGTGCACCACATTACAATCCTAATGCTAATGGGCTAAAAAAACCTTAGCGATTTGGATCGAGTACTATTCAGCGCAAGCTTACTGTACTTTGCGCTCCCTATACTTAACATGGGGAGCGCAAAGTGTTAATTAGCATTAGTATTACAAATTCCTAACGCTAATTACCGTCCTGCTGCGGTTAACTGAAAAGTTAACCATAGCTAGGAACTGGTGCTAACTGATTCTGCTTCTGCGGAATCTGTCAGCACCAGCAGAACCCCCCCAAAAAAAAATCACATACTCACCTCTATCCCGCGTCAAGAACGGCGGCTCCAACCGCCTCTTCTTGCTGTTGAGAGCAGAGAGAGGCTGAGGCAAAAAGTCCCTCAGTCTCCCTCTGTGGATCACTACGCTGACCTTCCGGATCTCGCGAGGCGAGACCCTGTAGGTCATGTGACAGGCAGCGTCAGACACAATGGAGTCCTATGGACTCCATCGAGGGGATGCTCGAGGCGGCACATAGAGCTGCCGCTAGCATCCCGCGGTTTAGCGTCGTGTTACGGTGCAGGTTGCTGGATTAGCGCCTGCACCGTACTATCACGCCAAAACGGGGACGCTAGGGAGAAACCTGCAGGTGCAGATTTTTCTCCTTAGCGTCCAACTTTTAGTGTGATTTTTGTAATATGGCCCTATATAACTAAAATATATATTCATAAAAACAGTAAAAAAAACTGCTAAAACGCGTTTCGCCTCTGGAACTGTGTTCCTCTGGCTTCCTCAGTTGGCTATATGACCTACATGTTTTCACCGTCCCACATTTAGAGGCAGAGATGTGTCGTATCTGGCTTGTATATTGGGTAAAGTAGAATAAAAATATGGAAGAATAGTTTTAAAAGAAATTTAGGAAAACATAATTTAATATCTTACAAGATCATCCACTTTATTGATAAGAATGTGTTAACATTATACACTATTTCATAGTTAGCTCATAAATGCCCTGTATTGATCACAAACGTACTTCATTACTTTAGTGTCTTGATATCACTTGATAAAAAAATAGATAAAGGTTCAGCACTCCCCACATCTTCACTTACTCCATTTCTTCAGCGCAACCGATGGCAGGTAGAGGCGACATTTCAGTCCAACACAGGGACCTTTCCCCTGCCATCATGACTTACGAAAGGTCCCCGTGTTGGACCGAAACATCTTCTCTACCTGTCACATGTTGTGCTGAAGAAACGTAGTAAAGTGAAGATTTTGGGAATGCTGAACCTTTATTTATTTGCTGATATCGTCATTCTGGCTGTGGCGGAGCCAGGTGGTCCGTGCACCCAAGGCCGAGTGGATTTGTACTTGTGGATAAAGGTCTGTGCTGGCGTTTGTATTGCTACTTGATTTCACTTGATATTTTCTGAGAATTAACTTGTTTTTAACTTTGTTTTTTTTAATTTAGTAGTCAATGACTCTACAATCAAAGCATTCCCCTCAGAGCTGGGCATTCCTGTCCTCTAGCTTACTGTTCTTCTGAGACTTTAGCTTAATTATTAGTGCTCACTTGCTCTTCACAGCTCGGGGAATTGAAAGATGAACAAACAACCTCTACAACATAAAGGGAAAAACAAATCATGTTATGTTACATCTAAATACTAACAATTAAGCTCTCAAAACTACTGTTGACTGTACATCGACATCATGTTTTTTACACATGACTCTGGTGCATGGCTGAAGTGGCACTTGGATGCTTTCAGACGCCATTAGACATGTGCATTCGTTTTAGTACTAAAACGATTTAGTCCGAATTTTGGGATAATTTAGTTTTAGTATGACTCAAGAGATACGAAACTGCTCAGTACAAAAAACGAAAGAAACTAAAATAAAATGCACTACATTTTAGTTTCAGTCCTTTTTGTGATATTACATTGATGAGTGAAGGAGACCAGCAATGAAGAGCGCAACATCGCAAAGCTGCAGAAAAGGTTTGTATGTGTAATCCTTCCCGACCCCTACCCGAAAATCTGACAGTGATAGAGCTCCATAATACTCACTTGCAGCACAGATAGCCAACACAGGAGAGGAAACTTTTACTTAGAAACATAGAACATAGAAACATAGAAAAATTTCGGCAGATAAGAAGCTTTCGGCCCATCTAGTCTGCCCAATTACATGGATACTTTACCTGGATTTATCTTTTGTTTAGGGTAACCTTATGCCTATCCCATGCTTGCTTAAATTCAATTACTGTTTTGGCCTCTACCACTTCTACTGGAAGACTGTTCCATGTATCCACCACCCTCTCAGTAAAATAATGCTTCCTGATGTTACTTTTAAACCTTTGCCCCTCTAATCTAAGACTATGTCCTCTTGTTTTGCTATTTTGTTTCCTTTTAAATATACTCCCTTCCTCTACCTTGTGGATTCCCTTTACGTATTTAAATGTTTCTATCATATCTCCTCTGTCTCGTCTTTTTTCCAAGCTGTACATGTTAAGATCATTAAGCCTTTCCTGGTAACTTTTCTCCTTCAAGCCATACACCATTTTAGTAGCCCTTCTCTGAACTCTCTCTAAGATGTCTATATCCTTTTGGAGATACGGTCTCCAGTACTGAACACAGTACTCCAAGTGAGGTCTCACCAGTGCTCTGTACAGTGGCATGAGCACTTCCCTTTTCCTACTGCTAATACCTCTCCCTACACAACCAAGCATTTTGCTAGCATTTCCTGCTGCTCTATTACATTGACTACTTACCCTTAGATCCTCTGAAATAATGACCCCTAAATCCCTTTCCTCAGATGTTGACGTTAGGACTGTATCAAATATTCTATATTCAGCCCTTGGGTTTTTACGTCCCAGGTGCATTATCTTGCACTTATCCACATTAAAACTCAATTGCCACAACTCCGACCATTTTTTTAGTTTACCAAAATCATTTGTCATTTGGCTGATCCCTCCAGGAACGTCAACCCTGTTGCAAATCTTTGTGTCATCAGCAAAAAGATATACTTTTCCATTAATACCTTCTGCAATATCACTAATAAAAATATTAAAGAGAATGGGTCCAAGTACTGACCCCTGAGGTACCCCACTGGTAACAAGACCTTGCGCCGAATAAACTCCATTTACCACAACCCTCTGTTGTCTGTCACTCAGCCACTGCCTAATCCAGTCAACAATATTGGAATCCAAGCTCAAAGATTGCAATTTATTGATAAGCCTTCTATGCGGAACAGTATCAAAAGCCTTACTGAAATCTAAATAAGCAATGTCTACTGCACCACCTGTGTCTATTATTTTTGTTACCCAATCAAAAAAATCAATAAGATTAGTTTGGCATGATCTCCCTGAGGTAAACCCATGTTGTTTCTGATCCTGTAATCTATGTGTTTTTAGATGTTCAACAATCCTTTCCTTTAACATGGTTTCCATTGATTTCCCCACTACTGACGTAAGACTAACTGGCCTATAGTTCCCTGATTCCTCCCTACTACCCTTCTTGTAAATGGGCACAACATTTGCTAATTTCCAGTCTTCTGGGACGACTCCCGTTAACAAGGATTGGTTAAATAAATCTGTTAATGGTTTTGCTATTACATCACTGAGCTCTTTTAATAATTTAGGGTGGATCCCATCAGGCCCCATTGACTTATTAGTCTTTACTTTAGACAGCTGCTGTAGAACCTCCTCCTCTGTAAACTGATATGTAAATGTCTCTTTAGTGTTCTCTCCTAACTGAGGTCCCTTTCCTTCCTTTTCTTCTGCAAAGACTGAACAAAAATATTCATTGAGGCAGTCAGCGAGACTTTTATCCTCTTCTACATACCTTCCTTCCTTTGTTTTTAATCTAACTAATCCTTGTTTTACTTTTCTTTTCTCGTTTATGTATCTAAAAAATGTTTTGTCCCCCTTTTTTACTGACTGAGCTATTTTCTCTTCTGCGTGTGCTTTGGAAGCTCTTATAAATTGCTTTGCCTCTTTCTGCCTAATTTTATAGGTTTGCCTATCTTCTTCACTCTGAGTTTTTTTATAATTATTGAATGCTATCTTTTTGTTCTTCACTATTTTGGCCACTTCTGCAGAGTACCACAGTGGTTTCTTCCCTTTTTTGTTTTTGCTAACAAGCTGAATGCAATTTCCTGTGGCCTTCAATAATGCTTCCTTTAAATAATCCCATTTCTCCTGGACCATACTGACTGGTGATCACTAGATCCCAAATTTTCACCTACAACAACGTCCGATACCAAACCTCCATTTGTGAGTATTAAATCCAATATGGCCTCTTTACGGGTCGGCTCCTCAACTACTTGTGTTAGAGATAATCCCAGTAGGGAGTTTACAATATTTGTACTCCTGGTGCACCCAGCTGTTTTGGTTTTCCAGTTCACATCAGGAAGATTAAAGTCCCCCATGATAATAACCTCCCCCTTCATTGCCATTTTGGCTATTTCCTCAACCAGCAGATTATCTAGTTCTTCTGCTTGTCCAGGGGGTCTATAGATCACACCTACACGAGCTACTGTATGATTGCCAAATGTTAGCGTAACCCAAACTGACTCTATGTTCACCTCGCTCACTTTTATTTGGTTCGTTTTTAGGTTGTTTTTCACATACAGGGCCACTCCTCCTCCTTTCCTACCTTCTCTGTCTTTTCTATATAACGAGTACCCCGGTATTGTTATGTCCCAGTTATTTTTCCCACTGAACCATGTCTCAGTAACCGCCACTAAATCTACTTTTTCAGCTGCCATCATTGCCTCTAGTTCATTGATTTTATTGACTAAACTGCGAGCATTTGTAGACACGACTCTGAGCTTGTCATTTTTTACCTCGCATGTTGCTTGCACCCTCCGATTTAGTTTTGGGGGACAATCGGGCAGATTGTTTTTTACCCTTTTGTCCCCCCCTCCTAGTTTAAATATTTCTTTGCGAAACCTTTGAACTTCTCACTGAGAACATATGTTCCCCTATGAGTAAGATGCAAACCATCTTTTTTATACAGTTCCTTTCTGCTCGAATTAGAGCTATCATGGGACACAAAGCCAAATCCTTGCTCCCGACACCATTCCCGAAGCCACAAATTGAATTCCCTGTTGCGCATCTGCCTATCTTGAATGTTATGCACAGGCAAAACTTCAGAGAATGACACAGTGGACGCAATCTGCTGTATTTCACCTCCAAGAACACAAAAATCTTCCTTAATCTCAGAAACCTCATTGCTAGCCAAGTCATTTGTCCCTAGATGGACTAGAACGTCCACTTCCCCTTGTTGCTTTGCTTGTTTGACAATATTGAGAATACGTCTCTTGTCTCTATGAGCAGTAGCCCCAGGAAGACATCTCACCAAACCACTACTCTCCAGCTCAACACCTCTTATGATAGAATCACGCAGCAACAATTGCCTTTTATCAAGTCCCACCTTTTCATTTTTGTCCTTGGTTGCAGTGCTGCATACCTTAGGCATAGTGGATGGTGGTTCCTCAACTATGGTGTCTGAGCCTACATCCATCTTACCACTACACTCTGAAAGTGCCTCAAAAGAATTAAGAAGAGCCACAGATTGTGGGACATGCCTTCTATCCACAACTCTAAGTCTACCAGATCCTACAGTAGTCCATCTGCCGCTCCTAGGAGGCCTCTGTGGCAGTGGCTTAGTAACAGTCATAGCCTGAGTTTCTCTAACAGATAATTTACAAATCTCAGACTTCAAACAGGCAATTTCCTGCTGCAATAAAGAGAGCTGCCTACATATCAGGCACACTCCAAACCTCCAAAAATTGGATCTAAAAACAAATGCATGACAGCTCTTACACTGGACCAAGCCTGCCATTATAAAAGAATGGATTTAAAACCAGCAAATCTTACCTTTTTGTAGGTTTTCTACCTCCTGTCTAACCTCAGACTACCTCCAGAGTATCTCCAGAAGATCTCCTGTAAGTGCTCACTTTGAAGACTTCACTTAGAAGGCTTCCAAGCTCAATTAGACCAAGCTAATATCCCCAACCTTTATATATTCACCTAAGTACACCTCCCCCAGCAAGGAGTGGACAAGCTAAACCTGAAGCAAATACCACCCAATTGATTCCAATTGTATGCTAATCAGTATGAAAATGAGTCACCAGCCTAACCTAATTTACTCACCAGACCTAACTTAAAACCTTAAGATGAATAGAAAAGATCTGTTTGAAACAAAAATCAAAATCACTCACCAGAAGATCTCCTGTAAGTGCTCACTTTGAAGACTTCACTTAGAAGGCTTCCCAAGCTCAATTAGACCAAGCTAATATCCCCAACCTTTATATATTCACCTAAGTACACCTCCCCCAGCAAGGAGTGGACAAGCTAAACTTAACTACTTAACCCTTGCATATCTATGAGGCAGACAAGATGATAAAACCAGCTGGAGAAGGAAAACATTCAAATAAATCACACTGAAAGCTAATCACAGAGGAGGGCTGGATAGTAAAAACCCCTTTATAACAAGCAGCGCTGGGAGAAGAGAGGGACTTTATAAACGTGTGTTATCTCCCCTCCTGCTCTGCATAATAGGGGCTTAGGTCTGATACATTTTATATTATCCAGGAGCACTATCCCCCTTTCCTCATCTATAATACACGTTTTATATAAAGTCCCTCTCCTCTCCCAGTGCTGCTTGTTATAAAGGTTTTTTTTTTACGTCTGATACATTTAGTATCCAGCTCTCACAGTTACTCTGTCATTATGAGCCTTCAGTGTGATTTATTTGAAATGTTTTCCCTAGATTTAAAGTGCTTTATTTTATTATAAAAATCTATTTGCACCAGTCATCTCTTCTCTGAGCTTTCAGACCGATTTACGTAAATATTTTCCCTCTCCCCTGCTTTTATATTCCTGTGTTTCCCCCACAGAGATACAAAGTTTAAGTGAAAGTTCCCTCTCCTGTGCTGGATAAGCATTGCATTCCGAAGTTCTGCACCCTCCACATGCCAATGCAGTAAGATGTTCTATACAGAGAGGGGCATTAATTATTGCAGGTGGATGTTGTATACATTATAAAGAGAGGGGTATTAATTAATGCAGGTGGATGTTATCTACATTATACAGAGAGGGGTATTAATTAATGCAGGAGGATGTTCTATACATTATACAGAGAGGAGCCTTTTTTTTTAGCCCTTTAAATCCAGTGGCTGTGAGCGCTGAGATTGGCTGCTTGTTATATTATCTCTCAGTACAATGTATCAGGCTCAGCTGTTACAGTAACTGACTGTAACAGCACTCAGAGTTTCAGTAAAACAAGGAAATAATATTGTTCTAACCTCTTATATATAAAAATATTATTTACTAGTTTTACTGAAACTCTGAGCACTGTGATAAGCAGCAGTCAGTTACTGTAACAGTTTTGCCTGGCACATTGTGCTGAGAGTGAGTGATACTGTAACAAGCAGCGATGTCAGCCCTCTGAGGAGCCACTACAATAGTAATTGTATCCACTGGTTTTCGGATGAATGAAATTAGTTTTCATACTAAAGAACTGAAAACGAATTTCTTTAGCAACTAAATAAATTGCATTTTAGGACTAATCCATTAGTTCAAAACGAAATTTTGTGCTGTGCACATGTCTAGAAGCCATGACTGTAGTATTGTAACAAAGCAAACCCGTTGTTTGTAACATTCCAGTATCTAAAACATTTCATTCCATTAATCAGCTGAATACGTTTTAAATTTCAATGTCATTTTGGAGGATTCCATGTCAAATGCTACCATCAAAATCTGGAAATATATCCTGCCAACAATCTACTTTACTGGGGAAAAAAACTAAAGATAAAAAGAAATAAAATGTTTATAATTTTGTTCAGATATTTTTGAACTTTGTTTTTATTTTTTTAGTCATTCAAATCGTTTCATGTAGGTTTGATAAAAAGCTCCCGATGTCATAGTGTCCTTCAGTGGCCATGCCGTAACCCCGTTTATGGGCACTATCACCTCCTTAATGCTAGCGCTCACATAAATGAGGGTTAAAGTTAGGTTAATTGAGGTGATAGAGTGCAGCACAGATCACCTCCCGATCACTAGCGGGTTAAAAAATTTGTTAGCAAATCCCTAGCAGCTCTTTTTAGCACCAGCTTACTGTACTTTGTGCTCCCTATATTTAACATGAGGAGCACAAAGTGTAAGCAGAGAGTAATTAGCATTACGATAACAAAGTCCTAGCACTAATTACAAATAACTGTCGCTAACTAAAAAGGATTGCTACAGCTTAGAGCTGGTGCTAATTAACTCCGCTTCTGCAGAATCAGTTAACTGCAGCTGTAAACCCCCCCAAAAAAAATCACATACTCGTTTCTCATACCGCGGTGAGAACGGCGGCCCGGTCTGCCGCTTCTGGCCGCCGCGAGCAGAGTAAGACTGGGGGAAAAAAGGCCCCAGTCTCCCTCTGCGATTACTCTGTCGACCTGCAAGATTTCATGAGAGGCGAGTTCTGGCTGGTCATGTGACCAAACAGGAGAAGCCTCCATGGAGTCCTACGGACTCCATGGAAGGGATGCTCATGGCGGCTCAATAGCGCTTTCCCGAGTATCCTGGAGTCTAGCAGCTGCTACGGGGCAGTATGCTGGATTCAGCACCTGCCCTGTAGTCTGCAGGTAAAACGGGGATGCTAAGGGGAGATTAGTGAACGCTAATTTTTCTGTTTAGCATCCTCAATTTAGCTGTACGAATGTGATAGGGCCCTATGTTGGTTCCAGTTGGTTGGATGTCACTAGTTTCCACAGAGTCCTATTGAGCCAATACCAACATGGCCTCTGCCGTTAACTTTTAGCAGCCCAATGCTGTTACAACTAATGTAGCAGCTTGGTCTTAATACTAGCCTCAGTAATGGGGAGCCTAAGGGTTATCGGCTCGTGTTAATGTTTGCCTTTAGTAACTCCATTTTACAAAAGGGGACTTTGGTAGGTTTTTGCTTTACCATCCTTTAAGCATTTCAGCACAGTTACATGGTGATATATTATTTTTATTATTCTTTATTTATAAAGCGCCAGCATATTCACCCACCAGAAGAGTGACTAATCACATCCACTTCACGTTGTATACAGAGGTTCCTCTAAAGACCTGATATAACAAATTAAAAATATAAACAACGGAGCGCCAATCTAAGACTGGTAAACGTGATTAGGCACCAAACATGTCCATCAGTGTATCTTCTTAACTCTTCCAGAATTCACTCCTTATATGTAGATCAGATACACTATAAGAGAAGACAGGCCACAGATTGCGCAATACGTAAATTCAGCAAAAAAAGGAATTATAAGGCAGATGTCCAACTCTAATTTTTCTGAGCTGGGGTAAATGGGCGCCTGAACATATCTAAAGACCCATAACGTTATTCATCCTAGAGCCTGGGTTAGGCTCAGAAAAATGTGAGTTGGACATCTGCCTGATTACTGAGCTGGGATGGAGGAGAACAAGAGGAAAATACATATACTCAGGATCCGAATGGCTGCCGAAAGGGAACCGAACGCTGAAAATCAGTGTTCGGTTACCTTTCTTGGCCATTTGGCTATCCAGAGTGCAAGCAATTCGCCAATCCTAGCGAATTGCCTGAACATACGGTGCCTGTTCGAGGGCAGTGAAATCCCCATAAAAAAGCAATGCTTCGGCTATTCAGAGAACACAAACCAGCAGTGAAAGGTTCCCCTAATGCCCTGCCATTCGGTGGTTTCATTCGACAGGTTTATTTAGGAGAATCTCATAGGCTTCAATGTTAAAAATATTCCCGTTTTAATTCAATATCTAATAAACCGTTCATTATAAAATTCTGCAGTAAAGAGTCTCTTTATTTATAGATTTTTTTAGGATATTTTAAGCATTTTTCTGGATTATTTTTTTTTTAAATTTACTTATTTTTTCTGTAACAGCCCTTTTTATTATCATTCCCTGGACCTCATATGTAAATTTCAGACATTTTCGCTCAGTAGTTTCTTTGCAAACAGCGTTTCACTTTTCAAACACTCAAGCAAACTGTTTTGCTAATTTATTCACTCCATTCGTCTGTGGTGTCGGCGTTTTCCGGCGGCTGCGCTGCGTGTGATCGGCTCCTGCTCGGGTTTTTCCGGCGTCTTCGATGGGATAATCCAGATGTTTTTGCGGGTTTTCGGCGTGCATTCGCCGGGTTTTTGCGGTGACTTTTCGCCGGGTTTGCGGCAGCTTTTCCCTGCGCTTCGACGGCCCTGTGGTGCTTGCGAATACACCGTAGGGTCGCCGAAATGGGATTGCCGAATCGGCCCGAATTGAAGAGAACGAAAAGTCACTGAACATGCGGTGACTTTTCGATTCTCTTTGAATTACCCTGTTTGTAAAGGTTAAATCACAAATTTAAAGATTACTTCATTGTATATCATGCGCCAAATGAATGGAGATTCAGCAACTAGCACTTAGGTATTCCTACTACTAACCCCTTCACTCCCATTATCAAGTATACTCGATGTGGGCTATTTCTGTAGCAATGCAATGGGATTTTGTTGATTGCAAAACAAACTATTTGCAAATGACCTCCAGAACATGCCCTTATATATCCAAACATTGGACACAGCAGCTGACAAGTTAAAATCATTTGAGAAGCTTGCAGGTCCAACTTTCCGTCACAGAAATAGGAAGCCAAATGATGTAGTAGCACTTTTTAGCCAGTAGATATGCCCTTTTTGACAGGCAGGCAGAGGGCTCCATCTACAGTGAACATATACAGTGGGACATCTCTGAATTTATTTACTGTGTAGGTAATGGAAAGTAATTTTCCTTAAAATGACTGGGTCCTGTCTGTGGTTTTATGGAAAATCACTTGGTAGTGAAGAGGTTAATTGTCTTGTGCTTCCTGGACTAAGACAGTGATCCTGATCATAAGTGTATTCATGTCAGTGGAGAGTTACAAGGCAAAGCAGATGTAATATAGAGATGTGTGTCTAAACGTGATGACCATTCACAGCCCAAAATCTACATAAATATGTATATATCATCAGCGGATGGGGTAAAGGTAAATGACATGTGTAGACAGACCATACAATGGGTGAAAAGTTTTTGTCAGAACATTTCATGGTTTAAACGGCTTGTCTCCTTTTATCACTAAGGGCAGTATTACAAAGCTGGTGCTAACTTAACCAGAGCTGTTGTAAACTTAACAACCCCATAGACTATAATGGATCTGGTAAGTTTACAACAGCTCTGGTTAAGTTAGCACTAGTGATGAGCCGAACACCCCCGTGTTCGGTTCGCATTCGAACTCGAACAATTTCAAAAGTTCGGGTTCGAACGCGAACACGATTCGAAATCAATGCAAGTCAATGGGACTCAAACGTTCGATTTTTAGAGTGCCCTCCAAGAGGGCATATTTGCAATATATTTGCCATAAAAGGTGTATGGGGGTCCAGGTCGTGCCCTGGGGGACAGGAAACAAGGACAAAAAGTTTAAAAAAAATGTTTTTAAAGGAACAGTGAGTTTTCCATGAAATAAAGGTTAAGAATAAAAACAAAAAATTCCTTCAAATATCCTGCCTAGGAGGTCCCCATAACCTGCCCGTGAAGTGGCGGATTTGTAGGAGTTATAGAAACATTTAAAAAGAAAAAATGACATTTCAAATGACGGTAAATGGTTTTCCTTTAATCTATTCATAAACAACTGCTTGTGGCAGCAGCCTGTATGAAAAGAGGAGACGTTTTAGGACACGCAGAACAAGTTTAGTGATTTTTTTGCTAAATTATAGTGAAACTTATGCAGGCTTTGGATGAAAGTAACAACAGGTGCATTAAAATAGGACCTTTGGTGCCAGCTAGTGCCTTCACACCGTTACCCCTCTGAGGTATTGTGGAAGAGTGCAGGGGTGGACCCTGCGGTCAAATATTAAAATGATATGAATCTGGTACACGCGTTAGTGGCAGTGCACCCAAATATTGGGACTTTGGTGCCAGCTAGTACCTTCACAAAGTAATCCCTCTGAGGTATTGTGGAAGAGTGCAGTGGTAGAGGTTTTGGGAATGCAGAAGAGATCCCTGATCTATTCAGTAACATCAGCATCAGGGGAGTGATAGCTGCTGATCCAGGACTGATTCATTTTTATAAATGTCAGCCGGTCTACAGAGTCGGTGGACAGATGCACTCTTTTGTCTGTGACCAAACCTCCAGCGGCACTGAATGTCCTTTCAGAAAGCACGTTGGATGAAGGGCAACGTAGTAGCTGCATAGCATATTGGCTAAATTCTGGCCAGTGATCCAATCTCAACACCCAGTAAGCCAGTGGATCATCTGCTGTAAAGGTATCCAGGTCTGCCCTTGCCCCTAGGTAGTCCTGCACCATACGGTGAAGACGCTGGCAATGGGTGCCTACATTTGACGTCCCTGGGCATCGTGGACTAAAATAATTTCAAAAGGCATCAGTCAAGCAGCCCTCTTCACCGGTCTTCCTCTGATAAACCGCAGCCTCAGAAGCACCTGTGCCATCACTTGGTAACCTACCAGTGCCTGGAAAGGTGTTACACAAGTGTCGCTTTAGAGCGTCCTCAAGTTTTTTCATCCTGTCCACCCTCTGTGAGGGCAGAATGAGCTCTGCATCCTTACCCTTGTATCGTTGATCAAGAAGGGTTCAGAAACAGTAATGATCCCTCTCCTTGATAGCACGAATCCTGGGGTCCTTTAGCAGGTTTTGCAGGATAAGGGAGCCCATGCAACATAGGTTGGAGGTGGCATTAGCTTCCAAGTGTTCCTGGTTGTTGAGGATGACCGTATCGTGCACTTCCTCCTCCCAGCCACGTACTAGTCCTTGGGTTTCTGGGGACACAAAACCCTCCCTTGAGGAATCCCCACCTTCAATGCCCCACAACTTAAATATTCCTCCTCCTCCTCATCATCCACCTCCTGTCTGATCTGAGGACCCGCAGGAATGCTGTCTGCGTAAAGACTGGGGCCTTCAGAGCTAGGGAAGTCCTCCTCTTCCTCCCGCTGCTCTGCCTCTAGTGCCACATCTATAATTCCTTGCAGGGTGCGCTCCAGCAGGAACACTAAAGAAATTGTGTCACTGATGCATGCACTGTCCCTGCTCCCCATCCTCGTTGCCTCCTAAAAATGGTGACAGTGCAATGCATGCATCCTTGATCATTAGCCACTGCGGGGGGGGACAAATTGACCTGAACCTGTCCTTGTGCCATACTCACACAGGTACTCATTGATGGCCCTCTGCTGCTTGTGCAAACGCTGCAGCATTGCCAATGTCGAGTTCCACCTGGTGGACAAGTCACAGATCAGACGGTTTGTGAGAATGTGGAATTCTCTTTGAATTTCTGCCAGGAGAACACTTGCTGGGAATGACCATCTGAAGTGGCTGCAGACTTTTCTAGTCTGGCTGAGAAGCTCTGCCAGCCCTGGGTACCTGGTTAGGAAACGTGGTACCACCAGATTTAGGATGTGTGCTAGGCATGATACATGCGTCAGCTTACCCAGGCATAGGGCGGAGAGAAGGTTGCTGCCATTATCACAGATGACCATTCCCAGCTGAAGCTGGCGTGGTGTTAACCATCTCTGCACCTGCCCCTGCAGAGCTGACAGAATTTCTGGCCCGGTGTGGCTCCTGTCCCCTAAACAAATCAGCTCAAGCACAGTATGCCATCTTTTTGCTTGAGCCATTGCGTAGCCCCTGGCCGATGTCGGTTTAACTGCCACTTTGCCAGAGACAGAGAAGGAGGAGGAAGAGGAAGAGGTGGTGGAGCAGACAGACCTCATATAAGCATCTGTCTGGATGCGTGGTGGATGAACAAGCTCCAGCATAGAGCCCCGTCCTGGATCCCTCCCAGCTGCAATCAGAGTTACCCAGTGTGCCGTAAAGGAAATGTAACGGCCCTGTCCATGCTTGCTGGACCACGTGTCTAAAGTAATGTGCACCTTGCTGCTGACTGCCTTTCCCAATGACTCTATAACATTGTCTTCCATGTGCTGGTATAGTGCTGGTGGTACAGCACATTCGGCAAATTCACGGAAGGAGGCAGAGTCCACCAGAAGGCAGCAGCTGTAATGCGAGTAATTTTGCCAAGCTGGCATTTAAACACTGTGCAAGGGGATGGTTGGGACTATATTTTTTCTCCCGCTGCAGCAGCTGGGGCAATGAAATCTGACTGCGTAAATCTGCAGCTGATGGGATGCTGTCACATTCTGAGGAAGGACCTGGAACACACATTACTATAACATCATCCCTGTCAGTGGAGGTTGTAGACATGGCATGACATATAGTGGGGGTAGAGACAGATGAGGACCGATGGGAAGTGTTGTGCCAATGGGATGCATGACAGGTGGTCATATGTCGCTTCAAGCATGTGGTACCCAAGCGGCTGATGTTTCTCCCACGCTTGATCCTCTTCAGACATAGCTTACAAATAGCAATGCTGCGGTCTGCTGCACATGTCGTGAAGCACTCCCAGACAGTGGAGTTCCTGGACGTGTGCTTTGAGACAACAGCGCTCTGCACCTGTGCAGCTCTGACATCTGATGCCTTGGACTGGCTACAGCTGCTCATAGAGGATGTTGTGCCTCATTTTTGTTATGCCTCCTCCTCCTCCTCACTTGACTCCTCTGTTCGATCAGGCAGCCAGGTGGAGTCAGTGACCTCATCATCATTGTCATCACTCCCTATCTCCTCGTCACTGGAGCCAACTTGCCAGTATGCTGCAGCTGCTGGGGCAACATGAGTGCCAGTTGTTTGTGTGTCACTGGCACCCCCTTCCTCTAGGTTCATTATACTCCCTACCTCAACCTCAGAGATTGAATCAGAGCACTGTAGTTGCTGCGCATCCTCAAGCAGCATGTCACTGTCATTGTAGTCAAACAATTCAGCTGACACCTCCTTGTGTGATAGTGAGGCTACGGCAGGAGTAGCTGTGGACATGGAGGCTGAATTAGATGTTTAGGCAGCTGAGGTGGACTGTAAACCACTACAAGCCTGGCTGGCAGAGGACTCGGAGGATGAGGATGGCCCGGTTAGCCAATCCTGCAAATCCTCTGTATGTTGCTGCTGCTTAAGACGGCCAGCACCAGTTAGAAAGGACAAGCGTGCCCCTGCAGGGGATGCACCACATCCACGATGACCAGGAGCACAGCCTTCCGACACAAAGGCTGCTTGCCCTCTTATCTGTGTCTGGGAGCGTCTGCCTGTCCTTTTTGGTCTTTCTGACATGGTGAGTGATATATAGATTAAAGATATACAGAACTCTGATTCAACTCTGGTGTAAAGATTGGAGATATGCAGAACTCTGATTCAACTGTGTTATCTAGATTTAAAGATATTCAGAACTCTACTATAAGTCAGCGACTTCACTGATATTTTCCCTGCAAGGCTGCCAATGTCCTCTACTCTCTCTCTGATTCACTTCCTCTCCTGCAGGCTGCAACACCTTGATAGCTGGCAAGACCCAGATTCAACTCTGAATAGATAAAGATACAGATGAACTCTGATTCAACTGTGGTATTCTATGGTATCTAGGTATCTAGAATTAGATTAAAGATATACAGATTTTCCAGAACTCTGCTATAACTCAGTGATACACCCTGTCCCTGATAGCTGGCAGTGTCAAGACACGGATTCAAATTCCCAGAACTCTGGTATAACTCAGTGATACACCCTGATAGCTGGCAGTGCCAAGACACAGATTCAAATTCCCAGAACTCTGGTATAACTCAGTGATACACCCTGATAGCTGGCACTGTCAAGACACAGATTCAAACTCCCAGAACTCTGGTATAACTCAGTGATACCCCGATAGCTGGCAGTGCCAAGACACAGATTCAATTTCCCAGAACTCTGGTATAACTCAGTGATACACCCTGATAGCTGACAGTGCCAAGACACAGATTCAAATTTCCAGAAATCTGCTATAACTCAGTAATACACCCTGATAGCTGGCAGTGCCAAGACACACATTCAAATTCCCAGAACTCTGCTATAACTCAGTGATACACCCTGATAGCTGGCAGTGCCAACTGCCAAGACACAGATTCAAATTCCCAGAACTCTGGTATAACTAAGTGATACACCTTATATAGTGTGCTGCAAGACTTAGCTCTGTGAGCCCATGATTGGGCAAAATTTGCCCAATCAGGACTCTGAGCCCTGATTGGCATAGTCTTGCACCTGTCTTGCACCTGACCTACAGGGTCAGGTGCAAGGCTGTAGCCAATTACAAGCTTCAGGCCAGTGGAAAAGTGCATTGTGGTCCATTGTGGTGCATTGTGGGCGAACACTCGGCGAACACGCTGAAATGTTCGCTGTTCGACGAACGGTCGAATGGCCAATGTTCGATGCAAACTCATGTTCGCATTGAACCGCCAGCCCATCCCGAACCACGAGTATTACTGCAGGGAGCGCATCATTCCGGGGCAAGGTGCTGAATTATTGCTTTCCCTGGAATCTCCCGTTCAAATAGGGACGCTATGGGGAAACCTGCAGTTGTAGGTTTTCCCCATTAGTGTCCCCATTTTAGCAGTAGGAAATGCATAGGGCCCTAAGATGGTAACACCTTGTCACATTTATATTTATGTGTGCATTAAGCTTTAATACCTTAAGCACATAATAATGTTGTCCAAACAAGTTATATTTAGGTGGAACTACAAATGTGTTTATGTTAAATTGATAATATGCACATCATTACAGGTTTGTGTATCTAAGTATGTGGTTAGACTCAAATCTATCCTTTGGCCCTCACATCGAAAAACGCTCATCTAAACTTTACCCCAAACTAGGTGCCCTTATAGAAACAAATCCTGCCTGAGCCCTGCAGTAAGAAAGCAAATTGTACAACAAATGCTTATGCCAGCTATTGAAGACGGACATGTAGTGTATGCAGCTGCCCTGCAAACACACCTTCAGAAACTTACTACATTGTATAACTCATTCTGTCGCTTTGTGCTACAATGTAACTACATGACCCACCATTGTGACAAGTTAAAAGAGCTAAACTGGCCGTCGCTGGAATCTAGATGCACTCTTCATCTTTCCAACCTGGTGTTTAAGAGTTTTTCTGGAAAGCTACCACCCGACCTGAATAGGCTGCGTCCCCTAGCAGTTTCCACATCCTATAACCTTTGATCCAGGACCTGCACCTTAATACCACAATACAAAAAGAAAGTGACCCGATCCTCATTTTCCTACAGAGCACCGCAGTTATGAAATAACCTCCCAGACGCCATCAAGTCTTCCCCCAGTCTTAAATCACTCAAGAGCTCCCTATTAACATACCTCAATACGGAATACACCTGTAAACAGGTAACATAATGAATATATTTCCTACATATTTATTTTCTGTATTAATCTGTATATTTGGGTTGTTTTTTAATATTTTGCATTGTATTACTTTGTATTTCTGTAACAACTGTAACATTTTAATGTACTTGACCCAGGACATACTTGAAAATGAGCGAAATCTCAATGTATCATTCCTGGTAAAATACTAAATAAATAAATATTTCTATAATTTTAGTTTCTATTGATTTTGCTCAGTAAGACGACTCTTATTGTGCAAATTTTGATATAAATGAGATTTAATGTATTTATCATAAGTAGAGAAATGGTTATGTACGCATTGTTAAATGAAGCTCAAATCCTTTTTATTTTCTACTGCTATTTTTTAAGTGTGGGTACTGAAAAATATAGAAGAATAGTGATCCATGCATCTAAAAATGGACTCTAAAAGTACCAGTTAATATCTAATAATGTTGAGGAGCCCCAGCTTAGTCAGTGTGGATGCAATCAACCAATTGTTGTTTCTTTGGATTATGTCCACCAATTAGGAATTCCATTTCTATAAATTCTTAGTCTGTGTTAATCTGACATCCTTGGCAATCAGTACTGGCCACCCTTTCTGGGTGAGAGCAGGCTGATTTGCATATGGAGCATTCATCCCTGTAATGGCACAAGCAAGCTAAAGCCTTGTGAGATCTGAGCGGGAACCCACTACAGAGCAGGCCACTAGTGCTATTGCTCGTCCTTAAGACCCTCACAAACCCTCCTTTCTCCCACTATAAATTTACAGGATCATCCAGAAGTGGAACCCTTGCTTGATGTGCCTAGAGGGGTGTCAGCTATACTCTCCTGACGAGGCCTAACAAGGCCGAAACAATCGTCGGGTGTTGCTGCACCTATCGTTCAGGGATGACGTCCTTGGCAATCAGTACTGGCCACCCTTTTTGGTTGAGAGCAGGCTGATTTGCATATGGAGCATTCATCACTGTAATGGCACAAGCAAGCTAAAACCTTGTGAGACCTGAGCGGGAACCAACTGTAGAGCAGGCCACTAGTGCTGCTGCTCATCCTCAGGACCCTCACAAACCCCGATTTCCACCAACTATAAATTTACAGGGTCATCCAGACTAGGGATGAGCCAAACACCCCCGTGTTCGGTTCGCATTCGAACTCGAACAATTTTGAAAGTTCGAGCTCGAACTCGAACACGAACCGAACTCAATTCAAATCAATGGGACTCAAAAGCTTGGTTTTTAGAGTGCCCTCCAAGAGGGCATATATGCAAGATATTTGCCATAAAAGGTGTATGGGGGTCCGGGTAGTGCCCTGGGGACAGGAAACAAGGACAAAAAGTTTTTAAAAAAAATGTTTTAAAGGGACAGTGAGTTTTCCATGAAATAAAGGTTAAAAATAAAAAAGCCTGTGAAGGCATAACCTGCCTGTGAAGTGGCGGATTTGTAGGATGTATAGAAACATTTAAAAACAAAAGAATGACGTTTCAAATGACGGTAAACGCTTTTCCTTTAATCTATTCATAAACAACTGCTTGGGACGGCAATCTGCATTAAAAAAGGAGACATTTTAGGACACGCAGAACAAGTTTAGTGATTTTTTGGCTAAATTATGGTGAAACTTATGCAGGCTTTGGATGAAAGTAACAATAGGTGCTTTAAAATTGGGCCTTTAGTGTCGGCAACAGTAACCCCTTTGTGGTATTGTGGAAGAGTGCAGGGTTGGACCCTGTGGTTCAAAAAATTAAAATGATATAAATCTGGTACCGGCGTCAGTGAACCCAAATAATGTGCCTTTCAAGGCAGCAAGTGCCTTCACACCGTAACCCTTTTGTGATATTGTGGAAGAGTGCAGGGTTGGACCCTACGGTCCAATATTAAAATGATATGAATCTGGTAATATAGGCGTCAGTGGCAGTGCACCCAAATATTGTGCCTTTGGTGGCAGCAAGTGCCTTCACACCGTAACCCTTTTGTGGTATTGTGGAAGAGTGCAGAGTTGGACCCTGCGTTTCAAAAAATTTAAATGATATAAATCTGGTAATGGCGTCAGTGTACCCAAATAATGTGCAGCAAGTGCCTTCACACCGTAACCCTTTTGTGGTATTGTGGAAGAGTTCAGTGGTGGAGGTTTTGTGAATGCAGAAGAGATCCCCGAGCTATTCCGTTACGTCAGCATCAGGGGATTGATAGCTGCTGATCTAGGACGGATTAATTTTTATAAATGTCAGCCGGTCTACAGAGTCGGTGGACAGACGCACTCTTTTGTCTGTGACAAAACCTCCAGCGGCACTGAACGTCCTTTCAGAAAGCACGCTGGATGAAGGGCAACCTAGTAGCTGCATAGCATATTGGCTAAGTTCTGGCAAGTGATCCAATCTCAACACACAGTAAGCCAGTGGATCATCTGCTGGAAAGGTATCCAGGTCTGCACTTGCCCCTAGGTAGTCCTGCACCATATGGTGAAGACGCTGGCAATGGGTGCCTACATTTGATGTCCCTGGGCGCCGTGGACAAAAAAAATGTAAAAAGGCATCAGTCAAGCGGCCCCGGCCTTCACCTCTATTCCTCTGATCATCCGCAGTCTCAGAAGCACCTGTGTCATCACTTGGTAACCTACCAGTGCCTGGAAAGGTGTTACACAAGTGTTGCTTTAGTGCGTCCTCAAGTTTTTTCATCCTGTCGTGCAGGATGAGCTCTGCAACTTTACCCTTGTATCGTGGATCAAGAAGGCTTGCCAACCAGTAATGATCCCTCTCCTTGATAGCACGAATCCTGGGGTCCTTTACCAGGCTTTGCAGGATAAGGGAGCCCATGCAGCGTAGGTTGGAGGTGGCATTAGCTTCTGAGTCTTCCTGTTTAATGAGGAAGATGACCCCATCGTGCACTTCCTCCTCCCAGCCACGTACTAGTCCTTGTGCTTCTGGGCACACAAAACCCTCCCTTGAGGAAACCCCACCTTCAATGCCCCCACTACTTAAATATTCCTCCTCCTCCTCATCCTCCTCCTGTCTGATCTGTGAAGGACCCGCTGGAATGCTGTCTGCGGAAAGACTGGGGCCTTCAGAGCTAGGGAAGGCCTCCTCTTCCTCCCGCTGCTCTGCCTCTAGAGCCACATCTATAATTCCCTGCAGAGTGTGCTTCAGCAGGAACACTAAAGGAATTGTGTCACTGATACATGCACCGTCCCTGCTCACCATCCTCGTTGCCTCTTCAAATGGTGACAGTACATTGCATGCATCCTTGATCATCAGCCACTGCGGGGGGAAAAAAAAACAAGTTGACCTGAACCTGTCCTTGTGCCTGTCATGCCCCATGGCTGCCACCATCCTGAAACCCCCCCTGGTGGTTCACTTCCATCCTGTTCCTGCCCTGCAGCCAGCAACCAGCATCCAGCAGTGTAAGAGTTAAAAACACCAAACACACGTGACTCACGAAATAAAGGGCTCAGCCTCGCACACACTCACTGCTGGTTCATTACAGCTTTTGCTCACAAAGAGTAAACACCGTTGCTGATCTGCTACCTGATATTTCTGCTCAGTATTCCTGATTTCTGCTACTACAACCATCATTTCCATCATCCTTCTGCAATCAACCTGGTCAGTCCTCATATTCATCCACCCTCCTCTACCCTTATCCTCTGTTTATTTGTGCAGACCACTGCACGATGGGGCTCATACTCTCCTCACCCCTGGTGCCACCCCGGTTCCATCCCTAACCCTGACAGAATGTAGGGATGTGCGTTTCGGAATTTTCACGAAATTTCCCGATTCGTGTTTTCGGATGCGGTCGAATTTCCGAAAATTTTTAGATCCGAAAATGGCAGATCCGAAAAGTTTTCCGAGCCGAAACGAAATATTGGACTTGAAATGTGTCAAATCGAAATTTATTACTTTGAAACGAGGAGAACAGACTTTCCGAAAAAACGAAAATTTCCGAACTTACGAAAAGTCGATACAAAAGACGAGCTAAGTGACACGAAAATACGAAAAATGGTCGATATTCCGAAAAAAAAAAGAGTACACGAAAAACGAATCGAGCCGAACCGAATCGAAACAGAAATCGGTCGAAACGAGCCGAATCGAAAAGTTTAAAAATCCGAAAAATCAAACCGAAAAAAAAATCGGTGCACAAGCCTAACAGAATGAACCAGACTAATACTAATGAGCCCGCAGTGCTGCACTTAATGGTGGAATTACTGAAGACGACCTTCCAGGAACTATTTAAAAACCTGGCTGATTCCCTCTCCCTCTTCCTGTCCGCCTCTCCCTCTTCCTGTCCTCCAATTCCCTACTTGACCCCCTGCAATCTGGCTTCCGTCCCCTACACTCAACTGAAACTGCCCTCACCAAAGTCACCAACAACCTCCTAACTGCTAAAAAACACGGCCACTATTCTATTCTCATCCTGCTTGACCTCTCGGCTGCTTTTGACACTGTTGACCACCCCCTCCTTCTACAGACCCTCAACTCTCTGGGTCTCGGCGACACTGCACTTGCTTGGGTTGACTCCTATTTATCCAACAGGTCCTTCTGTGTGTCCTTTGCTGGTAACTCCTCCTCTTCATTGCCTCTATCTGTTGGTGTACCTCAAGGCTCTGTCCTTGGTCCTCTGCTCTTTTCCATCTACACCTCCTCCCTGGGCAAAATCATCAACAGCTTTGGCTTTAATTACCACCTCTACGCTGATGACACTCAGATCTACCTCTCTACCCCTGATCTCTCTCCCCCTGTCCTTTCAAAAGTCAGTGACTGTTTATCTGGCATCTCCTCCTGGATGGCCTCCCACCACCTAAAGATCAACATGTCAAAGACTGAGCTCCTACTTATTCCTCCCTCCAATGCCTCCCCACCTCCTGACTTCTCTATCATGGTGGAGGGTATCACCATCTCCCCATCAAACCAAGTTCGCTGTCTTGGAGTTACACTTGACTCTGCTCTTTCCTTCATCCCCCACATCCAGTCTCTTTCCTCCTCCTGCCGATACCAACTGCGTAATATTTCCAGAATTCGGCCATTTCTTACCGCTGTCACCACAAAACAACTCATACACGCCCTGGTAATCTCCCGACTCGACTATTGCAATAATCTCTTATCTGGCCTCCCTCTGTCCGCGCTCTCCCCCCTACAATCCATCCTGAACGCCTCCGCCAGGCTAATTCACCTCACCGCTCTGTCTCTGCCGCTCCCCTCTGCGAGTCCCTTCACTGGCTCCCCATCCACTGCAGAATTAAGTTCAAAATCCTTATTCTTACCTACAAAACCCTCACTAACTCAGCGCCCCACTACCTGTCCTCACTAATCACCAAATACACCCCAGCCCGCTCCCTAAGGTCAAACAGTGATCTGCGCCTAGCTTCTCCCCGCATCACCTCTTCCCATGATAGACTGCAGGACTTCACACGCGACCAGCCCCACTCACTGGAACGCTCTCCCTCGTACTGTCAGACTTTCCCCTAACTTCTCTTCCTTCAAACGCTCCCTTAAAACGTTCCTATTTAGAGAAGCCTACCACCCAACACACTGACGCAACCATCAATCACTCTCACCTTACAGTCCTCTCCTCCTGTTTCCAACCCCAACCCTCCTAGATTGTGAGTTCCTACGGGAATAGGGCCCTCATCTCCTCCTGTACTGTTTGTCAAATGTTGTTCAATGTATTGTAACCCTGTCTATACTGTGCTTATTGTACAGCGCTGCGGAATATGCTGGCGCTTTATAAATAAAGAATAATAATAATAATAATCCCTGGTGCAAATGCTACAAACTATTCTGGGCACCTCAACTAAGGTGTGCGCTCCTCCAAATAAATGCCATGATCCCCTGTCTCCTGAAGAGCGTGTCAGGAGACAAAATAGCAATTTGTGCCTGTACTGCGGGGCAGGGTCACATTGGATATCATAATTGCCCAGAAAACCCCCCCAGATCAGCGATTGTCAAACCAGCACCGGTTTCTAAGCCAGCTACAACTTCCAAACACGCTCAGGTGCGTAGACCTCTGAAGCAACTCCAGGCTTCCAGGCCTGCTACAGCCACTGTGTCCATGCCTGCTTCAGAGAGACCTGCGGCACCTAAAACCAGTACCCTCGCCCAAACCGGCCCCCAGGGGAGCTACTGCACGAGTGCATGCACCCAAACCTGCACCCCGACGAACTCATGTACCTACACCTGCCCCCCGACGAGCAGTATCCAGGCATGTGACGTCTCTGGAGATTAGTTCAGAAGAGGAGTCTGAGAATCCTGTAATGCCTATGGAGACTGATTGCACTGTGTCCATGGAACCTGTCCTTCCCATGGATCTGGAGACCACAGTACCTGTGGAGTCAGATCTGCCAACCCCTATGGAGATCATGTCCATTCCAGTTTCAAATATGACTCAGATCCCTTTCAAACAGTTAATGAAGGCCAGGCTGAAGAAAGCCCAGAAGATTAAGCGCTCCCTCGTGGTGATTACAACTCCCATCGCTCCCAGCCAGCACAATCCACCGCTGTCTTCCTGTGCTTCCTCCCTATCTGAATATGACCCAGAAAACATTGTTACCTCTGAAGAGAATGTACCACGTCAGACAGCCCGACGCTCCAAAGGACCTCCAGGTCAATATACGGGGTCTTTGGGGTTCGATACTTCCATCAAGGGGTGGCGTAATGTCTGCTCCTCATCCAGCGATGACCTTGAGTGGGGTTATGGCGAGGAGGTGGTAGAAGAGGAGGGTGAGGACAGTGAGTCCTGGCTGTTCAACTATCCTTCCCTTGATGATGAATCAGAAGTGGAGCCGGGAGACCTGGAAGAGATGCCTACCCCGATGCCTTCTTATGTGGGCACAAGGTTCAATGGTGACTCTACCTCCTATCTCTCGCCCTCTGTCGCCAACGCCAGACGTTCCAAGGACACTCCTGTTGATCCAGATCCCTTACCTGAGGATCCAGCTCCCTATACAGTGCAGGGCATCTATGCTGTACCCACCTTTGTGCCATCCAGTTACGTGGGCACCCTCATTCCTGAAGCATCAGCTGACCCATCACCAGAGGACCGAGTCACTGCTTCGAATGGGATGATGGTGCATCGCAAAGACCTTGACATCTTCGAAAAGGGGTTACTCCGGCGTAGGGAGATCGAAGAGAGGATGCCATCTGGTTACATGGGCACCCTCATTACGGATACATTAACTAGAAACCCCAAGATCCCTAAAGAATCTGATGCAGACTTTATCTTATCTCGTGATTGCTTTTCACCCATTTTGACGGAAGACAATGAAGAGAGACTGCAATCTGGGTACATGGGCACTCTCCTTCCCGAGGTATCTGCTATCCACAAGAAGACCAAGACCAAGGCACGGCGGCGTCAGAGGAAGGCACGTGCCCAACCCTGTACCACCACTCCTGACCACCGTTCTGTCCTCCAGTGGTGTGACGAGTACTGGTACCAGCACCCACCAGAGTGACCCGTGCCTGGTCATGTGCAGTCCTGCTGCCATCCTTGGTCACTCGGAGAGTGACCTGAAGGGGGAGGTACTGTCATGCCCCATGGCTGCCACCATCCTGAAACCCCCCTGGTGGTTCACTTCCATCCTGTTCCTGCCCTGCAGCCAGCAACCAGCATCCAGCAGTGTAAGAGTTAAAAACACCAAACACATGTGACTCACGAAATAAAGGGCTCAGCCTCGCACACACTCACTGCTGGTTCATTACAGCTTTTGCTCACAAAGAGTAAACACCGTTGCTGATCTGCTACCTGATATTTCTGCTCAGTATTCCTGATTTCTGCTACTACAACCATCATTTCCATCATCCTTCTACAATCAACCTGGTCAGTCCTCATATTCATCCACCCTCCTCTACCCTTATCCTCTGTTTATTTGTGCAGACCACTGCACGCTGGGCTCATACTCTCCTCACCCCTGGTGCCACCCCGGTACCATCCCTAACCCTGACAGTGCCATACTCACACAGGTACTTGTTGATGGCCCTCTGCTGCTTGTGCAGACGCTGCAGCATTGTTAATGTCGAGTTCCACCTGGTGGGCATGTCACAGATCAGACGGTTTGTGGGAATGTGGAATTCTCTTTGAATTTCTGCAAGGCGAACACTTGCTGGGAATTACCATCTGAAGTGGCTGCAGACTTTTCTGGCCTGGGTGAGAAGCTCTGCCAGCCCTGGGTACCTGGTTAGGAAACGCTGTACCACCAGATTTAGGATGTGTGCTAGGCATGGTACATGCATCAACTTACCCAGGCGTAGGGCGGAGAGAAGGTTGCTGCCATTATCACAGATGACCATTCCCAGCTGAAGCTGGCATGGTGTTAACCATCTCTGCACCTGCCCCTGCAGAGCTGACAGAATTTCTGGCCCGGTGTGGCTCCTGTCCCCTAAACAAACCAGCTCAGGCACAGTATGCAATCTTTTTGCTTGAGCCATTGCGTAGCCCCTGTCACGCATCGGTTTAACTGCCACTTTGCCAGAGACAGAGAAGGAGGAGGAAAAGGGAGAGGTGGTGGAGCAGACAGACCTCATACAAGCAGCTTTCTGGAGGCGTGGTGGATGAACAAGCTCCAGCACAGAGGCACGTCTTGGATTCCTGCCAGCTGCAATCAGAGTTACCCAGTGTGCCGTGAAGGAAATGTAACGGCCCTGTCCATGCTTGCTGGGCCACGTGTCTAAAGTCATGCTTGCTGCTGACTGCCTTTCCCAATGACTCGATAACATTGTCTTCCAGGTGCTGGTATAGTGCTGGAATGGCCTTCCGTGAAAAGTAATGGTGTTTTGGAACATGCCACTGTGGTACAGCACATTCAGCAAATTCACGGAAGGGAGCAGAGTCCACCAGCTGGAAAGGCAGCAGCTGCAATGCGAGTAATTTTGCTAAGTTGGCATTTAGACGCTGTGCTTGGGGATGGTTGGGACTATATTTTTTCATACGCTGCAGCAGCTGGGGCAACGTAATCTGACTGCGTAAATCTTCAGCTGATGGGATGCTGTCACATTGTGAGGAAGGACCTGGTACATCCATTATTGTAGCATCATCCCTGTCAGTGGAGGTTGTAGTCAATGACACAATGACATGGCAGGACATATAGTGGGGGTAGAGACAGGTGAAGAGGACCTATGCAAATTTTTGCGCCAACGGGATGCATGGCAGGTGGTCATATGTCGCCTCAAGCATGTGGTACCCAAGCGTCCGGTGTGTTTCCCACGCTTGAGCCTCATCTGAAATAGATTACAAATAGCAACGATGCGGTCTGCTGTACATTTCTTAAAGAACTCCCAGACAGCAGAGTTCCTGGATGTGTGCTTTGAGACAACAGCACTCTGCACCTGAGCAGCTCTGACATCTGATGCCTTGGAATGGCTAGTGCTATGGTTGGTCATAGAGGATGTTGTGCCTCGTGTTTCTTGTGCCTCCTTACTTGACTCCTCTGTTCGATCAGGCACCCAGGTGGAGTCGGTGACCTCATCATCATTGTCATCACCCCCTATCTCCTCGTCACTGGAGCCAACTTGGCAGTATGCTGCAGCTGCTGGGGCAACATGAGTGCCAGTTATTTGTGTGTCACTGGCACCCCCTTCCTCTAGGTTCATTATACTCCCTTCCTCAACCTCAGAGATTGAATCAGAGCACTGTAGTTGCTGCGCATATTCAAGTAGCATGTCACTCTCATTGTAGTCAAACAATTCAGCTGACTCCTCCGTGTGTGATAGCGAGGCTACGGCAGGAGTAGCTGTGGACATGGAGGCTGCATTAGATGCTTTGGCAGCTGAGGTGGACTGTAAAGCACTACAAGCCTGGCTGGCAGAGGACTCGGAGGATGAGGATGGCCTGGTTAGCCAATCCACCAAATCCTCTGTATGTTGCTGATGCTTAAGATGGCCAGCACCAGTTAGAAAGGACAAGCGTGCCTCTGCAGAGGATGTACCACGTCCACAATGACCAGAGGCACAGCCTCCCGACACAAAGGCTGCTTGCCCTCTTATCTGTGCCTGGGAGCGTCTGCCTGTCCTTTTTGGTGTTTCTGATATGGTGAGTGATATATAGATTAAAGATATACAGAACTCTGATTCAACTCTGGTATAAAGATTAAAGATTTCCAGAACTCTGGTATAACTCAGTGAGACAACCTGATAGCTGGCAGTGAGAAGACACAGATTACAATTCCCAGAAACCTCCTATAAAATCAGTGAGACCCCCTGATAGGACCCCCTGATAGCTGGCAGTGAGAAGGCACAGATTACAATTCCCAGAAACCTCCTATAAAATCAGTGAGACCCCTGATGGGTGGCAGTGACACGACACAAATTACAATTCCCAGAAACAACCTACAAGTCAGTGAGACCCCCTGATAGGACCCCCTGATAGCTGGCAACAGTGACAAGACACCGATTACAATTTGCAGAAATCTTCTAGAAGTATGTGGGACCCCTGATAGCTGGCAGTGAGAAGGCACAGATTACAATTCCCAGAAACCTCCTATAAAATCAGTGAGACCCCTGATGGGTGGCAGTGAGAACACAGAGATTACCACAATTCCCAGATATTTTGTAGAAATTACTGACCCCCCAAAATACTTGGTGGCAGTGAGAACACACGGATTATAACAATTCCCAAATATTTTGTAGAAATTCCTGCCCCAGAAAATAGTTGGTGGCAGTAAGAACACACGGATTACCACAATTCCCAGATATTTTGTAGAAATTACTGACCCCCCAAAATACTTGGTGGCAGTGAGAACACACGGATTACCACAATTCCCAGATATTTTGTAGAAATTACTGACCCCACAAAATACTTGGTGGCAGTGAGAACACACGGATTATAACAATTCCCAAATACTTTGTAGAAATTACTGACCCCCCAAAATACTTGGTGGCAGTGAGAACACACGGATTATAACAATTCCCAAATATTTTGTAGAAATTACTAACCCCCCAAAATACTTGGTGGCAGTGAGAACACACGGATTACCACAATTCCCAGATATTTTGTAGAAATTACTGACCCCCAAAATACTAGGTGGCAGTGAGAACACACGGATTATAACAATTCCCAAATATTTTGTAGAAATTACTGACCCCCAAAATACTTGGTGGCAGTGAGAACACACGGATTACCACAATTCCCAGATATTTTGTAGAAATTACTGACCCCCCAAAATACTTGGTGGCAGTGAGAACACACGGATTATAACAATTCCCAAATATTTTGTAGAAATTACTGACCCCACAAAATACTTGGTGGACAGTGAGAATACGGATTATAACAATTCCCAAATATTTTGTAGAAATTACTGACCCCCCAAAATACTTGGTGGCAGTGAGAACACACGGATTATAACAATTCCCAAATATTTTGTAGAAATTACTGACCCCCCAAAATACTTGGTGACAGTGAGAACACACAGATTGTAACAATTCCCAAATATTTTGTAGAAATTACTGACCCCAAAAAATACTTGGTGGCAGTGAGAACACACAGATTAGAACAATTCCCAGAAATATTGTAGAATTGAGACCCCCCCAGTAGCTGGTGGCAGACTGGCAGTGAGAACACACACTAACACAACAACAATCTCCTCTCAAACACGTGCTGAAGCGCTGTGTGAAGCCTTATATAGTGTGCTGCGGGACTTAGCTCTGTGAGCCCATGATTGAGCCGTGATTGGCATAGTCTTGAACCTGTCTTGCACCTGACCTGTGGTCAGGTGCAAGGCTGTAGCCAATTACAAGCTTCAGGCCAGTGGAAAAGTGCATTGTGGTCCATTGTGGTGCATTGTGGGCGAACATGCGGCGAACACGCAGAAATGTTCGTAGTTCGCAAACATGCGAACAGGCGATGTTCGAATCGAACTCCGAACCGATCGAACCGAACAGCTCATCCCTAATCCAGACGTGGACCCTTTGCTTGATGTGCCTAGAGGGATGTCATCTATACCCTCCTGACGAGGCCTAACATGGCCGAAATGATCATTGGGGGTTGCTGCACCTCTCGTGCAGGGATGACGTCCTTGGCAATCAGTACTGGCCACCCTTTTTGGGTGAGAGCAGGCTGATTTGCAAATTATTATTATTATTATTCTTTATTTATAAAGCGCCAGCATATTCCGCAGCGCTGTACAATAAGCACAGTATAGACAGGGTTACAATACATTGAACAACATTTGACAAACAGTACAGGAGGAGATGAGGGCCCTATTCTCGTAGGAACTCACAATCTGGGAGGGTTGGGGTTGGAAACAGGAGGAGAGGACTGTAAGGTGAGAGTGATTGATGGTTGCGTCAGTGAGTTGGGTGGTAGGCTTCCCTAAATAGGAATGTTTTAAGGGAGCGTTTGAAGGAAGGGAAGTTAGGGGAAAGTCTGACAGTACGAGGGAGAGCGTTCCAGAGAGTGGGGGCTGCGCGTGAGAAATCCTGCAGTCTATCATGGAAGAGGTGATGCGGGGAGAAGCTAGGCGCAGGTCACTGTTTGACCTTAGGGAGCGGGCTGGGGTGTATTTGGTGATTAGTGAGGACAGGTAGTGGGGAGCTGAGTTAGTGAGGGTTTTGTAGGTAAGGATAAGGATTTTGAACTTAATTCTGCAGTGGATGGGGAGCCAGTGAAGGGACTCGCAGAGGGGAGCGGCAGAGACAGAGCGGCGGGTGAGGTGAATTAGCCTGGCGGAGGTGTTCAGGATGGATTGTAGGGGGGAGAGGTGGGACAGAGGGAGGCCAGATAAGAGATTATTGCAATAGTCGAGTCGGGAGATTACCAGGGCGTGTATGAGTTGTTTTGTGGCGACAGCGGTAAGAAATGGCCGAATTCTGTAAATATTACGCAGTTGGTATCGGCAGGAGGAGGAAAGAGACTTGATGTGGGGGATGAAGGAAAGAGCAGAGTCAAGTGTAACTCCAAGACAGCGAACTTGGTTTGATGGGGAGATGGTGATACCCTCCACCGTGATCGAGAAGTCAGGAGGTGGGGAGGCATTGGAGGGAGGAATAAGTAGCAGCTCAGTCTTTGACATGTTGATCTTTAGGTGGTGGGAGGCCATCCAGGAGGAGATGCCAGATAAACAGTCACTGACTTTGGAAAGGACAGGGGGAGAGAGATCAGGGGTAGAGAGGTAGATCTGAGTGTCATCAGCGTAGAGGTGGTAATTAAAGCCAAAGCTGTTGATGATTTTGCCCAGGGAGGAGGTGTAGATGGAAAAGAGCAGAGGACCAAGGACAGAGCCTTGAGGTACACCAACAGATAGAGGCAATGAGGAGGAGGAGTTACCAGCAAAGGACACACAGAAGGACCTGTTGGATAAATAGGAGTCAATCCAAGCAAGTGCAGTGTCACCGAGACCCAGAGAGTTGAGGGTCAGTAGAAGGAGGGGGTGGTCAACAGTGTCAAAAGCAGCCGAGAGGTCAAGCAGGATGAGAATAGAATAGTGGCCGTGTTTTTTAGCAGTTAGGAGGTCGTTGGTGACTTTGGTGAGGGCAGTTTCAGTTGAGTGTAGGGGACGGAAGCCAGATTGCAGGGGGTCAAGTAGGGAATTGGAGGACAGGAAGATGGAGAGGCGGTTGAAGACTAGTTTTTCTAAGAGCTTAGAGGTAAAGGGAAGCAGGGATACAGGACGGTAGTTGGATGGAGAGTTGGGATCTAGGGATGGTTTCTTTAGTAAAGGGGTAACTAGCGCGTGTTTGAAGGCGGATGGAAAGGAGCCAGTGGAGAGAGATAGGTTGAAGATGTGTGTGAGAGCAGGGGTGAGGGAGGAGGAGGGGAGGAATTAGATGTGAGGGAATGGGGTCGAGCGGGCACGTGGTGAGATGTGAGGAGGACAATAAGGAATTGACTTCCTCCTCAGTGGTTGGGAGGAAGCGGCAGAGGGTGGCAGATGGGACCTGTGGGAGTGGAGGTGGCAGATAACTATCTTGTGTTGGGATGTTGCTTCTGATAGTTAAAGTTTTACTGAGGAAGTAGTCTGCCAGGTCTTGAGCGCTGAAGGCAGCTGAGGGGGGAGGTGCAGGTGGGTAGAGGAGGGTGTTGAAGGTGGACCAGAGCCGTTTAGCGTTGGAGGACAGCGTAGATATAAGAGATGAGAAGAAGGATTGTTTGGCCAAGTGGAGGGCAGAGGTGTATGACCGGAGAATAAACTTGAAGTGAACAAAATCAGCTTCAGAGCGGAATTTCCTCCAGGCACGCTCTGCGGTGCGGGAGCATCTCTGCAGGTAGCGAGTCTGGAGGGTGTGCCAGGGCTGAAGCTGGCGGCGTGGGGCCTTACAGAGTCGAAGAGGAAATGGAGCAAATGGAGCATTCATCCCTGTAATGGCACAAGCAAGCTAAAACCTTGTGAGACCTGAGCAGGCACCCACTGTAGAGCAGGCCACTAGTGCTGTTGCTCGTCCTCAGGACCCTCACAAACCCCCTTTCTCCCACGTAGTCTGTGTTAGATTACAGAATTTCCCCAGTGGCTGCTAACTTTCCAAAGTATTCTTTGGTGTAAACTATGAACATTTCAATTCCACCGTCATTGGAGGATTTTTCTATTCTCATAATAATTATGATCTTTTTGTGTGTGTGATTCCCTCTGGACAAATCTGACATCCACCTTGCCATTGGGAGTCTCTGCCTTTCCCAAGACCTGGGATGTTTTGCATAAGCAATCTATGACTTTTTAAGTCTTTATTCAGTAGACAATTGATGTTATTCAGTTAAACTAGAGTCTCCTCTGTATTATCTTGTTTATTCAGTTTGGTCTATATCAAGATAAAGGATAAAACGCACAATCACCCTTGTGATAGCTCTGAAAGGCTGGAGAGGACATCTCCAGAGACCAAAATGCCCCACCTGATCTGTTTGATTAGAAGGCTGCTCTTGAGAAACAAGCCATTTGCAGACACTAATTAATCCACTTTTCAGTTATCGTCGCTTACATTTAAGCCTTATATCAGTAATTTATATAATCAATTCATATAGACCTTTTATCACAAGATATCAAAGGACATTAATGGCATTTCAGACAAGTAGAAACTTTGTTACAGACTAATTGTTTAATTTACATACACAAAGGACAATATGCCCAACTTCTTCTCATGGACCCTTCAAGAAGAGACTGTTGCGAAACGAATGTAGAGGAGTTCACATGGTCATATGATCATAGTATAGGTTACTGTAGTACAAATTAGGGAGGACCTGAGCAATACTTGTAGAGGAGATAACCCATTCTTACAGAACTGAAAGGTATTATCAGTGACACACAAACTTGTCTCTGTTGGGAAGCAAAAACAGAAAATTATATTCCCTAAGCACAGTTGATAGCATGTGAGAGGCCTCCTAAGGTCCTCAACATAATAATTATTCACAGTCTGCGATCAGCCCTAACACAGAATCTAAAAGGAACGCTGCACACAAATTATATCTTTCTAATTTAAATTAAAGTGCAGAAGCTCCATTCTCCAAGAACTCTGGTCAATCTGATGTTCCTTCACCCAACAAAGAACTTGCCATGGATGGTCACATTAGTACAACTAGGTATCAATAATTGCGATGAATAAATCCAGAGAAGTGGTCGCACTAACACGTAAAGGATTTGTAATTGGTTCTGGCATGAATAGAAAAAGACAATGATGATCACTATAAGCTGAGAAAGTTCAGTACTCGAATCGTAGAAATTAAGGAATTGCTCTAATCACAATCTTTCTTTTTTGACATTAAACTTTTTCTTTCCAACTATAGAATTATTTGTTCTTTTTGTAAAGGATGCTTTGCTAAAAAAGTAAAAATTACACATTGCATCTCTACCGTATGTTTCTGTCATCCACACATGCTATAAGAGTAAATGTTACATGTACGCAAGTAACGTCACACGTAGTGGCCATAGGTGTATGCAGAAGTGTGTACCTGTGAATGCCTCCTGCTCGCTATCTTGTAGGTTCCGATTTACAATTTTAAACACCAAAAAAATTCACAATTATTGATTATTAGCTTTTTGTAAGTGATAAAAGTAATTTGTGCACAAACTAAAATATGGGCTGTGCATGCAAATTGTAGTGGCCCACACTTACATATGCCAAGTGATGGACACCACACTAAACAACGCAGCAGAGTGACCTTCAACCGCTTGATGATGCCTGTGAGGGTCGCATTAATTGAATTTTACTCACATTAAACACGACTTGGTAGCATTTGCAACAATCATACTAAATTGAGTTTGTCAAACTTCAAATCTGTACTATTCATGGTGTATCTGTGTTAACAGCCGTAGTATAATCATGGTTAATGGTGACTTGGCACCAAACAATGTACTAACTTACATTCTGAAAAACAAGCATAGTTCACATATCCAAAAGTATCAAATTATACCATGTAACACTTGGCAAACCAAAATTTGTGGATCAGGAGAATAAGATAACAAACAACGCTCTGCATTCTAGATCACGCACTTCTTTACTAAAGGGAATTCTTATTCATGCACCATGGTAAAAATGCAAATATGAACATTGGTTATCATCATATTCAATTCTAAAAGTTCATATCAAGGTAAAACAAAAAATAGAAAAGAGGAAGTTTGCTGGGAAGAGGCCACTCAAATGTATCACATTCAATCCTCCTTAAATATAACAGGAGAACATTGTTGAGACAGAAAGATATTTCACAGACACCAGAAATGTACAACCTGTAGAGAATTATCAAGCCATAAGTGCTACACTATGCTGGTGTTCCGTTGAATACTACCGATCGTCAGATAATGCCTCCAATGATCTGCACATGCACAGGAGTGACGTAATGCCAGCTGATCTGACGAGTAGCTGGTCAGCACGTCACACCCGCGCATGTGCAGATTGTCAGAATCACCATCTCCAATTCATCAACCGTGGAGGCAATATCTGATTGTCAGACACTGCCTCCCACTACCTGCGCATGCGTGAGAAACACCACACAGATAGAGGATGTATTGCTCTTTGTGTGGCGTGTGTCGCACTTGTCTATATTCCAACCTCTCTCTGTATGGCGTGTCTCACACATGCGCATGTAGAGGGAGGCAGTATCTGACACGCTTGGCGAATCGGAGATGGTGATTCTGACGATCTGTGCATTGCCCAGGTGTGACGTCACAACCAGCTGCTTGCCAAATCAGCTGGCATTACTTCACTCCTGCGCATCTGTAGATCATCGGAGGCATTTTCTGACGATCGGCATTATTCAATGGAACACCATCCACCTGGAGTGGACCTGTATTGCATAGTGCATGGAGCTTCTAAATTCTCTATTAGATGGTCAGTTCAAACAATTCAATGTGTACATATTGTCATTATCATTTTCTACAAAGTAATAAGTCTTTATAATTGGAGTACTTGCAGTGAAAAAGAAATAACCATTCTGTGTTTAAAAGGAGGATATATAACTAAATTATTAATTAGCCTAATGTAATCATTAAACATAAAAACATCTATAATTTGCTCCATAACCACGAGCAAAGGCATGACAATGTCTATAAAATGATTACATAGAATTAAATATTGTTAGATACTGTTTGAGTAACATCAGCAAGTAGGGGGTCTGGAGAAATCAGCAGGGGTAATAAGGACTTTCTATATAACAGACAATATAGCAGAATGGTCCCATTAACCTTTTATCTTATGAAATGAGACACTGAATGGTTGCTGATATCAAATGAGAATGGGTGGCACATATCCCTTCCTACCCTAATCAGTACAAAAAAAAAATACCACTAGTTCTAATATTACTATTATTATTCTTGATATAGAACCAACATATTCCGTAAAGCTAAACAATGGGTACATTATGGACAGTGTTACAATGCATTGAGACCAAACAACATTTGACAAACCAACACAAGAGGAAATGAGCTCCCTATTCCGGTGGGAACTTACAATCTAGAAGGGTTGGAGGGTGAGAAACAGGAGGAGAGGACTGCAAGGTGAGTGTGATTGGTAGCAGAAGAGAAATGTATTAGTGAGTCGGGTGGTAGGTGTCAAGGACTAACCAAGAGCTGGAGCCCAGGTTGCAGGAGATGGCACACACCCTTGCAGAATCTCACAAAAAACAATACCAGGATGGTGCTGACCTCTGCGTGGTGGGAGTAGGCATGGGACAAATCCAGGTGTGAAGTACAGAACAGGGGTAATCCAGATAAGTGGTCAAACGGAGCAGAGGTTGGGGCCAGCAGAAAAGGATCGTAGACGGTATTACACACAAAGGTCAAAACCAGAATGGCAAAGCAAATGTAGGCTAGTAAGTCACCACACTTCTGCGTACGCAGACAACAGTCCTGAATCCTGGGGGAGGCTGCATTAAATAGCCAGAGAGGTGGCCACAGGTGTGTCTGTTGATTAGTCCATAGACTGCAGGTGGAGGCCCAGGAGAGACGTTCTCTGCAGAGTCTATGGAAGGACCAGGGCCTAGTAGAATAGGCAAAGCAAGAACAATTCCTGTGGCTGACTGAACAGAGAAGCTGGTTACAATGCTGGAAACCAGGGTTCAATTCCAGGAAGGCTCCCTGAAGGGGTTCCCTTGTCTGGCTGTCTGCAGGGCTTAGTGTGTACCCTGACAGAAGGCTTCTCTGAATAGGAATGTCTTAAGGGAGCATTTGCAGGAAGGGAAGTTAAGGGAACGTCGGACAATACGAAGTGCGTTCCAGAGGATGGGGGCTGTGCATGAGAAATTCTGCAGTCTAGCATGGGAAAACATGATGCAGGGACAAGCTAGGTGCAGGTCGCCGTTTGACCTTTAGGGAGCGGGCTGGGGTGTATTTGGTGATTAGTGAAGACAGGTAGTGGGGAGCTGAGTTAGTGAGGGCTTTGTAGGTCAAGATGAGGATTTTGAATTTAATTCTGCAGTGGATGGGGAGCCCAGTGAAGGGACTCCAGAGAGACAGAGCGGCAGGCGAGATGGCAGAAACATTTAAGATGTACTATAGTGGGAGAGTCGGGAGAGAAGGAGGCCTGGTAGGAGATTACAGTAGTCAAGTCGGGAGTTTACATGGGCGTGCTGAGTTGTTTCTTGGTGTCAGTAGTAAGAAAGGCCGAATTTTGGAAATATTGCACAATTGGTTGCAGCAGGAGGAGGAGAGAGACTGTATGTGATGAAAGACAGAGGGGAGTCAACTGTAACTCCAAGACAGTGAACCTGGTTTGATGGGGAGAAAGTGAGGCCATTGACTGTGACAGAGAAGTCAGGAGGTGGAGAGGCATCAGAGGGGGGATTTAGTAGGATCTCAGTCTTGGACATGTTAATCTTTAGGTGGCGAGAGGCCGACCAAGAGGAAATGCCAAATAAACAGTTGCTGACTTTGGAAAGGACAGGAGGAGAGAGATCAGGGATGGAGAGGTAGATCTGAATATCATCAGCTTAGAGGTGGTGATTCAAGCAAATGCTGTTCATGATTTTACCCAGGGAGGAGGTGTAGATGAAGAAAAGCAGAGGACCCAGAACTGAGCCTTGAGGTAATATACATATTGTTTAAAGCAGGGTAACTGTATAAACTCTCTAAACTCTCTATTGTATCCTAAAAATGTGCGATTTGGTTCGGACTTATTTGTAAATGATCCAAAATATTGGCAATTCAGTATATAAGATCCATTCGAATTCCAAGTTACCAATATCCGAACCAAATCGCTTTTCAAATAAAAAATTCGAATCAATCCAAATTCTTCCAAAAACAGTAATCCTAACCCTAGTCCTAACTTAATCTTACACCTAACCCTAGCGGTAATCATGACACCCAGAAAGTGTAACCCTAACCTAACCCTAGTCCTGAGCCTAATCATATGACACACACAGAAAATGTCACCCTAAACCTAGCCCTAAACTAACTCTAAACCCAATGATAGCACTAATCTGAACCCTAAAATAACCCTACCCTAGCCCATCTAACCAATTTTTTAAAGTATTATACATAAAGATTCTGTATATCAGAAATGGCTGAATATTTTGGACATTACTCCAAATTGGTCTGATGCCAAAATATCAAAAGCTTTCAATACTCCGAATCAGCTGATTCTGATTATTTCTGAATGTAATATTTTTGGATTCTGAAACAATCCGAAACGAACCAAACTGCATTTTCCAGCACTGCACATGTCTTGTATCCCCAAAGTTACATTTTACTATTTTTTACTTTTGTAAAGCACTGATTTTTCAACCCTACATATAAAGGATGCAATTGCACTCTAATAGTGTATGCTGTTTAGGCTAGGGTCAGACGAAAGCATTTTTCCCCGCGAACGTGAAAAAGTGCGTCCGAACGCATTGACGTATTTTTTCACGGAATGCGCAAAAACGGTCAGACGACGCGCATTTTCGGGCGTGATTTTGTATGGATCATCAATAAAACTCTTTTTGCGTCTGGACGTTATGTAGGCTGGACATTAGCAGCGTCTGACATCTCCTAATCACGCAAACACGCCGCTATGCTGCAGCTGCGCACTCAGTGCATCAGTACTAGCGGTTCAGCGTTCTCAAAAAAATGCGTTCAAATTCCACTTGCGTTGCATGGCCGGACTTTTGTGCGGCCGTACATCGTATATTGGCCGTCATTGCCCGTCATCTGCTGCTAGTGCGGCCGTAATTATGTGCGCCAGAACGCACGTTAAAAGTGCGCTGGTCTGACCCCAGCCTTAATTGTTGTACATATTGTGTACTATATAGGGCACCATTACAGTCCTATCGCTAACGTTAGTGCTTACCTGAGTGAGCGTTAACGTTAGCCCTGGTGGCCCTATCGTGGGCCGACCATATTACAATCCAAACGCTAACGGGTTATAAAACCCGTTAGCGATTGGAATCGTGCGATTTTCAGCGCGAGGTTACTGTACTTTGCGCTCCCTATGCTTAACAAGAGGAGCGCAAAGTGTTAATTTGTTTTATTATTACAAAGTCCTAACGCTAATTACCATCTGGCTGCGGTTACACGAAAGTGAACCACAGCCTGGACTTGGTGCTAACGGATTCCGCTGCTACAGAATCCATTAGCACCATCCGGAAACCCCACCAAAAAAATCAGTTACTCACCTCCTAACCCGCGGCGAGGACCGCGGCTCCAACCGCCTCCTCTGTGTCCTGGGAGCAGGGAGAGACTGGGGGAAAAAAAGTCCTCCAGTCTCCCCCTGCGGATCATTACGCCGACCTGCCGGATCTCGCGAGGCGAGATCCGGCAGGTCATGTGATCGGCGCCGTCTGCCTCAATGGAGCAGGTGCAGTTTTTTCTCCCTAGTGTCCCCGTTTTACCGCGATCACTGTAATGGTGCCCAATGAGTATAAAAGTTATACATATATATCTTTGGTCCTCTATCACACTATAGCATAGTCAGGTAAGTAGATATTGGTTTGTTTCCCGCAGATTTCCGTTGAGAAAAATTAACTGTTAGATGATGTATTGTGAGAATGCTTATGTCAGTTTTATATATGGTGACTCCATGGAGACAAGCGTGACCCTGCAAGAGGTACGGCGGAAGGACACTGGGAACTAGTTGTTCAAAAACAACAGAACTTGAAAAAGACTGTGGTAACTGCCGAAACATCGCTTGTTTGCCATATTAACCACTTGGCTGCTAAGGACACGCTCAGCGCGTCCTGCCAAGTGCACCTCCTGTGCTACGGACGTGCCGAGCACGTCCTAGCACAGGAGGCAGCAATCAGCTGGGATTCCGGCTGATTGCTGACCCCCCCCCCGGTGCGGGCTGACATCTGCACAGCACGATGACACCAGTCCTGGAGTTAACCCCTAGTTGCCACCAATGGTAGAGATAGGGATTCCAATGAACCCCATATCTCCCGATCCGTGGACGCCAGGGGTTAATGTTTGGTATTGCTGTATCGGCCAGAGCATGTCCTTTCCAACGATACCAAACATGACTATGTAAAAGTAAAGAATAAAAATAAAAAAATATTTTTAAAAAAATTATAAAAAAATAAACAATTTTTTTTGTTTTATTTGTTAATGCAGCAATATTGTTCTCATTTCAATTATAATGTGAACAACGATGCTGCACAAACGAATTTTGTATGCGGTGCGTTTGTTAAAAATATCAAACTTTTCCCCAAAAAAAAATGTAACGAGTCCCCATTTCTAATTTTTTTAACAAGTGCACCCCATAGAAAATATAACCGCAAACGATCGCATGTTAATTAAAATGTGAAAAAAACACTTTACACATTGTAAATTATTGAAAATTCAAATTTTATTTGAATTTCTTGTTATAATATACAGACAGGACATGACGTATACATATAATAATGATATATTATGAATCTGCCGAGTCTGCCGGCAAGAACGATATATAATATGTCTGGGTCATATATTAAAATAAGGCTTCAAAACGCGGTTAAACATGATGAGCAAAACTGGTAAAAATGAGCTCAGCACAGAGACGTGAAATGGCTCAGCAGCGAAAGGGTTAAAGGTGTCCCCCAGGAAGATTGGAGTGCCCAGAATCCTTCTGTGCTGTCGCTGGGAACTATTTGTTCCCAGTCTTCCATTGCACATGATGTGAGGAAGCGACGGTTTGTGCTGCACTCTTCACAGTGGGTTTAGAGGTACATTTGTTATTTTTTGTGGGGGTTATCGTGTGTAAATTGACTTTACAAAATAATTTAACACCAGATTCTGAGAGTGGGTATTTCTTACAAAAATATCGGCTCGAGAGCAGAAGAATAAGCTACCATGGAATAACTTGATCGTCTAATTCTTGCTGCAATTGAATTGATCCTATACAACGTATAGGGGCTGTTAATGTGCAATAAGGTGCCACCATAAGCTGCAAAGAAAACTTTCAACAAGGTTGGAATAGGAACTCGGGCCATTAAATTAACTGCTGGAGCCAATATGCATAAAGGTTCCAGAAGTTAATGGCAATAGTGGAATAGAACCCATAGAGGTTTGCAAGCATGTGCACATATACAATTATGTCATATATTTCATTGATTATTACTATTAAGAATAAGTTATTTAGATGGAGGATATTATACAGTCATTGTTACAGTGTTGACCAAGCAAGTATATTCTAACCAAGATATAGACAGTTGGAGAGACCCGATCAGATGCTAAGGTTGGGGTCAGACGAGCGTGATTTCTACGGACTGTACGTCCGTGCAGTACGGACATCGTCAGTACGGATGACGCAGTAGTGGTCACACAGTCCGTTTTTTCACTGAAGTTATTTTTGACGGATGTAGGAGGGAAAAATAAATTACAATGAAAAAACATTCTGTCCGTCAAAAATGCTGGACGTATAAATGCAGTCCGGCTGACCATGCTCCATCACTCACACACAAAGCTATGCGGACGTTGTGGACGTGGCGCACTCCGCACGTCCGTTCTAGCAGTATTACGTTCTTGCCTAACCTGCGTCCGTTTGCAGCGTCCGTCATGCGTCCGCAGTTCAGTGCGGACGTACTTCATGTGTCAGGCTCCAATGGACTTTCTTTCATGCTATCACGGACGTACTTTTAGGCGCAATCACGGACGTGAACACTACGCTCGTCTGACAGCAGCCTTAAACATTAAGGGGAATGCTACAAAATACTGTAATGTAAATGCTAATACATTATCTACTTTTGTTTCGATGATAATAAGGATCTGGTCCATTTTTTTTATATCACATCACTTCACAGTGTCTGTCTAGCTTTCAAAATATTTTCTTCATATAATAATTATATTCCAGAACAATTCATTGTATACTGCATTACTAGAAAACATTTTACTATCTGTATAATAGATTATTGAAGCGTACTGAGGGTATGTAGAGGCAAAATGAGTCAAGTCACTTTTCAGAACCTTTTTTATTTGCATTTTTTTTTAATCACTGTTTTTTCTAAACTCAGAAACATAAGTTAAAAAAAAATTGCCCTGTGGCATCTTCCATGGCCTTCCCGTTTTCTCTCAGGTTGCTGGGGTGAGCCGGGAAAGCCACATATTTTTTGGGCAGTCCTTCCCACTTGACCCACCCTCCTCTCCCCACACCCCCACCCCTGCCATCATCATCCTGATGCCCCCTGGTGGACTTTTCCATTTTTTTTTAATAACCTGTCCGGCTTGTTTTGTTTGTCTCCCCCCTGTTCTATTTGAATTTTTGCTTTCTGTGCCTTAGAGATGGTCTGTTATACTTATTTGATGGCTCTTGACAAGACTTTTGATTGTTCTCTTGTTTGTCTGTTTGACCTTCTGTGTTGGCCCTGCGCAGCCACTTTCATGTTTGTCTTCTTGTGACCTCGCAAAATCATAAATAAAGAATTAAAAAAAAACTATTGTACCAAAATTATTTAAGGCACTATGCACCATTGGTTCACAGAGGTTACACATAGTTGCAGACAATAGTAAAAATTACCATTTTTTCAAATACATTGAACTTTCGCTATCCAGAGACGCAAATCTCCCTGCAGAATGCAGAATTCATATGCTGCAAGAAATGTCACCATGCTTAACCCCTTAACTACAAAGTTATTTTCCAAAAAACATTGTCAGCAACCAGTGGTTTTTTGACAAATCCTTTTAAATTAACTATACAGTAATACATATTTGGGCATATTCCCAGTGTATTTCATACTGTAATAACCTACAGTTCGAGGTTCTCTGCATCGGCTACTGAATGTCCGATGCCAGGATATTCTTCAGCTGATTTTACAGTTGGGTATTATTCCCACAGGACTTAAACTTTGGCGCACCTTCTGCAGCTCAAAAGCAAACAAATTAAATTTTCTTTTGTCCTTCAGAGCTGCAGATTGAGATATCTCGATATCAGGTCTTTAAAGTCCGAGATATCTCAATCTCAGTAGAGAAGGGATTAATTAGTGAACTACTTTACCCCTGTAGCATATGACTTCTACATACTACAGGGAAGCCCCTTCCAACAGGATGTAGATTGATTTGGAAAATGGGATTTCCTGCATCAGATCAATTCTACGTACAGTGTGTGTATGTCTATCAGCATGATTAAGGCCATATGAGGCAAAAACTTTGCTGTTTTTGTTGTTTTTTTGTCTCCAATAAAGACCCATATTATTGTCAGCACTGGGTTTCCCACTGACCCGTATTTTATATTAATTCTACATACTGTCGGGACACACTTTCATGAAGACACTTCATCTTAATGAATCATAAGTGGATTTCTACAGTCTGCAGGGAGTGCTTCCTTAATTCATATCCTGCAGAAAATCATTCTGCCTCAGTACACTGATTTCCACCTGTAGAAAAGAAATTCTTCATCCTTTCCTATAGTATATTTAAATCAATGTACTAGCTAAAACTTGCACATTTATGCAGGTTACATGCTTCTCTACAAGACCTACAGGTATATAGTATACAGATTCCTTTTACAGACACTATCATGAGGAAATAACCCTTAGCACAGTGGTGGCAAACCTTAGCACCCCAAATGTTTCTGAACTACAGGTCCCATGGTGCTTAGCCACACTAAAGAGTGACTGACCATCAGAAGATATGTAGTTTAGAAACATCTGGGGTGTCAAGGTCCACCATGGCTGCCTTAGCGGCTCCCTGTTACCAACTCCATTTTGACCAAGTCACTTTATTAGTGGCATGAGGCAGGATATTTGGGAGATGCTAATTGATACAGGCAGTGGCACCGCATGTCGCCGCAGGTATCCGTTCCTGGAGTCCACTGGACTGGAGGACTGGAGGACTTTCTGAAGCCAAGCAGTGAGTTTATTTTTCGAACTGCAAGATCACCTAACACGAGGCTCTGAGAGCTGATATTCTTTGCAGAATATCAAAGAACAACGAGCAATTATGGAATAGATCGCTGTTCTCTTGCTGAGATGTTATTAACGGCTCCTATACAAATTATAGGAGCTGTAAGGCTGGTCGTCCACTGGCTCAACTTTTTCGAACGATCTGGCTTGTTCACTGGAAGCGAATATGGATGACCCAGATCAAACGACAGGAAGAGACCTGGTCTCTCTTGTCCAGCCAGTGTGAAGGATAGACCATCATGTGACATATTAACTCATTTGCTACTATAATCAAGGTAGCTCAATCTTCAAAAGCTCCAGCAGGAGCCAAATATCGATTTAACTCACTCTGGTCTTATTCCAGTGCAAATGATCTCCAGAAGCCCTTTATTGAAGCCCTTTCAGCACCAGGGACAGCAGCCAGAGTATCCTTTAGGTCTTCGGCAGCGTTTGGCGGATGCTTTTTTCCCCTCAGTCTGTCTTCTGCAGGGAAGGAAAAAAGTGGCTTTTTAAAAATAGACTTTTTGCTGAAAATGAAAAGAATAAATGGTTTAATAAAAAAAGAGAACAAAAATATTATCTTACATTGAAACCAATGGGATTTGCATGTCGAACTGAATCACTTCTCTATGGGACAATTTTCCTGCCACCGCATGGCGGTTTAACTACAAAATTCATCTTTTCTTAATGTTTTCTGTAGCATATCATCCGATTTCTTCTTACAAATCCCATCCCAGGACATCCTTGAAAACGAGAGAAATCTCAATGTGTCCTTACTGGTAAAATACTTTATAAATAGATAAATTCAAATAGGAAAGATCGCTAGTCTTTTGTAGTAACACAAACAGGGTTATTCAAAGAGAATCGAAAAGTCACCGCACGTTCGGTGGCTTTTCGTTCTTTTCAATTCGATGCGATTTGGCGATCCGATTTCAGCGACCCTGCGGTGTATTCAGCAAGCACCACAGGGCCGTCGTAATGCAGGGAAAACCCACCGCAAACCCAATGAACACTCACCGTAAAACACGGCGAAGGTACACCGAAACCCGCAAAAACATCTGGATTAACCCCGCCGAACACGCCGGAAAACCCGAGCAGGAGCCGATCACAGCGCAGAGCAGCCACCGGAAAAAGCCGACACCGCAGACGAATGGAGCGGAAAAAAAAACCAGTACGCTTGAAAAGTGAAACGCTGTTTGCAAAGAAACTACAGAACGAAAATGTCTGAAATTCAAATATAAGATCCAATGAATGATAATAAAAAGGGCTGTTACAGAAAAAAGAAAAAACGATTTAAAAAAACAAACGGTTCAAAGAGACTTTTTACAGCAGAATATTATAATGAACGGTTTATTAGATATTGAATTAAAACAGGAATATTTTTAACATTGAAGCCTATGGGATTCACCTGAATGAACATGCCGAATGAAACCACCGAATGGCAGGGCAATTCGGCAACTTTTCACTGCTGCTTTATGTTCTCTGAATAGATGAAGTATTGCTTCTCTATGGGGATTTCACTGCCCTCGAACAGGCACCGTATGTGCAGGCAATTCTCCAGCATTTGGCGAACTGCCCGCTCTCTGACTAGCTGAATGGCCAGGAACGGTAACCGTACGCTGAATTTCACTGTTCGGTTACCTTTCGGCTACAATTTGGATCTCTTTGAATAACCCTGAAAGTCATCTGTAGTCGTCCGATGGAAGTTGGAGACAGTGGAAGAGGGTTGATTCTCTTCTGTGTTGTGGGATTAGTCTGACAACTACAGACAATCGCACAATGGCACAAATATGGTTCCAGTGGACGGTCAGCCTTAATGCTGGGCAGCGAGCAAACCATGCAGCAAGATCGGAATAGTAACTGAAGCTGTTAACTTAATGACAAGGATGGAATAGAACTCCACATTGGAAGTTCCCTGATAGAGAACTGACCATAGTTTCACCGTTGTTTAGCGAATGAAGTAAACTGAGGTTCACTGAAGATAATCCATCATTGTTGAACTAAATCAACAGTGCTTATTGAATTAACCCCATAGTATTACATTTTTCCAATGCACTTCATACACACAGTACATGTGTTGACGTATTATAGAACACAATACAATGTATCCAAAAAAATTTCATTTATAATAAGTAATGATGGAACTATTAATCAAAAACAATCATATAACAGTAGATTCTATGACAGTTGTTTTTTGTATTTCTTTAATGAACACAGTCAAATCTGTTCAGAATATGATATATAAACATTAGAGTAAAAACTTCAAAGACATATGCTGTATTAATACACCATATGTACATATATAAAGTACAGTAAAGTAACAGCCAGTAATTGGTGGAAAGATGCATAAAATGCTGTGCCGGAGCAGAACATTTTTCCATGATGAGTACAGACATTGAGATCATTTGCACCATCTGCCCTGGATATCAAATAAGAGAATGGAGATATGAGATGAAGAGATGAAGAAATAATTTTATTGTGTGCAATCAGAATAACATTTTGCAGAACTCATTACAATTGCAGTATACTTGATGACTAGGATTTTATACTTCCTGTGAATGTCTACTATAATTTAAAGTATAAGCAGAATGTTTGCATTGTATAACATTGTATATGGCAGAATGTATGGCGTTGTGTGTGCCTGATTGCACATTAGTAGTGGTGATGGTGTGCAAAAATAATCTGAGACCTAGTGCAATGTATAAATTAAAGTATTGAAGTGGAGTATTAACTGATGTACCATCTGTACTTTTCCAGGAGGTAAATGGAGTTTCACTCTGCTTTGAGATGGTAAAATGGTACTAGCGCTAAGAATAATCAACAATTTTAAATAACTGGTTACTCATCCTGAAGGCTTTCCAAAGTTAAACAAACATTCTAGTCATCACTTTGAAATTAAAAAAGCATATAGAGAAGCAAAAGATAAATGACAGACCAGAGAGAACATCCATAAATGCAGCGAGGAACTTGCAGAAAAGATGCATCCAGGAGAAAAGAGCAAAATAAACAGAACTAAAATACAAAATTTAATGATAAATAACATAGATCTCTTCACTGCCATATGATATTCCATAGAACCATTGCTAAGAACATTTTTGAAAACCACTATACTCCAATAGAATGTATTTTTACTGTCAATAATCTCTATTTGATAGGCAGAAGGTGTCATCTGCTGGGCAAATCAGAGCCCCAGCTGCAGTTGCACTATGTAAAATCATCGAAGGTACCTTGTTTTAGAGACAGAATTTCTGCACCTCAGCTGACATGCTCGAGGTGCTGAAGCGGTGGATTTATGTTCTGGAGATCATTTGTACTGGAATAAGAGTGAGTTAAATCAAATTTGGCTCCTGCTGGAGCTTTTGAAGTTTGAGTTACCTTGATTATAGTAGCGAATGAGCTAATATGTCACATCATGGTCTATCCTTCACACTGGCTGGACAAGAGAGACCAGGTCTCTGCTTTAATTTTGGCACCATTCTGGCATTGTTGCAATTATTAGAACTATGCATCTGGAGAGCGAGGTGAAAGATTGGCTTAAACCGAGCGTGCCCTCTGGCCATGATGGATCCCACCGCTCCTGAATCCGGGAGTTCCTGAAGTGTTTGCAAGCATCAGCGAGACCACATTCACTTCAGTGAGACTACCGGAACTTCTGGGAGACTTGGGATCCTTTTTAGCCCACACGATGCAGATGTCTCAAATATAACGCGACCCCTCCAATTTTAAGGTAAATTTTTGTCACCAAAATCTAGCGGTATACTCGAGTATCTAGTATCCTCTCGAGTATACTATTTATTTTGCCGTTCCTCACTCTGTAATATAAAACAAGTGAAAAATGATGTATTCTTGTCGGTGATACAATAGATAATCTGGTGGAATGGAAAATGACTGGAGCAAACTGTTATCTTTCCTATAGCACATCAAGAGTAGCTAAAAGAACATCCACTAAAATCCCTGTCTACCGAAAATCAGACACAACTAGATCAGCTTGACACATACCACAAACAGGTTTAGGATGCTTAAAATATCTCCTGTGTTAGGAAGACCAAACAGTTGCAAGCAATTGTGCTCTGAGTATGGGACGGAGGAGACAGCTGGAAAGAAAGTGATCCTCCATACAGTGTTTTTTTTCGTTTGAAAAGGCTCAGCTCCTGATGGCTGGTAAAGAGATAAAAGTTCTCCTTCCGAACAGCAACTTGTATTTAGTAATAGTGATTCTGTTGCACTTCAGCTGTTCACTGCTTCCAAATACTGTTACTTTTTTTCAGTTAAAGTCTTACACTTCACATCTTGTAAATCATAGGAACTGGAAGTTAATTGTTTTTATTTATAACAAGCATATGACATAATTTAATCACACAATCCAAGGAATAAACACCCTTAAAATCATAGTATTGGTTATATTTCTCCCCTTTACAAATATAGATTTGCACAATAATAGACAAAAACCTTAAATTTATTGTAAGGTAAGTTTGTATCTCCCTTTGCTTTCCTGACCACATGAACCACCTGGAATCCTGGAAAAAAAATCCCTAGTTTCCACTGTCCCTTGGCAAATTAACCCTTACATTGCTTGTCTAAATAATAGAAAGTTAAGTAACTTGTTGCTTCGGTGTAGAAGATAAGACGTTAGAAATTAATAATAATGCTGGATCAGGATTAGTTAGAGGTAACAGATTATTCTGCTCTTTTACTAGAACTCCAAACATGAGTGATTCATTTAAGGCTGGGGTCAGACCAGCGCACTTTTAACGTGCGTTCTGGCGCACATAATTACGGCCGCACTAGCAGCAAATGACGGGCAATATATGAAGTACGGTCGCACGAAAGTCCGGCCGCGCAACGCAAGTGGAAAATTAACGCATTTTTTCAAGAACGCAGAACCTCTAGTACGGACGTACAGAGTGCGCTGCGTCCGCATAGCGGTGTGTGTGTTTGATTTGGAGATGTCAGACCCTGCTCATGTCCGGCCAACATAACGTCCAGACGCAAAAAGTTTCCTGGTTTAGATTCGTAAAACATCACGCACGAACATGCGCATCGTATGACCGTTTTCGCATATTCCGTGAAAAAATACATCAATGCGTCCGGACGCACTTTTTTACGTTCGCGTGTAAAAATGCTTTCGTTTGACCCTAGCCTTAGACATGATTTAGGCATATTGTAGGGTAGTATGCCAAAACCTATTAAAAAAAAATGTCAAAACATCTATTAAACTGTAATGCTTAGTGAGTCTTTGTCATTTTATCATAAAGACTATTCTTTTAAATTAGTATAAATAAACACCTTTAATTAAGAGGTAAAAGTTCAGAAGATTTATCTTCTTGTCATGATGTACACTCTTTCTGAGGAATTTGATTTGTTGCCTTCAGGGCCGGATTAAGTTCTCTTTGGGCCTGGAGCTGAATATTTTGGTGGCTTCTTTTGGAATTTAGTGAAATTAAACCATATTATAGGTTATTTAATAGTGCAGATACGGGTATATCTAAGGCTGGTGTCAGACGAGCGCATTTTCTATGGACTGTGCGTCCGTGCAGTACGGACACACTTTCTGACGGAAGACGCAGTAGTGGCCAGACAGTCCGTTTTTTTTAACTGATGTTATTTTTGACAGATGTAGAAGGGAAAATAAATTAAATATGAAAACTATTTTGTCCGTGAAAAATGCTGGACGCAAAAATGCAGTCCGTCTGACCTCGTTCATCACTCACATACAAAGCTATGCGGACGTTGCGGACACAGCGCAGTCTCTGTGCATCCGTTCTAGCGGATTTACGTTCTTGCCTGACCTGAGTCCATTTGCCGCGTCCGCTATGTGTCCGCAGTTCGGTGCGGACGTACTTTGTGTGTGGGGCTCCATTGGTCATAATTGTATACTATAACGGACGTACAAATGTGCGGCAACACGGACATGATCAGACACGAGCCTAACCAGGCAGATACTGTGTGAGTAAGTTTACATTCAGATTTCAATCATTTACTGCGTGTAAAATTATTTTTACACATTTTATCATCCAAACCTTTGTGGTTATATATTCTATAGGGAATTTTTGTTAAAAGAATTGATATGGGAACCTGTTACTGCATTTTTCTGAGAAAATATAAAATTTTAACCGAAAAATGAAATATTTCACTTGTGTTTTGGAGGATGGTGTTTTATGAATAACAAGACTATGTATAATATACTGAACTTGCTCCCAGCGTGGGAAATGAGAAGGTGAGTAATGGCAGTGGTATTGCTCATTTTATATGTGACAAATGGACAATGCCATCGCTTTGAACTAAAAATAAATTTAAAAAATAATTTTCTTTTCTTTTAGATTGTACATGGTCATGTTTGGTATTAATGAAAAGGCCAGACTCTGTCCTGTCCAATGACACCTCACTTGACCTTGTGAGGTGTAAAGATTAGTGACGCAGGGTTCGAAAGTCCCACCCAGTGCACTTCGCTGCAGTGCAGTGGTTTAGGGTTTTGATGTAACAATTCGTAACAACGGATTGTGCCATCACCTCCACACTTATTGGGGACATGAGAAATGAGATGGTGAGTTAGTGCAGCATCAATTTTCACTTTATATTTGAAAAGTGAAAAGCTTTGCTGTGTTAGGAAGGAAAATAAAAAATAAAGAAATATTTATTATTTTATTTTTACTGTTACATAAACTTGGTCATGTTTGGTATCATTGGAAAGGTCATGCTCTGGCCTTTCCAGTGATACTTCATGATACCTACATGACCATGTAGCTGCTATGGAGTCGAAGATAATTGGGTCTAAGGCTGGGGTCAGACCAGCGCACTTTTAACGTGCATTTAGGCGCACTTAATTACGGCCGCACTAGCAGCAAATGACGGGCAATGACGGCCAATATACAAAGTACGGTCGCCGAAAGTCCGGCCGCGCAACGCAAGTGGAAAATGAACGCATTTTTTCGAGAACGCAGAACCGCTAGTACTGACGTACAGAGCGCGCTGCGTCCGCTAGCGGTGTGTGTGTGTGATTTGGAGACGTCAGACCCTGCTCATGTCCGGCCAACATAACGTCCAGACACCCAAAGTTTCCTGGTTTGGATCCGTAAAAAATCACGCACGAAAATGCGCATCGTATGACCGTTTTCGCGAATTCCGTGAAAAAATACATCAATGCGTTCGGACGCATCTTTTTTACGTTCGCATGTAAAAATGCTTTCGTTTGACCCTAGCCTAAATGCCCATCGATGCAGACATAGTTATCCTTTCTCTGGGTCTATTCTGGGGCATCAGCCCCTATGTTAATCCAGCCCTGGTTGCCTTGCTAAAATTGACTGCACATGACTTTAATCCCACATTTGTGCTCAATAATTTTACTGTTGGTGAGTGTCTCAAAATAGAGGTACCGTCCACTACAAATGTGCTACATAGAATCAATGATGCCTGTCTCATGGACAAGCTAACTGCTGCTCTGGATGGCTCTTCTGAAGCCTTTGACTGATTGTGGGATCCTTGGAAACACGCTGGCTTGTGAGACATTGAATTGAGCCTTGAATTGGTGGGACTGTTCATCTGGATGGGGGTGCTGGGATGCCTGGAAGTGGTGGGGAGGGTCGCTGTCATTGTTAATGTGAGCTTCAGTGTTGAATGTGAGCTTCTGGTATTAGATGATCTACATTCTCACCTCTTTCTTCTTTCCCTCTTATTGTTTTTCCATCTGTGTTTTTTTACTGTTTTATCCTATTGGTATTGTAAACTGAGACTGTATGTAATATTTTACGATGCTTGACTTGTATATACACAGTCTACCATATTCTACTGTTGGACTGAGTAGAACTGGTTTAGAACTCTTATGGAGAGCAGTTGAGGGGGCTGCAGACATAACAGTGTGTAAATTAAATGAAAAAAAAATGGTTCCTAACTATCCATGGAACGCCAAACTGCTGAAGATTAAGGAGAAAAGAGAGAGCAATCGGTCACCAGCTGATTTTATTTAGGATAAAGATCAAGATAAGCCTGATAAATATTTGAGCTTCGAACCGACCGTCAGGCTCTCCTAAATAAAAGCATCTCTGCTATTTGAGAATGGTTGACCAACTTATCTCACATTTTTATTGGTTCAGGATGCTCAACCACATACATTAAGGTTGTAAGTTTTCACGCCGCCGGCGCTGCAAGAAAGCCAAATCCGGTGACGTTTCATCCCTGGAAGACTAAATCCACCCCTCATGATATCCTCAGTTCTGTTTCCCCTAGTCTGCAGGAGGTACAGGTGCTCACAATCAAGGGTCCAGCACTTTCCTACTATAGAGCAAAGCACCCATTGTGCTTTGCTTTTGCATTGCTGTTTACTTGTTATCCTGATTCCAAACAAGCCTGAAACAAACCTTCTGTCTTCTGTCCTGTTCTCTAGCCTTGCCTCTCTGTTATATCTGTGTTTTCTAAATATCCAGTATCTACCTATTTTTCCTGTTGTTCCATGGTGTCTTTAGTTTAATCCTATTATTGTTTATCATTTATCCATTGTCTTCCCTGTCTCACCCAGCTTAATTGTATTTATTTTATTGCTTTACAGTTCCCGTGTCTATAAATAAATAACCCTTATTTATCGTATACTTGCCTATCCTCCTTTTGTCATCGCATATTGGGCTCAAACTTACCACCCCGGAATCAGCTCCTTACAATGGTAATATCAGAGAAATTGGATGGCCAAACCTTCAGAACCTCCCACAGCCTACCCACAGAACCACCTACAAGTGTAACCCCTGCCATGGTCAATAAGGGAACCCAGTTAATATTTGCTAACATTTATTTACAGTCAGCTTATCCATGAGATGCAAGTACAATCAAGCGAAGTGATTTCTATAATGGTGTTATTTCTAATACTTACAGGGTTATTCAGAGACAGGTGAAAACCAGGAGAAGAGAACGATTTAGACCAAATAGCTGATTTGGAAAGTGAGATAAATGGGAGAATTTTTCTGGTTTGGCTATTTGACCTAGAAATTTTCACTTCTCCAGTCATTCTCCTGAGTTTCACCTTTCTTTGAATAGACCTGTATGTTAACAATAAGTCTAGAGTGACAATGTTACTAATTCTTGCTGCGATCCAGTACATGATATACTTGTCTTTATCCTTGCAACAAATGTAAAAAAAAAGGCAATAGAACGGACACAAATGCAATTTTTTAGCAGCACATTGAGACTTGCAAATAGTATAAATGACACCATATACAGGATGACAGAACAAAAAAGTGTGTGATTATGTGATCTATAAATTGTGCACTTTTCTCATTCCTATTTTAGCATTATCTCCAACAAAATCTTTAATCTGTAATTAGATTTTGGAACAGCTGTCACAAGTTCAGTTTTACTGGCGGTAATTATTACATGCATTAGCTTTGTAACTCCTTTACTTTATTTTTTCACTAAAAATACTTACAGTAAAACAATGCAGGATTCTGCAGTTTTCTTAATTTTTTTTTAAATGCCAGTTTTTATTTGTTCAAATTCTACTCATTCTTTTAGTTTCCCTCTCTTATTCCTTACAAGCGCATGGAAGCTGAAAGCAAATATTAGGAGTCCTATTCCACTCTTGACATTAAGATATGGGCAGGAGTCCTTACTTAAGCTAATGGCCCTATAGTGGACCCGTTAATTTGCGTTCTACATGAGAAGAAAGAGATGTTCCAATGTAGCCTGTTCTTCTCCTCTGGAACCCGAATTTCTCAGAGATTTACTGACTCCCAAAATCTATTGTTAAGGGATTTCACTTTTGTAAAATCACTTAACACTGTAAAATAAAGTAACAAAAAAATCCCATTCTTAACTCTAATCCTGTGGTGCAGAGCGACAAAGGGTCGGTGAGATCCCCTACTTCCTATGATACGAGCAACAGAAGACGGAGAACCAATAGTTCCCAGTGTCCTTCCGCAATAATTCTACTGATCATGTTAGTGTGAGCTTGGGCAGAGTTCATAGCAGGGTCTAGCTGGGTTCCATGGAGTCCTAAGGACTACAGGAGCCATTACCTTTGCCTCCAATGCTGGTATAAGTCTGCACTTCCATCTTATTCCGAGGCCTGACTCTAATACTGGCTAGGCGGAGTAGAGGTAACATCACTGCTCTATAATCGTGGTGACTGTGGAGACACAGGTTCGAATCCCAGCAAGAGCACCTCTCCTGTAAGTGTCCTTGGGCAAGACACCTAACGGTACATACTCACAACCCAGGACATACTTGAAAACAAGAGAAATCTCAATGTATCCTTCCTGGTAAAATACTTTCTAAAAAAAATACAGCAGCTGGATTGGAATAAGTATCATAAAAGTAAGCCGGAAATAAGGAAATCTGTCTTAATTCCTCAACGCTCCCTTTAATCTTGAAGAGGTGAACAGGGCTCTAAAAGTGAACAAAAGTTTACTTTTTGCACCAAGAAAAGTACATTCCATAACCTGATCCAAAGATCATATGACACAAGTATAGCTGGCATCTTCTCCCAATAGTGAGCTACAATACACTGAACGGTTTTGGTAATGATCGTACTGCCTGTTTCAGAACAATCATGTATACTTGACTGCTTTCTGAACAAATGATGATGACAGACTAATCTCACAAGTTGCCTTTCAGTTTCAGGTAAATATCATATATTGACATCAATATCTTGATGTAATTGCTTGCATAAAGTCATCATGTGCTCCTTTGGGGAAAAAACAGTTGCTGAAGTCAATCTTAAAATGCTTTAGTATCAAGTTGGTTTCAGGATGATTTCTTTCCATTAAATTGGTTGTATACATAATTACCTTACTGTTTGGAGATCAAGTGCTTTTAGATGGGAGTTAGATGTTCTGTGCTGTATCTGTGCAGGAGATACAACCTCTTGATGGAAAAATGATAGCGGTTAATGGACACCAGGTACTGATCTGCCCTGTACTATACTCAATGCACCTGTATAGGACAGTATATATAGCAATGAAAAAACAGAACTGTTGTGTAGGTGGTATATCCATGAAAATCATTCTTTTCAGTTCAAAGTAGTTATTCTAACTCACTAACTTTAACTATTCTGTAAGGAATATCTGAGCTTATCCCATCATCTAACTGGGCGATGAATGCAAATTCTGTCAATTCTTCCGATCTGGCTTGTTTATTAAGATTACAATAGGAAATGGGAGGGATTTATTTATTATTATTTATTTGGAAAAAAAATTCCAATTGAATTTCCACCACTGCTGATTAGGTGATGATGTAATAAACACAACTGGTATCATTCTCTCTTGCCGAAACTCCCAAACTTCAAGATTCCAGGAGGTGAGCTCACCATAACCCAAATGTACTGTATATGGAGGTAGACTACTTTTAAAAAATAAAAATTCCAAAAAAATAGTAGGAAACATACACTTTTTTTAAGCGATGGCTGAGTTAGAATTTGTTTTAATCTAGCTCTATTATTACAGTCTTGCAGCCCCGAATTGACACGCTGTTAAGAAGCAGTAGTATATAAAATCTGTATTGATTTTTAATGTCGGGAAATTCAATCAATTAATTTAAATTCATAACACAAAACCAGTTGAATTGAGTTTAACCCCTTTGTTGCTGAGCCATTTCACCCCTGTGTGCTGAGCTCATTTTGGCCATTTTGTGCTCATCATTTTTAAACGTGTTTTGAAGTCATGTTTTGCTTTAGGACTCAGAAGGTGAAAAGGTGAGTAATGACAGCAGCATTGTTCATTTTATATGTTAAAAATTGACAACTTCAAAGCCTTAGGGAAAAAAAGTATTTATTGTAATTTTTTTTCTTTTTAGTGACATCTCAGTAGACCCAGTGGGGTGTACAGAAGGGCAATATGAGGGACCAAAGTACCCTGGCCTCTCCTTGCGGTGCGACATGGTACGGCAGATTGTGTTTTAGATGAAACCATGCATAGTAACGCATTATGTCATCACCTACAAACTTTCTCACAGTATGGGAAAAAAGAAGGTGAATTAGTGCAGCGACATTGTTTGCATTTTAAGCGAATAATGCCACAGCCTTGGAACAGAAAAAAGTTTGCAAATCATTTTTCCCCCATTATTTTACTTTTACGTGTTATGTGGTCACGTTTGGTATCATTGGAAAGGCCAGACTCCCATCTTTCCAATGACACCTAACTTGACCTTGTGAGGAGTACAGAATGAATGTACATTTCAGATGTAATATGCCATTAAAAAAAGAGCACAGTACCTGTCACGGTTCACGCCGCTGGCGCAAGAGGAAAGGCAAATCCAGCACTGCTCTGCCATAAGCAAGCAGCATCCTTCATGGCTCAAGTTTCCCTTGCTTGCACTGACCAGATGCTCCTCGTTACTCCAGGACTTTTTTCCATTTAAGCAGGGCACACCTCTTCCTCCAGGGCTGTTTCATTGAATTGTCATTTTGCCTTTTACCTACCTGAAGCTACAGCTACCACCCTTGTCTCCTGTGTACCAGACCCCCTGCTTTCCATAGATCTGCTTGCTCTCCTCTAACCCCTTGACCAACGGCTTCAAGACCATGTTACTGGATACTCCTCTGGATACATCTGCATTACCACAGACTTACCAAAGACTCCTGCTGTGCCAAGTCTCCTACTTTGCCAAAGACTCCTACTGTGCCAAAGATTCACCTTCCTGTCCCATCTGTCTGGTGTCTTGTGTAAGAGTTTCCTTTTGTATCAGTGTCCAGTATTTCCCTTGTCTCAAGTATCCAACCCACAGTATCAGCCAGTCCTGTTTCCTGCATCACCCCTCATTTATCCTGCTGTGTGTGTACATTTGTAATAAACCCCTGTTTATGTACCATATCTTGGTGTATATCACTGCATCCTGGGCTCGTACCCTCGCCTCCCCATGACAGCGCCTGAGTCATTCGGTTGACCGGCTTGTGCACTGTGCTTTGTGACAACTTCAGAATATGGCCCCTAATTTGCTAATACAAACCAAGCGGTAACTTTTGAGTCTGCTCAGCCAGGAGAAAAATATAAAAAAAAGTGCAAGAAAATGTATACTATTTCCTCAGTGAAGATAACGACCACTTTCTTTCACAACATTGGAAGGACACCAAGAACAAATCATTCATCTGTGTCCTTCCCCTGATTCTGTGTCATTCGTGACTATTGCACAACACTCCATTAAGTAAATGCCGCCAGCACAGCAGGTGAACATTGCAGGTATTTGCCGCAGAGAGTGACAGGAGCCAAATGTCTGTAGCTTTGCTTATGGTGCTGAGGGACCATGCTAGCACATGTGGATTACCTGACGCAGTGACCTCACGAATCACCTCTCCAAGCAGAAAAGGGGCCTCATTTTACAGACAGGGTTCTCCACTACACTTCAGCTAAGGGATCACATACTCTGACCCCCCCCCCATATGTTGATTACCTGCGGTTCCCAAAATTCTTTCAATTTATTAGATGGCCAGAGAATCATGGGAGTTATAGTTCAGAAATATCTAGAGGCCAGAGTGTACGATCCCTGATTTAACTGGTATGTCTATAGTCCCCAAATATGTGATTCTGCATAATTTATTGGTGATTTATAAATGATTTTTGTTATAATAACTAGGTATAAAGCCTGCCCGGAGGGCAGTCTATTGTTGTAGAGGATATGGCTGCCCAGTGCTCCCAATGATGTGGCTGTTTATCGCACCTAGGTTCTGACTGCTCAGTTCTCCCCAGGTGCTCCCCAGGATCTGACTTTTCTCAGTGCATCTCCTGGATGCGCACGCAGTTGACCTGTGGGACTGCGCACGCATACAGCTCTCCTGGATGCACATGCAGCAGACTGGTAGGGCGGAGAGCGCGTCCGCTCTGGCTGTGCTGGATGCGCGCGCATCCAGTTCCAGTGCGGTGATGGAGAAAACTATTTTATATATAGTGATGCGGCTCCTCTTTCCCCTCTTAGCTTGTAAGCTCATGGGAGCAGCTCCACTTTCCCTTCTTAGATTGTAAGCTCATGAGAGTGGCTCCTCTTTCCCCTCTTAGATTGTAAACTCACAGGAGCGGCTTCGCTTCCCTCTCTTAGATTGTAAGCTCCCATGAGCAGCTCCTCTTCCCAGGGCAGGCTGGTTGGCTCTGCCCACCTTTTCATTAACGATTGTGCGTCGGGTCTAGCGTGCGGTGGGTTCGGCGTGCGGCGGGTCCGGTGTGCGGTGGGGCGGTGGGTCTAGTGTGCGGTGGGTCCAGTGTGCGGGGCGTCCGGTGTGTGGTGGGCGGCGGGTCTAGTGTGCAATGAGTCCGGTGTGCAGCAGAGCGGCGGGTCTAGTGTGCGGTGGGTCCGGAATGTGGCGGGTCTAGTGTGCGATGGGTCTAGTGTGCGGTGGGTCTGGTGTGTGGCGGGGCAGCGGGTCTAGTGTGCGGTGGGGCGGCGGGTCTGGTGTGCGGCGGGTCTAGTGTGCGGTAAGGTCCGGTGTGCAGCAGGGCGCCGGGTCTAGTGTGCGATGGGTCTAGTGTGCGGTGGGTCCGGTGTGCGGGGCTCCAGTGTGCGGTGGTTCTGGTGTGTGGCGGGGCAGCGGGTCTAGTGTGCGATGGGTCCAGTGTGTGGTGGTCCGGTGTGCAGCAGGGTGGCGGGTCTAGTGTGCGGTGGATCCGGTGTGCGGCGGGTCTAGTGTGCGATGGGTCTAGTATGCGGTGGGTCTAGTGTGTGGTGGGTCCGGTGTGCGGTGGGTCCTGTGTGTGGCGGGTCCGGTGTGCGGCCGGTCCAGTGTGCGGCGGGTCTAGTGTGCGATGGGTCTAGTATGCGGAGGGTCTAGTGTGTGGTGGGTCCGGTGTGCGGCGGGGCAGTGGGCCTAGTGTGCAGTGGGTCCGGTGTGCGGTGGGTCCAGTGTGCGGTGGGTCCAGTGTGGGGCGGGGTGGTGGGTCTAGTGTGCGCTGGGTGGGTGTGTGGCGGGCCCAGTGTGCGGCGGGTCCAGTGTGCAGTGGGTCCGGTGTGTGGCAGGGTGGCGGGTCTAGTATGCGCTGGGTGGGTGTGCGGCAGGTCCAGTGTGCAGTGGGTCCGGTGTGCAGCGAGTCTAGTGTGCACTGGGTCCGGTGTAGTGTGCGGTGGGTCCGGTGTGTGTGGTGGGTCTAGTGTGCAATGGGTCTAGTGTGCGGTGGGTCTGGTGTGCTGCCGGTCCAGTGTGCGGCCGGTCCAGTGTGCGGTCGGTCCAGTGTGCAGTGGGTCCAGTGTGCGGCGCGTCCGATGTGCATCGGGGCAGTGGGCCTAGTGTGCAGTGGTTCCGGTGTGCGGTGGGTCCGGTGTGCGGCAGGGTGGCGGGTCTAGTGTGTGGTGGGTGGGTGAGCGGCGGGTCCAGCGTGCGGTGGGTCGGGTGTGCTGCCGGGCGGCGGGTCTAGTGTGTGGTGGGTCCAGTGTGTGGCAGGTCTAGAGGGCAAGGGGTCTAGTGTGCGGTGTGTCTGGTGTTCTGCCGGTCCAGTGTGCGGCGGGTCTAATGTGCGGTGGGTCCGGTGTGCAGCCGGTCCGGTGTGCAGCCGGTCCGGTGTGCGGCGGATCTAGTGTGCGGTGGGTCCGGCGTGCAGCAGGTTTAGTCTGCGACGGGTCCTGGGTGCGGTGGGGCAGCGGGTCCGGTGTGCGGCGGGTCCCTATCGGGCTGCGAGGGCATCCGGCTTTCATGGGATGCGCGTGCAGTCTCCACCGGTCTGCTGTGAGCGCATCCGGCTCTCCTGGATGCGCATGCAGCCGAGCAATAGAGCTGCGTGCGCATCCTGGTCTCCTGGATGCGTGAGCAGCCTCTACCCGGCCACTGCATGCGCATCCTGTTCTCTTGGATGCGTGCGCAGCCGACGGGTAGAGGCTGCGCGCAGATCCGGCATCTGTCCGAAGCGGCACTTCAGGTTTCTGTTGGATGCGCGCAGCCAACAGAAACTAGATATGCGTCGATGGACAAACGGTTTTATTATTATATAGATATTAATAACACCTATATTTTATTATAGACATCCTTTTACACACTAGTCTGTGCCTATCTAATGAAATAAAGTAAATTTAACATTAAATATCACAAACAGCTGTAGCAGTAAAATTGCATATATTGTACTTAAAGAGAAGACAAAACAAAGCTTTATATAACCTAAAATATTGCCAGTGACCTGAAAAGCTACCACAATACAAACCGATACAAGGTCAGAATAGTATGTTCCTGTTTTCTAGTGTAGAAAAAAAATGACTTTGAACTCCTAACCTAGTTTCAGTGTAGAGATTTGTCACATCTCATAAGCACCACCTTCATTTTTGTTAGAAAACGTCCAATATTGTGAGCACCAGGTTCCCTTTTATATGTTTTAAACTAGAATTATTATATTTTAAGTGGAGGGGCAAATGAGGAAATACAGGTCGCACAGAATTCCACAGACAGACATTAAATTGCTGTCTTGTAAATCAAAAGAACATAACTGTCACCGCTGTCCTATTACAGTTACAATATTTTGGCAATGCTGATTCCAGTCATGGTCTAATGCTGGATTTGATGATATACATCCTTAACACTGAATTGGACAAAATGTAATATGAGATACATTTTAAATGTAATAATCAACTAATAATTATTAGGTCACTCAGAATTCTGTATCATATCACCAAGGCTCACATACAAAACAATAAACAAACAGGCAAAGCATGCAGCACACTTAACCTCAATTATTTAATAGCCGCAGCATGCTATGAACACATCGGGCCCTATTACATTCTTCAGGCAAAAACGCTCGCGCAACGCGTGACTTTGTGCGCCCAGCATTAAACATTAACGCACATAAATCAATGCTGGAATTACAATCCGCGTGCATTTTTTCATCCGTTGAGCAATAACGCGTGTAAAACGGACGTGCAAAAACGCGCACGCAGCAACGTTGTGTGCAGAAATCAGTGTGCAGACTTTTTTTTCGCACGATTCAGCCAATCAGAATTAAGAACCACAATTGTCTCAGATTAAGTTTTATCCGCCTGTCAAAGTCAATCTGCGCATATATGCTGCATCAATAAAAAAAGCACACACAACTTCTCCATTTTATTGGTTTGGTATGTGTAGAATGTGTAACTATTTGCTGCGTATTTTTTTTTGGGCTGGTGTATTTGGTTTCGGCCAGGTTGATAGAATTTGCCATTAACACCAGCTTTTAGGAGTTGCTAGAATTATGCGCGCAAAGGCTGTGCGTTACAAACTGCGCATAGATTGTAATACCATCCCCGTACCAGCACACAAACGCATTTGCGCTCACAATGTTAAGTATAGGAGGCGCGAAGTACAGTAAGCTCGCGCAGCATTTGCGCAGGTTCACCCGCGTTAGACGTATACGCGCGTTTGTTGCGCTGACATTGTAATACAACGTCCAGCGCAAAGGGTTTTGCCTCTCGCGTTAATGCGTTTTTGAGCAGGTGCAAACATATGCGCGAAGATTGTAATAGGGCCCACCATGTATTATCTCCTATCTTGAGTAGGTAGCAAAATTTTCAAAATACTTAGGGCTATATTACAAAGTAGTAAAACAGGGGCGGTAACTGGGAAAACTTGCACCTGCAGGTTTCCCGTTAAGGGGTTATTCACCGAGCGAATGTCACCGACATTTCGATGCTCTCTCAATTCCCGCACTTCGGCATTCAGTAAAACGCCCCAAATTATCGAATCCGACACTTTTGGCAGGTCCGGCGGATTATCGGATCGGATGCGATTAGATAAACCGGCAGAATTATCGGATCTGATCCTTTCGGCGGTTTTGCAGTGATTTTTTCAAATGTCTGGAATTAACATATAAGATCCTATGAATAATAATAAAAAGGTCTGCTACAGAAAAAAGAAAAAAACACTATTTAAAAAATATATATACAGTTGTGTTCAAAATTATTCAACCCCCAATGCTGTAAAGGGTTTTAGGGAATTTAGTGTACATTTGTAATTGTATTCAGAATGAAATCCTACAAGGACTTTTTAAAGAACCATATGCAACTAAAATGACATCAATTGGTTTTGTAATACAGTAGTAAATGTTTCTTTTGTGAATTCTTCATTGACACAATTATTCAACCCCTTAAAGACTACCACTCTGAAGAACAGAGGTTCATTCAAGTGTTTTCAATCAGGTATTGAAAACACCTGTGGATGTCACGGAGCAGCAATAAAGCATAATAAGCACCAATTAGGCAGCTTTAAAATGACTGTGATACTCAGCTCCTTCTAGACATTTACTAGTGTGGTTACAAACATGGTGAAGTCAAGAGAATGGTCCAGGAAGACAAGAGAAGAGGTGATTACTCTTCACAGGAATGGCAATGGCTATAAGAAGATTGCAAAGATGTTAAACATACCAAGAGGAAATAGGAAGCATCATTCGCAAATTCAAGGCAAAGGGCACTGTTGAAACGCTACAACGCTGGTCGTGGCAGAAAGAAGATGATGACTTTGACTGCTGTGCGCTACCTGAAGCGTAGAGTGGAGAAAAGTCCCTGTGTGACTGCTGAGGAACTGAGAAAAGATTTGTCAGATGTGGGTACTGAAGTTTCAGCTCAGACAATACGGCGCACACTGCGTAATGAAGGCCTCCATGCCAGAACTCCCAGGCGCACCCCCTTGCTCAGTAGTTTCTTTGCAAACAGCTTTTCACTTTTCAAACATTCAAGCAAACTGTTTTCCTAATTTATCCACTTCACTTGTCTGCGGTGTCGGCTTTTTCCGACGGCTTCACTGCGTGTGATCGGCTCCTGCTTGGGTTTTTCTGTGGTTGTCGGTGGGTTAATCCAGATGTTTTTGTGGGTTTCGGTGTGCAAGAAGAAATTATCGGATCCGATAAGCCACCGCAAACCCGCCGAATCGCACCTGAAAAAAGTCAATGATCTGCCGAACGGGGTAAAAAATAAATAAATGAAACGATTGAAAGTGTCAAATTTGAAATGCTGTTTGCAAAGAAACTACTGGATGAAAATGTCTGGAATTAACATATAAGATCCTATGAATAATAATAAAAAGGTCTGCTACAGAAAAAAGAAAAAAACGCTATTTAAAAAATATATATATAGTTGTGTTCAAAATTATTCAACCCCCAATGCTGTAAAGGGTTTTAGGGAATTTAGTGTACATTTGTAATTGTATTCAGAATAAAATCCTACAAGGACTTTTTAAAGAACCATATGCAACTAAAATGACATCAATTGGTTTTGTAACACAGTAGTAAATGTTTCTTTTGTGAATTCTTCATTGACACAATTATTCAACCCCTTAAAGACTACCACTCTGAAGAACAGAGGTTCATTCAAGTGTTTTCATTCAGGTATTGAAAACACCTGTGGATGTCACGGAGCAGCAATAAAGCATAATAAGCACCAATTAGGCAGCTTTAAAATGACTGTGATACTCAGCTCCTTCTAGACATTTACTGGTGTGGTTACAAACATGGTGAAGTCAAGAGAATGGTCCAGGAAGACAAGAGAAGAGGTGATTACTCTTCACAGGAAGGGCAATGGCTATAAGAAGATTGCAAAGATGTTAAACATACCAAGAGAGACCATAGGAAGCATCATTTGCAAATTCAAGGCAAAGGGCACTGTTGAAACGCTACCTGGTCGTGGGATAGTGTTCTGTGGACTGATGAAACAAAATTAGAACTGTTTGGGCCTATGGATCAACGCTATGTTTGGAGGAGGAAGAACAAGGCCTATGAAGAAAAGAACACCTTGCCTACTGTGAAGCATGGCGGGGGGGTCAATCATGCTTTGGGGCTGTTTTGCTTCTGCAGGTACAGGGAAGCTTCAGCGTGTGCAAGGTACCATGAATTCTCTTCAGTACCAGGAGATATTGGATGACAATGTGATGCAGTCCGTCACAAACCTGAGGCTTGGGAGACGTTGGACCTTTCAACAGGACAATGAGCATACCTCCAAGTCCACTAGAGCATGGTTGCAGATTAAAGGCTGGAACATTTTGGAGTGGCCATCGCAGTCACCTGACTTAAATCCGATTGAGAACCTCTGGTGGGACTTAAAGAAAGCAGTTGCAGTGCGGAAGCCTAAGAATGTGACTGAACTGGAGGCTTTTGCCCATGACGAATGGGCGAAGACACCCGTAGATCGCTGCAAGACACTTGTGTCAAGCTATGCTTCACGTTTAAAAGCTGTTATAACTGTAAAAGGATGTTGTACTAAGTACTAAGATTGAATGTCACTTGGGGGTTGAATAAAACTGATAATGATGTGAGCACAGAAAAGACATTTGTGGTTATTTCATTATAAATGGAATGTTATATTTGTCTGACCTACACGTGCCTCTTTGATTTAATTGTAAGCAAGATGACTGAATGATCAAAATCAATGTCAAACTGGCCAAAACACTCAATTTCAGTGGGGGTTGAATAATTTTGAACACAACTGTATATATATAGGTTACGGTTAAAGTCTGAAATGCGGTTAATCCTAGCATTACTCAGGTAATCCTGACATTACCCAGGTGTCATTAGCAAAAGTCCGAAGTGAAATGAAATTTCGGACTTTATTCGGGTAATCTGCAAAGTATCTGGGTGCTCCGGCTTTCTGCTGTGTTTTACCCCGGTAAAATGCACATTACCCTAGCATTGTTGGATAAAGTGTGAGGTGCAATGAAACGCCTCTGGGTGCTCCGTATTTCTTCGGTTTTCAGCAGGTTACAGTTGATTGAATTCCAAGGATTACCCAGGTAAAGCTGCAAACTGTTATCTGACTGATAACAAAATTGTGTTTTTTGTTATTTTTAACCAAACTGTATCCACAGTCACAAACCGCACTAAATAACCGTCATGTAACTCTGTGCATTAATTGTCTGAAAATTTATTTGTGAAGATAAAGATATTATAAAAAGAGTAACCTGATGGTTATGTTTTATAAATGATATATAAGCACATATGACACATAATAAAGATCATGTAACTCTTTCACATTCATATAAGAAACATATCCTGTTACTCTGTGTATTCATTATATCCGCAGTACGTTTTAATGTTTGTCTTTTGCCATTTCCATTGATAAAATCCTTAAATAAAAGCAAAATTCACTTTTACCCAAGCGGGGTTGGATGCTCTGCAGATTACCCAGGTGAAGCTGTGGATAGTCCTCAGATTACCGGGGTGAAGCTGCAGACTTTGAACGATAACACAAATCGGTTTTAACCAAACGGAGTTGGATAGTCTGCAGCTAATCCGGGTAAAGTGTGAAATTTTCAGCTCTTCCAGACTGTTACCCAAGGGTGGCTGTTTAGTCCTAAAATTACCCGGGTAAAGTCCGAATTTTTCATTTTTAAGAAGCTTTACCTGTTGGTTTTGGGTAATGTCAGGATTACCCGAGTAATTTTAAGATTAACAGCACTTCAGGCTTTAACCGTAACATATACACTATATTGCCAAACGTATTCGCTCACCTGCCTTGACTCGCATATAAATTTAAGTGACATCCCATTTGTAATCCATAGGGTTCAATATGACGTTGGTCCACCCTTTGCAGCTAAAACAACTTCAACTCTTCTGGGAAGGCTGTCCACAAGGTTTAGGAGTGTGTTTATGGGAATTTTTGACGCTTCTTCCAGAAGCGCATTTGTGAGGTCACACACTGATGTTGGGAGAGAAGGCCTGGCTCTTAGTCTCCGCTCTAATTCATCCCAAAGGTGTTCTATCGGGTTGAGATCAGGACTCTGTGCAGGCCAGTCAAATTCATCCACACCAGACTCTGTCATCCATGTCGTTATGGACCTTGCTTTGTGCACTGGTGCACAGTCATGTTGGAAGAGGAAGGGGCCAGCTCCAAACTGTTCCCACAAAGTTGGGAGCATGGAATTGTCCAAAATGTCTTGGTATGCTGAAGCATTCAGCGTTCATTTCACTGTAACTAAGGGGCCAAGCCCAGCTCCTGAAAAACAACCCCACACCATAATCCCCCTCCACCAAACTTTGCACTTGGCACAATGCAGTAGACAAGTCCTGTTCTCCTGGCAACCGCCAAACCCAGACTCGTCCATCAGATTGCCAGATGGAGAAGCATGATTCGTCACTCCAGAGAACGCATCTCCACTGCTCTAGAGTCCAGTGGCGGCGTGCTTTACACCACTGCATCCGACGCTTTGCATTGCACTTGGTGATGTATGGCTTGGATGCAGCTGCTTGGTCATGGAAGCTATTCCATGAAGCTCTCTGCGCACTGTTCTTGAGCTAATCTGAAGGCCACATGAAGTTTGGAGGTCTGTAGCGATTGACTCTGAAGAAAGTTGGCGACCTCTTCGCACTCAGCATCTCGCACTCGCACTTGCACTTCGCCTCAGCATCCACTGACCCCGCTCCATCAGTTTACGTGGCCTACCACTTCATGGCTGAGTTGCTGTCGTTCCCAAACACTTCCACATTCTTATAATGCAGCTGACAGTTGACTGTGGAATATTTAGGAGCGAGGAAATTTCACGACTGGATTTGTTGCACAGGTGGCATCCTATCACAGTTCCACGCTGGAATTCACTGAGCTCCTGAGAGAGACCCATTCTTTCAAAATGTTTGTAAAAACAGTCTGCATGCCTAGGTGCTTGATTTTATACACCTGTGGCCATGGAATTGATTGGAACACTTGATTCTGATTATTTGGATGGGTGAGCGAATACTTTTGGCAATATAGTGTATATATATATCGGGGAAAAAATTGTGAAAAAAATCCTAAAAATAAAAAAATCTTTAAAAAAATACAGAGACTTTTTGCTGCAGATTAAAATAATAAACGGTTTAATAGATATTGCATAAAAACGGGAATATTTTTAGCATTGAAACCTATGGGATTCGCCTGATTAAACCTGCCGAATGAAAAAACTGAACATTAGGGCATTTCACTGACATTTCTCTGCTGTTCATCCCAGAACCATCATGGTCGACCTGGCATTTTACTGTTGTGCCAGATTGGCAGTCCAGGCCGTTTATGTGTGTGTTTTCATTTGTTTTATTTGTGGGGAGGTTGTATAAATTTTTGGATTGTATTATATTTCAAATCTAGGTAAATATACATGTACATGTTTCTGGAAGGACACAACTGCCAAAGGTGACAGTCACAATTCTCCACGGACCATCCTCTCTAAACTCCGCTATGGGGAGCTGCCATCCCCAAACATACAGAAAAAAGATGAAAGCAGGATACAAGAGCACAGATGGCAGGCACAGAGTTTATTAGTTTATTACAGACAAGAATCGTGGGAAAAGAAATGCAACATAAGATGCCTTATTCATGAATAACTAGGCTATTGGTTTGAAACAACGCATTCAATTGTCCTAGATCAGGGGTCAACAACCTTAGCCCTCCACATGTTTTGCACCTACATATTTCAGGAGACCTGGGGCCAAGAAAATGACCAGACCCATGGTTGCCATCTTGGTGGATCACCCAGGGCAACCCAATGTCTCGCATTCGCAATAAAAAAGGGGGAGGTAGGAAATCCCGAAATCCCAACTATTATGCAAGAGTCCCAATAGCTAAGGCCGCGCTAAGGGGAAACGCTTGGCCACATATATTGCATAAAACAGCGTGCCAGTAAGGGGGAGAGAAGGGAAAAAAATGGGAGTAGAAAAAAACTTTACCAGGAATATCTTGTGTCCTTTTTGATTTCCCCCTACACAGCAAATAGATTTATCTTTAAAGATGGTGATGCCGATGGACCGGAGATGTGCTTATTTGGTACTCATATAGTTTGTGAAGTTCTGGCTATGTTTCCAATAATCATCATATGATGAGACCAAGATGCATCACAAAAATTTGCAGTAATTGAACACATGGCCTCCTCTCTGTTGTCATCCAGGGCTCTTCTACATACTGCAAGAACATCTGCTTTGAAGCTATTACTAGGTCTTATATTACAAAGGGCTGTATCGCAGGTGACTTTCCTACGATCTACTTGCGTAGGTGGTTGCCAGGCATTAAGAAAAGTATACTTGGCGGGGAATAATTAGGGATACAGAAAAAGAGGCTGATTGAATTATGCTCACAATTGTGGTAACTGTCATAGACATAATGTGGGAAGAATGCAAAATGCTAGCTCTCCTCACTTCAGGCTCTATTACATTCTTCGCGCAAATGTTAACGCGTGCGCAAAAACGCATTAACGCGAGGGGCCCTTTGCGCTGAACGTCGTATTACAATGTCTGCACAAAAAATGTGCGTTAACATCTACCGTAGGTGAACCTGCACAAACGCTGCGCGAGTGTAATGCAAGTTGCGCGTCCTATACTTAACATTGTGCCCGCAAGTGCGTTTGTGCTCTGGTACGTGGAAGGTATTACAATCTATGCGCAAAATTTAACGGACAACGTTTGGGCGCATAATTTTAACGTCTTTGAAAAGCTGGTGGTAACTGCAAATCTGAACGTCCTGGCCAAAACCCAATACAACAGCACAAAAAAATTATGCAGCACAGTATAGTTACACATTCTACACATACCCAAACAATAAAATGGAGAAGTTGTGCATGTTTTTATTATTGCTGCAACATATATACGCAAATTGATTTTGACAGGTGCAAAAACTTAATGGGGGGCAAATGTGGTTCTTAATACTGATTGGCTGAATCGTGTAAAAAAACAGTCCGCACACCGATTTCTGCACGCAACGTTAATGCGCGCGTGTTTTTGCGCGTCTTTTTTACGCGCGTTATTTTTTGGCTGGGGTCAGACGAACGCAGTGCGAACGCGCGTGCAGCCGCACTTTATCACGGCCGTAGTAGCAGCAAATGACGTCCAATGATGGGCAATATATGAAGTACTGCCGCACGAAAGTTCGGCCGGGCAACGCAAGCGGCAAACGAATGCATATTTTCAAGAACATGAAACCGCTAGTACTGACGAACACAGAGTGTGCTGCATCCGCTAGCGGCATGTGTGCGTGATTAGGAGACGTCAGACACTGCTAATGTCCGGCCTACATAACGTCCAGACGCAAAAAGTGTATTATTGATGATCCGTACAAAATCATGGATGAAAATGCGCATCGTATGACCGCTATCGCGTATTCCGTGAAAAAAAAATACGTCCGTTCGAACTCACTTTTTCACGGATGACGTGAAAAATGCGTTCGTCTGACCCTAGCCTTAGACGGATGAAAAAATGTGAGCGGATTGTAATTCTACCGTTATTTTTTGCACGTCAACGTTTAACGCTTTGCGCAAAAAATCACGCTTTGCGCGGGCGTTTTTGCGCAAAGAATGCAATATAGCCCTTCATGTGTACGAATATTTTACTTTACTATGTTGTCTTTATTTAATCTGGCACTCAGGATAATAGGTGTCAGGCTAACCCCTTAACGCCACTGGGCGGACTACGCCGTCCTGACAGAAGGCATGGCTGAATTGAGCTCACCGAAGTGCACTGAATTAAAGCACTTCGGTGAAATTGTGGTGCACTTTGAATAACCCCTTAACTTTGTCTTGTCTGACATCACCTGTCCCATAGCTTTATGCAATTTGCAGTTCCTATGCAACGCAAGGAACGAAAATTGCGCAGAAAAGCTAAAGGGACTTCCGGATTTGGGAGTTCCAGAGCTGAAGATGTGGAGCAGTGCAAGGTGAGGGACAAATGGTGAGTAAATCACCCCAAACAAAAGCAAAAAACATTATTTCAAAAATTGGGCAGAGGCTGTCATCATGTAGCTGAGGTTTAAAGTGCAAGTATCACTTGATTTTATTACTATCAAATATTAGGGATGTGCATGACTTTTTTTTTTCATTTCGTTTCGTTGGTTTTTTTTGTTCTTTTTTTCGTTTCGGGTCATTTCGGACAGTTTTTTGTTTTGTTTCGTTCAGTGATTCAGGGAATCGGATCGATTTGGTGATCCGGATCGATTCAGATCAGTTGGTTTTTCGCTTTTTGTTTACTAGTAACTATAGAATGGAAGTTTCTTTAATTATTAATTTTTTTAAGGATTTTTTTAGACATTTTTTGGGAAACATTTTAGGTTTCCTAACTTTTTTTAAAGAAATAAGACTTTTTAACCCATAGGTATCAATGCAGCATATGAATTCACACACACTGCTGGGAAGCGCCTCTCTGCAGTATAATTAATGCAGCATATGAATCCACACACTGCTGGGAAGCGCCTCTCTGCAGTATAATTAATGCAACATATGAATCCACACACTGCGGGGCAGCACCTCTCTGCAGTATAATTAATGCAGCATATGAATTCACACACACTCCTGGGAAGCGCCTCTCTGCGGTATAATTAATGCAGCATATGAATCCACACACTGCTGGGAAGTGCCTCTCTGCAGTATAATTAATGCAGCATATGAATCCACACACTGCGGGGCAGCACCTCTCTGCAGTATAATTAATGCAGCATATGAATCCACACACTGCTGGGAAGCGCTTCTCTGCAGTATAATTAATGCAGCATATGAATCCACACACTGCGGGGCAGCACCTCTCTGCAGTATAATTAATGCAGCATATGAATCCACACACTGCTGGGAAGCACCTCTCTTTAGTATAATTAATGCAGCATATAAATCCACACACTGCGGGGCAGTGCCTCTCTACAGTATAATTAATGCAGCATATGAATCCACACACTGCTGGGAAGCACCTCCCTGCGGTATAATTAATGCAGCATATGAATCCACAAACTGCGGGGAAGTGACTCTCTACAGTATAATTAATGCAGCATATGAATCCAGACACTGCTGGGAATCACCTCCCTGCGGTATAATTAATGCAGCATATGAATCCACACACTGCTGGGAAGCACCTCTCTTTAGTATAATTAATGCAGCATATGAATCCACACACTGCGGGGCAGTGCCTCTCTACAGTATAATTAATGCAGCATATGAATCCACACACTGCTGGGAAGCACCTCCCTGCGGTATAATTAATGCAGCATATGAATCCACAAACTGCGGGGAAGTGACTCTCTACAGTATAATTAATGCAGCATATGAATCCAGACACTGCTGGGAATCACCTCCCTGCGGTATAATTAATGCAGCATATGAATCCGCACACTGCGGGGCAGTGCCTCTCTACAGTATAATTAATGCAGCATATGAATCCACACACTGCTGGGAATCACCTCCCTGCGGTATAATTAATGCAGCATATGAATCCGCACACTGCGGGGCAGTGCCTCTCTACAGTATAATTAATGCAGCATATGAATCCATACACTGCGGGGAAGTGACTCTCTGCAGTATAGTTAATGCAGCATTTGAATCCACACACTGCTGGGATGCACCTCCCTGCGGTATAATTAATGCAGCATATGAATCCACACACTGCGGGGCAGCACCTCTCTGCAGTATAATTAATGCACCATATGAATCCACACACTGCTGGGAACTTCCCAGAAGCGTGTGGATCCATCTGCTGCATTAATTATAACTCATAAAAAACGAAAAACTAACTGATCTGAAAAATTTATCGAATCAATCTGCAGAGAGGTGCTGCCCCAAAGTGTGCAGATTCATATGCTGCATTAATTATACTGCAGAGGGGCGCATCCCAGCAATGTGTGGATTCATATGCTGCATTAATTATACTGTAGAGAGGCGCTTCCCAGCAGTGTGTGAATTCATATACTGCATTAATTATACTGCAGAGAGGCGCTTCCCAGCAGTGTGTGTCTTCTTATGCTGCATTGAAACCTATGGGTTAAAAAGCTTTGTTTCTTTAAAAAAAAGTTAGAAAACCTAAAATTTCACTCAAAAAATGGCTAAAAAATCCTAAAAAAATAAATAAGTAAAGAAACTTTCATTCTGTTGGTAGTAATCTACTTCCCATTCTTAAATAAGCAATAAAAAACAAACTAAGTCATAAGAAAAAGAAAAACCAACTGATCCGAATCACTGAATCGATCCGAATCACCGATCCGAATCAATATGAAATTTTGGATCAATCCAAAATTTTCAGATGGTCGATATTTAATTTTCGGAAATGCTCCCGAAATACCAAAATGGTGAATTTTGTCCGAATTTGGATTCGTAACCAAACGAATTGCACATCTATATCAAATATAGTGTTATTCATTTTATACAGGGTTATCCAAAGAGATCCGAATTGCTTGAGAAAGGTAACCGAACGCTGAAAGTCAGCATTCGGTTACCTTTCCTGGCCATTCGGCTATTCAGAGAGCAGGAAATTCGGCAAATCCTGGCGAATTGCCTGCACATACGGTGCCTGTTCGGTGCCTGTTCGAGGGCAGTGAAATCCCCATAGAGAAGCACTGCCTCGTCTATTCAGAGAACACAAACCAGCAGTGAAAGGTTCCCCTAATGCCCTGCCATTCGGTGGTTTAATTCGGCAAGTTTATTCAGGAGAATCCCATAGGCTTCAATGTTAAAAATATTCCCGTTTTAATTCAATATCTAATAAACCGTTCATTATAAAATTCTGCAGCAAAAAGTCTCTTTATTTATAGATTTTTTAGGATACTTTAAGCATTTTTCAGTTTTTTTTTTTTTTTTGTTTTTTTTTAAAAGTCCGATTTTTTTTTATTTATTTTTTTCAGTTTACTTATTTTTTCTGTAACAGCCCTCTTTATTATCATTCCCTGGACCTCCTGTCAAAATTTCAGACATTTTCGCTCAGTAGTTTCTTTGCAAACAGCTTTTCATTTTCCCAGATTCATACAAATGGTTTTTCTAATTTATTCACTGCCTCCTCTATGTCACAGCTGCTTCGGCTCTGTGTGATTCAGCTCCTGTTCGGCTCCTGTTCGGCTTTTTCGAAGGTTAATCCAGATGTTTTTGCTTGTTTTCAGCGTGCATTCGGTTAGTTTTCGTTGGGTTTGCGGCAGCTTTTCCCTGCAATTCGGGGACCCTGTGGTGCTTGCTGAATACACCGCAGGGTCACCGAAATGGGATCGGCAAAAGGAACCGAATTGAAGAAAACGAAAAGTCACCGAACGTGCAGTGACTTTTCGATTCTCTTTGGATAACCCTGATAGTCTTCTAAAGAATGAAAGATGCTCCAACTGGAAGTCTTGATAGTGAATTGAAGGTGTCACTGACCGACTGTCGCTAATCAATCACATTTGGAACCAGAGTTTGTACATTGCATGTATTCCCTTGATATGCTTTATTAAATCAGCAGTTGTCAGGTAGATGTTGGTATGTGACTGCTGACAACTGTCATATTTACATTTTACTATTAATGTAATAACCCATCATTCAATACATTATATATGCATTGTTGCACATATCTATTCAACCTTAACATCAACAATTGCCTACTAACAATTGATTTATAATTATGCATCATTATCATATAAAACACACCAGTGTAGACAGACAAATTACCACTGGGAAGGGACAGTTTGAATACCAGCTTGGACCTTTCAAAGAAAATATTATTTGCGGAATGCAAAAAAGAAATGGTAAATCATAAAAAAAATGACAGCGGTGAACATGATTGGAAAATTGACATTCAAAGTGAAAATTTCAAATAGCTTTGTTATTATTGTTGTTGGTATTATTATAATTTATTTATTAGCTTTAGGAGATTCCATAGCACTGTGCAATGCAAGAGGACAAGGGATGGTACATTGGAACGTAAGTACAATTGAATAATACAAATTACAAAAATGATACAGTAGGATTAGAGGACCTTGTTCCAGAAAGAACCTACAATCAATAACAAATCTATATCTGTAACAAATAGGAAGGTGCCGGATCTCAAGAATGGGATATGGAAATGCTTGAATATTGGATACAGTTGTTTTTTTTATTTTAGCTTTATTATTTTATTTATATTTCATGTTATTTTTAAGCTTAGTGTTCTTTGTTCATTGGTGTTTGAATTTGCAGTGGAAGAAGTGAAGCAGCTTATTTAATTTGTCATGTAACCTTTTGTTTTGAATTATCTTTGAATCAAACAAAAGGCACATTTTCTAGACATAAAGGGCTATATTACATAGTTGGTGCTAACTTAACCAGAGCTGTTGTAAACTTCCCAGAGCCATTATAGCCTATGGAGGTTTTAAGTTTCCAATAGCTCTGGTTCAGTTAGCACCAACATTGTAATACTGCCCAAAGGTAGCCTAAGAAATTAGTTGACTTTGGTAAAGATCACAAAATATGGGCTAAATTTATTTCTAACGGCTGATTTTTCGAAAGAATATTCAGGTTTAAAAGTGAAACTCAGGAGAATTGGCAGGAGGAGTGAAAATTCTAGGTCAAAATAGTCAAACCATATAAGCCACAGCTCTAAGCTGGTGCTAGCTGATTCCACTTTTGTGGAAACCGTTATCACCAGCTGAACCCCCTCCCCCCAAAGAAATAGATCCACTGCTTCTGGTCGCCGGGAGCAGAGTGAGACTGGAGACAAATAGTACTCCATTTCCCTCCACGGCCCTGCATGATATCATGAGAATGAGATCACCCAGGTCACATGACCTGGAAGCACAACACTCCATGGAGGCCTATAGACTCCAGGAGGTGATACTCGCCGTGGCGTGTTAGCGCTGCTCCGAGTATCCAGGAGGGTAGCGTTCATTACAGGGCAGGCTGCTGGATTCAGTGCCTGCATCATAACCTGATGATAAAACAGGGATGCTAAGGGGAAACCTGTAGTGGCAATCGGCTGGGAATTCGGCTGATCACGGCAGCTCTTTGGTGCGGGCTGACATCCTCGATGTCAGCCCAGTTTCCAGGAACCAGGCGTGCACGATAGACGTCATTGCGCCAGCACGATGACATCTATTACAGGCACCCCCTGCAAGGTCCTTTGGACCTCTCTCCCTCCCCATCCGTGCGAGGCTCCATTAAAAGGCAGGAACCATTTGGAAGGGCACAGCCTGTGGAGGGATGGTGGCTGTGTGTGTTGAGCTTGGGAGCCCTTAGGAGTGCAGAGGCTGTGGACAGGTGGTGGCTGCGTGTGTTGAGCTTGGATGTCCTGTCGAGTATATTATAATGGAAAATTAAAATGGATGCCTGTAGCCATCTTGTTTTAATGTAAAGTTTTTTCTTTTTCAATTTCGTCTAGTTTTAGAAATGAACAGAGATTTTTTTTAATTAGTTCATGGCTAGGTGAACCTAAAGAGTTATGGGTGTTTTTATAAATACTATAGACGGTAAAATGTCTTTATATTGATATAATGCTGAGCTAAGTGCCAGACATGTCATATTTAAATGTATTGGTTTGTTTTAACAAGTCCTTGAATTAAAGATATTTTTCTTTTTGGGTATAGGAACATATTAAAAATCTATGCAAGTGTATAAAAATATTCACAAAATATATTTTTATAATCAATATATTCACAGTAATAATAGATGTTCCAATTATTTGTAGAGTAGAACTATATAACGGTATAATTACTGAAGAATAGAATTGCTGATCTAATTTTAAAGGAATTTAGCTGATAAAGAGTATTTAGTAAAAACCTTGAGAGGAGTAGAGATATTAAATCAAAAATGACAGGAGAGACCCTAAGTCTAGGATTGAATATAGGGTCTTTGTTAAAACAGATTGATCTTTGACCTGAGATAAGGGAATTAAAATTAAATTGTGAAATTAATTTGAAGAGCAACACTGCCCTCTTGAGGCATAGTAAATATTATATTTAAGAATTAATATAGAGAAAGTAATATTTAAATGAAGGGTATATTTTCAGTGACGTCAAATTGACTATAACTGGATCTGTACTGTTCGTTGCAGTCATTCGGATTTCCAGGACACGATGCATTGATTCAGAGGCAGATGATCCCAGGACACGACAATGCATTGATTCAGAGGCAGATCATCCCAGGACAAGACACACAATGCATTCAGGATATTACATCTCACTTGATTAGGACCACACTTAAATTTTCCTTAATGGGAATGCACAATTCTAACTCACATGCATTGAATATCTGACATTGATAATTTTCACATATTCCAAAACAATATATTACATCTAAAGAATATTGTTGCTGTAACTCATTGAATCCAGATTGGAGAGGTAATGTATGACAAAGCAAAAGTAAGGAATTAATGTAATTGAATATATCTGGAGTATTTCTTGCAACAGATAGACTGAGATATCTCAGATTACTGTTAGATCCAGAGTCTTCAAAATATTTCTAAATCTGCAGATAGTGATATGAAGAAGAATCGGATATAAGGATTTTACCCTAAAGTAATTGTTGCAAAGTGATATACAGAAATATATATATATATATATTGAATTTGGAAGTTACTGTGATTGAAATTAATAAGCAAGGAATTATATAACTACAATATAAAAAGCAGAAGATTAGAAGTTTAATTCTCGATATTAGGGGAGGATTCATTAAATACGTTTTTATTACGTATCATTCTAGAAATAGAATAAGTGATAGCTCATCTTTTGTTGATCCACGTAGCATAGAGAGATACATATATCTCTACAAGATCTAGCTTGTTAAACATTGGTTTGCTGGGAAATACATGTTAATTGTTTTCGCTAAGCAGAAATGTTATTAACCATTTGTGTATAGTTACTAACCGATAAAGTAAATGATATTAATCATATATGCAGTTACTAACAGGAGATACATATATTGGGAAGCTAGTAGTTTATGTGCTGATGGATGGATGTTGTTGTTGTTTATAAATCTTTGTTTATGATATGAGCGTTTTTAACGCTCCCTTAAAACGTTCCTATTTAGGGAAGCCTACCACCCAACTCACTGACGCAACCATCAATCACTCTCACCTTACAGTCCTCTCCTCCTGTTTTCAACCCCAACCCTCCCAGATTGTGAGTTCCTACGGGAATAGGGCCCTCATCTCCTCCTGTACTGTTTGTCAAATGTTGTTCAATGTATTGTAACCCTGTCTATACTGTGCTTATTGTACAGCGCTGCGGAATATGTTGGCGCTTTTTAAATAAAGAAGAATAATAATAATAATAATAATATATGTTTTTATCCGGTCATTGATTATTATATTCTTCAAAGCAAACCACATACAATTAAAAGAATTTAGGAGAATTTCTAGGAAATATAAACGATTGATATTTATATCTCGTATAAGTTTCTTAATTGAATATATATCTCGACAGTCCTTAGGAGTGTGGAGGGGTGGTGGCTGCGTGTGTTGAGCTTGGGAGTCCTTTGGAGGGGTGGTGGCTGCGTGTGTTGAGCTTGGGAGTCCTTAGGAGTGCAGAGGCTGTGTAGAGGTGATGGCTGCGTGTGTTGAACCCCCATACCATCCCCGTATGCCTATCAGAGGTCCTGTCATCCTGATTCCTGTCTGGGTCCTGCCATCCAGTTACCTATGCTGCTGTCTGCCATGTCTGCCCTGTCGTCTGCCAAGTCTGCACGTATTCCTGTCCATCCCAGCCTCTTGTATGTCCAGCCCTGGTCCTTTCTCATCCAGCCTCCTGTGGGCTCAGTCCAGTTTCTTTCTTATCTAACCTCCTGTGTGTCCACTGTCCAGCCCAGTTCCTTTCTCGTCCAGCCTCCTGTGTGTCCAGCTTGGTTCCTGTCTTGTCCAGCCTGGTTCCTGTCTCCTCCAGCCTACTCAATGTCCTGCCCTGTAACTGTCTCACCCAGCCTCCAATTTGTCCGGTTCAGTTCCTGTCTACCATCTTGCCGTGTCCAGCCTGCTTCCAATGTTGTCCCTCGTTCCTGCTGTGTTTACAGACTTGTTGCCTTGTGTGTGCAAAATAAACTCCTTACCTACTACCTAGTATCTGGCTCCTCACCATTCATTCACTGCAACCTTTAATCTACCTGCATAACCCCGCACATCCCTGACACGTTATAAATTCAGCTTGTTATGCTACAGGGCTGAAAAAGTTAGTGTTCACAGTTTACTTCTCCCTCTACGATGGAAATATAAGAGAATGCAGCAACACACACAGGGTTATTCAAAGTGAATCGAAAAGTCACCACACGTTCGGTAACTTTTCGTTCTCTTCAATTTGGCACGATTTGGCGATCCCATTTCGGCGACCCTGCAGTGTATTCAGCAAGCACCACAGGGCTGCCGTAATGCAGGGAAAAGTCGCCGCAAACCCACCAAAAACTCACCGCAAAACCCGGCGAAGGCATATCGAAAACCCGCAAACACATCTGGATTAACCCCGCCGAAAACGGCGGAAAAACCTGAGCAGGAGCCGATCACACGCAGCGAAGCCGCCGGAAAAAGCCGACACCGCAGATGACTGGAGTTAAAAAAAAAAACTTTGCTTGAATGTTTGAAAAGTGAAACGCTGTTTGCAAATAAACTAATGAGCGAAAATGTCTGAAATTTACATATAAAATCCAAGGAATGATAATAAAAAGGGCTGTTACAGAAAAAAGAACAAACGTTTTAAAAAAAAAAGGCAAAATTTTTTGGCCAAAAATCCCGGAAAATGCTTAAAATATCCCAAAAAAATCTATAAATAAAGAGACTTGTTACTGCAGAATATTATAATCAACAGTTTATTAGAGATAGAATTTAAATGGGAATATTTTTAACTTTGAAGCCTATTGGATTCGCCTGAATAAATCTGCCGCATGATGCAACCGAATGGCAGGGCAATTCGGCAACTTTTCACTGCTGGTTTTTGTTCTCTGAATAGACTAAGCTATGGGGATTTCACTGCCCTCGAACACGCACCGAACAGGCACCATATGTGCAGGCAATTCTCCATCATTTGGCGAATTGCCTGCTCTCTGAATAGCCGAATGTCCAAGAAAGGTAACCGAATGCTGATTTTCAGCGTTCGGTTCCCTTTCGGCAGCCATTCGGATCTCTTTGAATAACCCTGACAGCGTAATTGCAATGCACATGTACAAAAAATATTTTTTGTAATATAACTCAAAAACAAAAATAGTCGCAAAAGCTCCCAAAAGTCCTTAATAAAAGGTCTCACAATTAATTCATTCAGGATAATTTGAGCTGTGTGGACCGAGTACCCTGTAATTTAATATTTTTTCAACTTATATGCACAAAAGATATTTTTATCCTTGGTCTAATTTTTCCTTTTCTTTGATTTGTGAAAGTGGGTCCATCTGGGCACATACAGTAGGTAAACAGTGCAAATGTGATCTGCAATGTCAGGTCAGTTTATGGTAAGAGTACCCGATGTTATATTTTATAGCTGTGAATGAATCATCCTCATAAACTCCCTGGAATGACAATACTGAGCTAAAATTATCTCGTTGGGTGTAGAACAGATATCCAGAGGCTGGTCATCATCCTGACTGATGCAATGCCTCTTGGAAAACTGAAATAATATAAATGCATTTTTCAAAGTTTATAATTGAGGAAGATAAACTTTAATCATTTTATGTTTAATCATTCTTATTATTACTATAATTATTTATATGGTTCTAATATAGTATGCAGCGCATTACAAAAAATATAAATGGCAAACAGTTCTAGAAAACAGAAACGATAGGTGTGGAGAGTCCTTTTATAATACACTAGAGCAGTGGTTCCCAACCGCAGTCCTCAAGTACCCCCACAGGCCAGGTTTTAAGGATTGCCTTGGGGAAATGCAGACTGAATCCTGCAATCACTCAGCAGCAAATCATATCACCTGTGCTGTGCTTCAGATATCATGCAAACCTGGCCTATTAGTGGTATTTGAAGACCAGGGTTGGGAATCACTGATTACTGAGCTGGGATGGAGGAGAACAAGAGGAAAATAAATATACTCAGGATCTGAATGGCTGCCGAAAGGGAACCGAACGCTGAAAATAAGCGTTCGGTTACCTTTCTTGGCCATTCGGCTATCCAGAGAGCAAGCAATTCGCCAATCCTGGCGAATTGCCAGCACATACGGTGCCTGCTCGGTGCCTGTCTGAGGGCAGTGAAATCCCCATAAAAAAGCACTGCTTCGGCTATTCAGAGAACACAAACCAGCAGTGAAAGGTTCCCCTAATGCCCTGCCATTCGGTGGTTTCATTTGACAGGTTTATTCAGGAGAATCCCATAGGCTTCAATGTTAAAAATATTCCAGTTTTAATCCAATATCTAATAAACCGTTCATTATAAAATTCTACATAAAAGAGTCTCTTTATTTATAGATTTTTTAGGATATTGTAAGCATTTTTCTGGATTTTTTTAAGTTTACTTATTTTATCTGTAACAGCCCTTTTTATTATCATTCCTTGGACCTCATATGTAAATTTCAGACATTTTCGCTCAGTAGTTTTTTTGCAAACAGCGTTTCACTTTTCAAACACTCAAGCAAACTGTTTTGCTAATTTATTTACTCCATTCGTCTGCGTTGTCGGCATTTTCCGGCGGCTGCGCTGCGTGTGATCGGCTCCTGCTCGGGTTTTTCCAGCCTCTTCGATGGGATAATCCAGATGTTTTTGCGGGTTTCGGCGTGCATTCGCCAGGTTTTTGCGGGGACTTTTCGTCGGGTTTGCGGCAGCTTTTCCCTGCGCTTCGACGGCCCTGTGGTGCTTGCGAATACACTGCAGGGTCGCCGAAATGGGATTGCCGAATCGGCCCGAATTGAAGAGAACGAAAAGTCACTGAACATGCGGTGACTTTTCGATTCTCTTTGAATTACCCTGTTTGTAAAGGTTAAATCACAATTTTAAAGATTGCTTCATTGTATATCATGCGCCAAATGAATGGAGATTCAGCAACTAGCACTTGGGTATTCCTACTACTAACCCCTTCACTCCCATTATCAAGTATACTCGATGTGGGCTATTTCTGTAGCAATGCAATGGGATTTTGTTGATTGCAAAACAAACTATTTGCAAATGACCTCCAGAACATGCCCTTATATATCCAAACATTGGACACAGCAGCTGACAAGTTAAAATCATTTGAGAAGCTTGCAGGTCCAACTTTCCGTCACAGAAAAAGGAAGCCAAATGATGTAGTAGCACTTTTTAGCCAGTAGATGGAGCCCTCTGCCTGCCTGTCAAAAAGGGCATATCTACAGTGAACATATACAGTGGGACATCTCTGAATTTATTTACTGTGTAGGTAATGGAAAGTAATTTTCCTTAAAATGACTGGGTCCTGTCTGTGGTTTTATGGAAAATCACTTGGTAGTGAAGAGGTTAATTGTCTTGTGCTTCCTGGACTAAGACAGTGATCCTGATCATAAGTGTATTCATGTCAGTGGAGAGTTACAAGGCAAAGCAGATGTAATATAGAGATGTGTGTCTAAACGTGATGACCATTCACAGCCCAAAATCTACATAAATATGTATATATCATCAGCGGATGGGGTAAAGGTAAATGACATGTGTAGACAGACCATACAATGGGTGAAAAGTTTTTGTCAGAACATTTCATGGTTTAAACGGCTTGTCTCCTTTTATCACTAAGGGCAGTATTACAAAGCTGGTGCTAACTTAACCAGAGCTGTTGTAAACTTAACAACCTCATAGACTATAATGGATCTGGTAAGTTTACAACAGCTCTGGTTAAGTTAGCACTAGTGATGAGCCGAACACCCCCGTGTTCGGTTCGCATTCGAACTTGAACAATTTCAAAAGTTCGGGTTCGAACGCGAACACGATTCGAAATCAATGCAAGTCAATGGGACTCAAACGTTCAATTTTTAGAGTGCCCTCCAAGAGGGCATATATGCAATATATTTGCCATAAAAGGTGTATGGGGGTCCAGGTTGTGCCCTGGGGGACAGGAAACAAGGACAAAAAGTTTAAAAAAAATGTTTTTAAAGGAACAGTGAGTTTTCCATGAAATAAAGGTTAAGAATAAAAACGAAAAATTCTTTCAAATATCGTGTCTAGGAGGTCCCCATAACCTGCCCGTGAAGTGGCGGATTTGTAGGATGTATAGAAACATTTAAAACAAAAAAATGACATTTCAAATTACGGTAAATGGTTTTCCTTTAATCTATTCATAAACAACTGCTTGGGACGGCAGCCTGTATGAAAAGAGGAGACATTTTAGGACACGCAGAACAAGTTTAGTGATTTTTTTGGCTAAATTATGGTGAAACGTATGCAGGCTTTGGATGAAAGTAACAATAGGTGCTTTAAAATTGGGCCTTTAGTGTCGGCAACAGTGCCGTCACACCATAACCCCTCTGTGGTATTGTGGAAGAGTGCAGGGTTGGACCCTGCGGTCAAATATTAAAATTATATGAATCTGGTATAGACGTCAGTGGCAGTGCACCCAAATACTGTGCCTTTGGTGGCAGCAAGTGTTTTCACACCGTAACCACTCTGTGGTATTGTGGAAGAGTGCAGCGGTGGACCCTGCGGTCCAATATTAAAATGATATGAATCTGGTATAGGCATCAGTGGCAGTGCACCCAAATATTTTACCTTTGGTGGCAGCAAGCGCCTTAACACCGTAACCCCTCTGTGGTATTGTGGAAGAGTGCAGCGGTGGACCCTGCGGTCCAATATTAAAATGATATGAATCTGGTATAGGCATCAGTGGCAGTGCACCCAAATATTTTACCTTTGGTGGCAGCAAGCGCCTTCACACCGTAACCCCTCTGTGGTATTGTGGAAGAGTGCAGTGGTGGACCCTGCGGTCCAATATTAAAATGATATGAATTAAGTAATAGCGATGCAGGAATAAAGGCTGAGACACACTGAGCGTGTAGCGACGCACAGCGTAGCGAAGCGAAGAGAAGCAAACATTTTGCAGGCTTGACTTCACTCCGCTCCGCCTCGCAGTGTGTCTACACTGCATTACGTTTGCTTCTCACCGCACTGGACAGGAATCCACTAACTAAATTAAAATGTACACACAAAACTGTTTTATTTTCACAAAGCACATGTTATATAGGCAAAAAAAGTTTAATAAAAGAATAAAATACATCAAAAATTACTGTTAATTTAATAGGAATAGTATAAAAATATATAAAAAAGGTAACCCCATATCATATATATTATAGGGACACGGAGCGCTGTGTATAGAGTAGGGATGCATTGATACCACACACAGACATATACGTATATATATCAACACGCAGACCTATATACACGTATATATCAACACACAGATATATATATACACCCACGCACAGACCTCAGACCATATATACACATACACACATGGGGTGGCATGTGGACAATATCAACTAAATGCGCCCCCTCCCTATTTGGCTGATCCCTCCAGAAGAAATGTTGAACCCAACAGAGCAGAGAATATATATATTATTCTCTGCTCTATCGGGTTCAACATTTCTTGTGGAGGAATCAGTCAAATAGGGGGGGGCATTAGTTGCCAAAATGTGTTTGTAATACAAGTCTGGATATATATATTTATCATACCTGCCCTTACCTTCCCCTGTAAATTTGCTAAAAATATACGCACACAAAAAAAACACTGCCTGAGACCCCGCGCAGCCCACATGCCACCCACCCCCTCTCCTGACGAGCCATTCCTGGCGAAACACGCGTCGGGTGCAGCAGCAGGCAGGGACCCTCCGTAAAAAACTTTTTATTCCATACCTTGTGACCTCACTAATTAACTTATGGTCCTTGATATGATATTTGTTCAATCATTGTGGTATGGTTTTGTCTAACACAGCTGAATATTTGCTTTGAAAAAGGTATCCCTTGTATTTGTTGCTTTTGTGGGTTCTTGTTGTGCATGGATTATGCCTTAAATTGTCATCTATTTTAATGGCAGTTACAACTATTTGAGGTGACCCTTGAAGGTCAATTATTGTATAGAGCTTCAATCCTTATCAATTGTCGCAAGAACACCACATTTTGTGGTATTGATTTTAATATGTTTTTGTCATTGAGCACTGTCTATTTATGTTTATAAGGTTGTCAATCAATTTTATATTTCTTTAATAAAAGTTAAATTTTATATTGGTCTCAGGGAGACACTAGTATTCTGATGGTCTCATCAGAATAATTGTATTGTAATTATTATTTAGGGGAAAACCCTTTGGTCTCTCTTGATTTTTCTAATTTCATTAATACAATTTTTCCTGGTACAATATTGTTACGCTCTACCCTCGTGGTAGCGATTTTAATGGGAGATGTAGTACCATAATATCTGGAGGGCCTTCTGATCCTAAGTCACAGCTTTTTGAGGCTCATCTTTAAGAACTTTTAGCAAAATTGATATGCAGAGAATTTGAAGTCAGTAGAGAAGTTGTTTTTGAGTCTGTTGTCTTCCCGTTGAGCTTATTCCGTTATCACTTCCTCATGTTGATGGATGTTGTTGACCCATTCTCTTGTTGGCATGTAACTATACTGAACACACTCATGTTTGTCTGCCCTTCAGCTGCAGCTAATCCATTAATCAGCCTGATATTTAAACCCCAATGGGTCGATATTTAGCTACTGCAGTCACCAACTCAGGATTTCCTTCCAATCCTGTCTGCCTCTCAAAGACTGTTATTTCTTGTGAATATTATATGTTTTGTGCTGGTCTACATATGTGTTTGTTAGTTTATATTTTTCACTCCTTTAGAGAAGGGATCTCAATCTCCGGCCCCCAATCTCCGGCCCCCCAGATGCTAATTGTGTACAAGTTCCAGAATTCGTTGAATGAAAAAAACGGCCAGAGAATTTTAGAAGGAGTAGCTCAGAAACATCTGGGAGACTCATGACAGGCGTAGTTCAGACACATCTGGGGGAATCATAACAGGAGTAGGTCTGATACATCTGGGGGAATCATGGGAGGTGTAGTTCTGAATAGAGATGTGGGCCGCTGAAAATTTAGTTTCGTTATGGGTTTTTTTCCAGGTGTTTTTTTTTTCGTTTCGGGTCGTTTCAGACCGTTTTCGATTCGGTGATTCGATATCGATTAAAAATTTCGGATCAATTTGGTGATTCGGGTCATTTTGGCGTTTGAATCATTTCGGCGATTCAGCGATTAGGTGATTCAGATCATTCGGGTGGTTCAGTTTGTTTTTTGTTTTTTAATAAGTTATTTGTTTTTTTATTGCATATTTAAGAATGGGAAGTAGATTGCTACCAATAGAATGAAAGTTCCTTTATTTAGTTATTCTTTTAAGATTTTTTAAGCATTTTTTGGGTGAAATTTTAGGTTTCTGAACTTTTTTTCAAGAAACAAGGCTTTTTAACCCATAGGTTTCAATGCAGCATATGATTCCGCACACTGCCGGATAGCACCTCTACAGTATAATTAATGCAGCATATGAATCCGCACACTACCGGGTAGCATTTCTACTGTATAAATTAATAATGCAGCATAAAACGAAAATCCAACTGAACCGAATGACCCGAAATGACCCGAATCACCAAAATGATCCAAACGCCGAAATGACCCAAATCATCAAATTGACATGATTTATCGAATTAACGCAAAATTTCGAATCATCTGAAATATCTAATCGAATGACTCGAAATTTCGAATCGATCCAAAAATTTTGTGTGATCGATATTTCGGATTCGGGATGCCCTCGGATGCACAAAAATGGTAAATTTCATACGAAAATCGATTCTGTACGAAACGAATTGCACATCCCTAGTTCTGAAACATCAGGGGGGCCAGCTTAGAAATCCCTGCCTTAAAGAGATATTCAGTTTTACCCTAAATGTATTCTACTACAAACAAGATCATGAATCTGATTAAAGCTGTGAAAAGGTTCTCTAGATAATGAAACTATCCATTTTTTTTAACTGAAAATTTAGAAATTGATAATCATTTGCATTTTACCGCAGAGCCTTTTTGTCTTCCTGTAACTTCACTTTGTAATCTAATATCAGTTGCATTCCCCACTCCCTTGCTCAGAACAGCAATACTCCCCCTCCCCTTCTGTGAGGAAGGAAGATAAGCCTGAGTCAGCAGTATCCTGACAAATTATCTATATATTACACAAAGGGTTAATTTGTACACTAGATACTATACCACTTTCTTGTAGGAAAATAAGTAAACAGTATTAATTGCTACAATGCTTCTTTTACCAGACTGAATTTATTAATGGTTAGCTTAATAAACACTATAATGGCATTTAAGCATTTATTTGCTGCTCCCAATCATTCCTATGGGATCGTCCTACGTTCCATCTCTACTTCTGGGAACGCAACATATGAAAATATCTACCTTTTAAGGCACGTAAACTACTCTCTTGCTGTAAGGATGTTGAAGTGGCCTCATAGATTAATAGGAATGGCATAGTAGAATTGATTATGTATTTTACCCTTTCACCACCAAAAATATATGAATACCGTTTTGCATTGAAATTCAATGAAAAAAAGAAAATTAGCATGTAAACACTGTGTATATCTTAATATTAATCAGTGTTCTTCCTGAGAGAAACAAAATTCTCTGAGATCTGCTGTCAACCTGTACTATTGCACAGAAGCTACAGTGACCAGAATCCACCCTCACTGTAACAAAATGTGTTACAGTATCACAGCAGTCAGGGAAAGGGAAGAATAAAGGGAAAGTTCTGAGCTCACTCACTACTGTACAGGGAGAAGATTCAGCTGCATTATAATGACTGAATATCCATGTACAGTACAGATACAGAGTGTTACTGTAATTTCCATATACAGGCATTATGCCACATACAGATATTATTTTTATATTCTGCTACTATTCTTTGGAAGCTGTATTGCTAATAATCTAATAACCTTTATTTGTTAAAAAGGCAACTGCTGCATGGATGCTAATAATGCAGTCTCCATTTGATATTGTTCAAGATAAGGGACACCATCTACAGTTTAGAACATATCATCCCAGCAAATAGAAATGAAAAATTTAAATGAGCAAATATATAGTATTTTTTTTAACTGTCAAAATAATCTAATGAGAAAATGCTATTTTACGCTACATGTTTAAGTGTAAACACATGTATCCATGCTTCACATACGTTTTATGGTAATTTTTTCTTTTAACAAAAAGCGCTTGGTTGTAATAGGGATGGTGCTGGCTTTAAAGAAAATTTATTTAACATTGTAATTACATATATAGAGAGATAGATAGATAGATTAGATAAGCCGTGTTAGCCTAGATGCCAACAAAATCACGAGTATAGCAGTACATGGTGATACCTTTTTTATTGGACTAATGTTACATTTAAAAGACAAGCTTTCGAGAGGATTCCTCTCTTTATCAGGTCTGGAGCTCTACTGAGCAAAATCATAGATTTGAACATTAAGGGGCACATGGGTGGGGGTTTGGGATAGAAGTCACAAATAGTGAGAGTAAAAAAATAGTAAGGTCAAAAAGGGCAAATAAACACATGAGAGCTCTTAGGCTCGGGTCAGACGAGCGCAGTGTTCACGTCCATGTTGCCGCACATTTTAACGTCCGTGGTAGCATAGAATTATGATCAATAGAGATCACACACGAAGTATGTCCGCATAAAAGTGCAGACGCACAACGGACGCGGCAAACGGACACAAGTTAGGCAAGAACGTAAAACCAGTAGAACAGACGTGCGGAGTGCGCCACGGCCGCAACGTCCGCATAGCTTTGTGTGTGAGTGATGGAACGTAGTCAGACGGACTGCATTTATACATCCAGCATTTTTGACGGACAAAATGGTTTTTCATATTAATTTTATTTCACATCTAAATTAGTCAAAAAAAACGTCAGTCACAAAAACGGACCATGTGGCCACTACCTTGTCGTCAGAAAGTACGCCGTTGTGCACGGACGCACAGTCCGCACAGAATGCGTCCGTCTGACCCGAGCCTAAGGCCATAAAACAACAGTGACAAGATCATCCTTATTTTCCTACAGAGCACCGCAATTATGGAATAACCTCCCAGACACCATCAAATCTTCCCCCAGTCTAAAGTCACTTAGGAGCTCCCTATTAACATACCTCGATACAGAATGCACCTGTAAACATGTAACCAGGTGAGTGTATTTCTTACATATTTATTTTCTGTGTTAATCTGTATATTTGTGTTTTGTTTTTAATATCTTGCATCTATTACATTGTATTTCTGTAACGACTGTAAAATTTCAATGTTCTTGAACCCAAAACATACTTGAAAACGTGAGAAATCTCAATGTATCCTTCCTGGTAAAATACTTCATAAATAAATAAAATATAAATATGTGACATATACTATTACAGAGTTATCATCTAATTGCAGCCTATATACATAGATACAATAGTCTTTCTGTTTCCTTTGCAGACTCTTTTACCAAGCACTGGAAAGTGCCCCTCTTGGTGAGAATTTAGGAGGTTGTTTTATGTTTCTGAATGTGAAGCGATAGATTGCAGGAGTATAAACACATAATTTTTTTATAAAGTATGATGAAAACCCAAGGGTTTTGTTATGATGGGTTGTAACAATCAAACCTGTTCCCACATCGCAAAGGCCTTGCAAAAGAAATTCCTGTATAATTATTAAATAATAACACTTACTTATTGAATGCCCTGCTTTAAAATCTTGTGTAAGAAAAGCTCTTGGTGAGAGAGGCTCTTAATGCCGTTACCGTGGATACTTGGTGATGCCAGGCAGGGCAGGTTTTATATCTGAAAATGGTACCCATGCTGAGAAATAAGGCCGGGCAAGTAATTGTTTATAGTAGTAAATAGGATCTTTGTTTATTTTACAAAGTGTTCTTGACCTAGATTACATTTTTTTGTTCCCCTCCCACCCTTTCGGAGAAGCAGGAACGAGGATTAGAATGTCCGCGCTACCATTTGTTTTAAACTGAGACACAATTAACTAAGCAGAGAGTAAATCTAGTTTGCTTGGTTATTTAATGCTAATTTGGTTATATCAGCATTAACAATTCATTTTATTTGTCATAATCATATTCCGGCTAAGCACCCTCTTCCGTCTCTTTCGTTAGTAAAAGGTCCTTCGCTTTATCAGGAAATCTACTCTGTGAACGGAGGATATTAATTACGGAGGCTCCTAATCCAATGAAGATGAGGAAGGCCTCAGGAGGCTTATTCAAACCGTGAATTATGGTCGATTGATAACTCAGGGTCATTCACTAAACTGTGAATCCGAGGAGAGGTTCAAGTGATGCTGCACAATTTAGTTAGATGAGAAATTTCCCTTTTTTAATCTAAAATTTCATGTTCATTTGTGATTTTATGAAAATTTATATTTAACAGATATTTTACCTCTGAATGATCACAACTGAGCATGGTGGTGTCTGTTGGGTGAGATGGACCTGTGTGTCCAAGTCTTAGGTTCCTACCTAAACTTTTTGGATGTTCCTCATATGGTTCATGAAGAAGAGCTTGAAAATAGATTTTATCAAGTGAATTTTATATTATTTAAAATTGATAAATGCTCTATGGGCTCTATTAAATACTTCGCGCAAACGTTAAAGCGTGCGCAAAAACACATTAAGGTGAGGGGCAAAACCCTTCACGCAGAACGTCGTATTACAATGTCCGTGCAAAAAATTTGCGTTAATGCCTACCGCGGGTGGACCTGCGCGAACCCTTTGCGAGCGTAATGTACGTCGCGCGTCCTATACCTAACATTGTGAGCGCAAATGCGTTTGTGTGCTGGTACGCGGATGGTATTATAATCTTAGCGCAAAATTTAACAGACAACGTTTGCGTGCATAATTTTAATGTCTTTGAATAGCTGGTGTTAATGGCAAATCTGAACGTCCTGGCCGAAACCAAATACACCAGCACGAAAAAAAAAATGCAGCAATGTATAGTTACACATTCTACGCATACCCAAATGATAAAATGGATAAGTTGTGCATGTTTTTATTATTGCTGCAACATATATATTTGACAGGCGCAAAAACTTAACGGGAGACAATTGTGGTTCGTAATTCAGATTTGCCGAATCACGTGAAAAAACAGTCCGCCCACCGATTTCTGCGAGCAGCGTTAATGTGCGCGCGTTTTCGCGCTTCTTTTTGACGGATGAAAAAATGCGCTCGGATTGTAATACCAGGGTTAATTTACACGCATTTACGTTTAACGCTGCGCTCAAAATAAATAGCGCTGTGCAAGCGTTTTTGCGCAAAGAATGTAATAGAGCCCTATGTATGTACTAGGTTGTTGCAATTCGGTTCGGACTGAATATTAATTTTCCGAATAGCTGAGCTCTCGAAGAAAATAGAACCTGAAAAAATGAGTCAATCCGAATATAATCAGAATATAATCAGATTCGGATTCATTCGGATGACTGAATAAAACGCACTCAATGTGCAATTCAAAGTCCCTAACCCTAATCATAAAACAAGCGGAAATTGTAACCTTAATGCTAAAAGTAACCCTAAGCCTAACCTTGACCCTAATAGTTACCATAAATCTTACCTCAACCCTAAAAATAATCCTAATCCTATTCCAAACCCTGAAAGTAACCCTTACTCTAATTGTAAAACAATCAGAAATGGTAACAGTAACCCTAAGGCTAGGGTCAGACGAACGTATTTTTCACATTGTCCGTGAAAAAGTGCGTTCGAACGAATGGACGTATTTTTTCACGGAATACGCGATAGCGGTCATACGATGCGCATTTTCGACCGTGATTTCGTACGGATCATCAATAAAACCCTTTTTGCGTCTGGACGTTATGTTGGCCGGACATTAGCAGCGTCTGACGTCTCCTAATCACGCACACACGCCGCTAGCGGACGCAGCGCACTCTGTACGACAGTACTAGTGGTATCACGTTCTAGAAAAAATGCGTTTACTTGCCGCTTGCATTGCGCGGCCGCACTTTCGTGCGGCCGTACTCCGTATATTACCCTTCATTGGCTGTCATTTGCTGCCACTACGGCCGTGATAAAGTGCGGCTGCAGGTGCGTTCGCACTGCATTCGTCTGACCCTAGCCTAAAAGTAACCCTTATTGTAACCTTTATCCTGAATGTAGCCCTAACCCTAAAAGTAATGCTTACCTTAATTGTAAAACAAGCAGAAATAGTAACTCTCACAGAACCTGAAAATTGGATTACTTTTAAAACTGATACTAATCCTAAAGCCCGTGTCAGACGAACGCAGTGATCACGTCCGTGTTGCTGCACATTTTAATATCCGTCGTAGCATAAAATTATGATCAATAGAGACCCACACACGAAGTACGTCCGCACAGAAGTGCGGACGCACAACGCACATGGCACCGGACGCAATTTAGGCAAGAATGTCAAACCGCTAGGATGGACGCAAAGAGTGCACCACGTCCAAGTAGCTTTGTGTGTGAATGATGGAACATAGTCAGACGGACTGCATTTTTGACGTCCAGCATTTTTGACGGACAAAATGGTTTTTCATATCATGTATCAATTTTTTTAATTTTACGTATTCATTTTATTTCCCATCTACATCAGTCAAAAAAAACATCAGTCAAAAAAACCGGACCGTGTGGTATCTACAGTATCATCAGTCAGAAGTACGTCAGTTGTGCACGGACGCACAGTGTGCTCAGAATGCGTTCGTCTGACATTAGCCTAAATTATGATATAGGGTATAGAGGGAGGTATAGGTGATAATATAGCGAAGGTATAGAGGGAGTAAAAGAGGTGATATAGATGAGTTATGTATATAGAGGGAAATAAGGATGGGGATATAGAGGTTAAAAGGGTAAAAAATGTGCTTCAAATTTTCAGATTTTTAACTGGAAATCTAAAATGCTTCCAAATCTAAAACATCTGGATTTCCAAAACTTCTGAATCGAAACCGAACCCAATTTTTTTTCATGCACATGGCTATATGAACAAAAAAAGTAACATTTTTAGAAAAATACATAAGGGGTTATTCAACAATCGAAGAATTTGCCACTGACGTGCACAGAACAGTGCAATTTCGTGGCAGTTCGTCTATTCACTAACCTGTCAATTTGGCATATAGAAACATATGTCGGCAGATAAGAACCTTTCGACCCATCTAGTCTGCCCAATGATATGGATACCTTCCTTGGATTTATCTTTTGTTTAGGATAGACTTATGCCTATCCCATGCCTACTTAAATTCAATCACTGTTTTAGCCTCTACCACTTCTACTGGAAGGCTGTTCCATGTATCCACCACCCTCTCAGTAAAATAAGAGGGTGTTACTCTGATGTTACTTTTAAACCTTTGCCCCTCTAATCTAAGACTATGTCCTCTTGTTTTGCTACTTTGTTTCCTTTTAAATATACTCCCTTACTCTATGTTGTGGATTCTCTTTACGTATTTAAATGTTTCTATCTTATCTCCTCTGTCTCGTCTTTCTTCCAAGCTATACATGTTAAGATCATTAAGCCTTTCCTGGTAACGTTTCTCCTTCAAGCCGTACACCATTTTAGTAGCCCTTCTCTGAACTCTCTCTAAGGTGTCTATAAGTGAGGTCTCACCAGCAGTGGCGTCACTAGGGTTGGTGTCACCCGGTGTGGTAACTTATGGTGTCACCCCCCCCCCCGAGTTTTACGGAATTTTTTTTAATTACTCTTACTCCTAAATCAGTACACCCATATAACACTGAATGCTCATACACACAGCCGACATTACTGTGAGGTTTATTGCTGTGGAGCTCTCTCATATGCTCACACAAATTTTTGCCAACTGCCAGCAAGTGCGGTGCCTGTTCGAAGGCAGTGAAAGCACACATGGATATATATTGCCCCCAGCAGCTCTGGATATATTGCCCCAGCAGCTCACCCATGGATATATATTGCCCCCAGCTCACATATGGATATATTGCCCCAGCTCACAATTATATATTGCCCCCAGCAGCTCACCCATGGATATATATTGCCCCAGCTCACATATGGATATATTGTGCCTCAGCTCACATATGGATATATTGCCCCAGACCAGCTCACACATTGATATATTGCCCCAGACCAGCTCACACATGGATATATTGCCCCCAGACCAGCTCACACATGGATATTGCCCCAGCTCTTATGATATTGCCCCATCTCTCATGGATATGCCCCCAGCACACATGGATACTGCCCCCAGCACACATGGATATGCCCCAGCTCACATGAATATGCCCCAGCAGCTCTCATGGATATGTCCCAGCAGCTCTCATGGATATGCCCCAGCAGCTCTCATGGATATTGCCCCAGCTCATGGATATGCCCCAGCAGCTCTCATGGATATTGCCCCCAGCTCATGGATATGCCCCAGGAGCTCTCATGGATATTGCCCCAGCTCTCATGGATATGCCCCCAGCACACATGGATACTGCCCCCAGCACACATGGATATTCCCCAGCTCACATGGATATGCCCCACCAGCTCTCATGGATATGCCCCAGCTCCTCTCATGGATATTGCCCCAGCTCATGGATATGCCCCAGGAGCTCTCATGGATATTGCCCCAGCTCATGGATATGCCCCAGCAGCTGTCATGGATAATGCCCCAGCTCCTCTCATGGATATTTCCCCCAGCTCATGGATATGCCCCAGGAGCTCTCATGGATATGCCCCAGCTCCTCTCATGGATATGCCCCAGGAGCTCTCATAGATATGCCCCAGCTCCTCTCATGGATATTGCCCCAGCTGTTCTCATGGATAATGCCCCAGCTCCTCTCATGGATTTTGCCCCAGCTCCTCTCATGGATATGCCCCAGCTCCTCTCATGGATATGCCTCAGCTCCTCTCATGGATAATGCCCCAGCTCCTCTCATGGATTTTTCCCCAGCTCCTCTCATGGATATGCCCCAGGAGATCTCATGGATAATGCCCCAGCTCATGGATATTGCCCAAAGAGCTCTCATGGATATGCCCCAGCTCCTCTCATGGATATTGCCCAAGCTCCTCTCATGGATTTTGCCCCAGCTGCTCTCATGGATATAGAAACATAGAAACATAGAAAAATGTCGGCAGATAAGAACCTTTCGGCCCATCTAGTCTGCCCAATTACATGGATACTTTACCTGGATTTATCTTTTGTTTAGGATAGCCTTATGCCTATCCCATGCCTGCTTAATTCAATTACTGTTTTGGCCTCTACCACTTCAACTGGAAGACTGTTCCATGTATCCACCACCCTCTCAGTAAAATAATGCTTTCTGATGTTACTTTTAAACCTTTGCCCCTCTAATCTAAGACTATGTCCTCTTGTTTTGCTACTTTGTTTCCTTTTAAATATACTCCCTTCCTCTACCTTGTGGATTCCCTTTACGTATTTAAATGTTCTATCATATCTCCTCTGTCTCGTCTTTTTTCCAAGCTGTACATGTTAAGATCATTAAGCCTTTCCTGGTAACTTTTCTCCTTCAAGCCGTACACCATTTTAGTAGCCCTTCTCTGAACTCTCTCTAAGATGTCTATATCCTTCTGGAGATACGGTCTCCAGTACTGCACACAGTACTCCAAGTGAGGTCTCACCAGTGCTCTGTACAGTGGCATGAGCACTTCCCTTTTCCTACTGCTAATACCTCTCCCTACACAACCAAGCATTCTGCTAGCATTTCCTGCTGCTCTATTACATTGACTACTTACCTTTAAGATCCTCTGAAATAATAACCCCTAAATCCCTTTCCTCAGATGTTGAGGTTAGGACTGTATCAAATATTCTATATTCAGCCCTTGGGTTTTTACGTCCCAGGTGCATTATCTTGCACTTATCCACGTTAAAACTCAATTGCCACAGCTCCGACCATTTTTTTAGTTTACCTAAATCATTTGTCATTTGGCTGATCCCTCCAGGAACGTCAACCCTGTTGCAAATCTTTGTGTCATCAGCAAAAAGACATACTTTTCCATTAATACCTTCTGCAATATCACTAATAAAAATATTAAATAGAATGGGTCCAAGTACTGACCCCTGAGGTACCCCACTGGTAACAAGACCTTGCGCCGAATAAACTCCATTTACCACAACCCTCTGTTGCCTGTCACTCAGCCACTGCCTAATCCATTCAACAATATTGGAATCCAAGCTCAAAGATTGCAATTTATTGATAAGCCTTCTATGCGGAACAGTATCAAAAGCCTTACTGAAATCTAAATAAGCAATGTCTACTGCACCACCTGTGTCTATTATTTTTGTTACCCAATCAAAAAAATAAATAAGATTAGTTTGGCATGATCTCCCTGAGGTAAACCCATGTTGTTTCTGATCCTGTAATTTATGTGTTTTTAGATGGTCAACAATCCTTTCCTTTAACATGGTTTCCATTAATTTCCCCACTACTGACGTAAGACTAACTGGCCTATAGTTCCCAGATTCCTCCCTACTACCCTTCTTGTGAATGGGCACAACATTTGCTAATTTCTAATCTTCTGGGACGACTCCCGTTAGCAAGGATTGGTTAAATAAATCTGTTAACGGTTTTGCTATTACATCACTGAGCTCTTTTAATAATTTAGGGTGGATCCCATCAGGCCCCATTGACTTATTTGTCTTTACTTTAGACAGCTGCTGAGAACCTTCCCCTCTGTAAACTGATATGTAATTGTCTCGTTAGTGTTTCCTCCTAACTGAGGTCCCTTTCCTTCCTTTTCTTCTGCAAAGACTGAACAAAAATATTCATTGAGGCAGTCAGCGAGACTTTTATCCTCTTCTACATACCTTCCTTCCTTTGTTTTTAATCTAACTAATCCTTGTTTTACTTTTCTTTTCTCGTTTATGTATCTAAAAAATGTTTTGTCCCCCTTTTTTACTGACTGAGCTATTTTCTCTTCTGTGTGTGCTTTGGAAGCTCTTATAAATTGCTTTGCCTCTTTCTGCCTAATCTTATAGGTTTGCCTATCTTCTTCACTCTGAGTTGTTTTATAATTATTGAATGCTGTCTTTTTGTTCTTCACTATTTTGGCCACTTCTGCAGAGTACCACAGTGGTTTCTTCCCTTTTGCTAACAAGTCGAATGCAATTGCCTGTGGCCTTCAATAATGCTTCCTTTAAATAATCCCATTTCTCCTGGACTCCCTTTAAACTCCTCCAGTCTGATAATGACACCTTCACACAAAGTCTCATTTTAGAAAAATCTGTTTTTTTAAAGTCTAAAACTTTTGTTTTTGTGTGGTGCGGCTCCATCCCTGTTCTTATATTAAACCATACTGACTGGTGATCACTAGATCCCAAATTTTCACCTACAACAACGTCCGATACCAAACCTCCATTTGTGAGTATTAAATCCAATATGGCCTCTTTACGGGTCGGCTCCTCAACTACTTGTGTTAGAGATAATCCCAGTAGGGAGTTTACAATATTTGTACTCCTGGTGCACCCAGCTGTTTTGGTTTTCCAGTTCACATCAGGAAGATTAAAGTCCCCCATGATAATAACTTCCCCCTTCATTGCCATTTTGGCTATTTCCTCAAGCAGCAGATTATCTAGCTCTTCTACTTGTCCAGGGGGTCTATAGATCACACCCACACGAGCTACTGTATGATTGCCAAATGTTAGCGTAACCCAAACTGACTCTATGTTCACCTCGCTCACTTTTATTTGGATCGTTTTTATGTTGTTTTTCACATACAGGGCCACTCCTCCTCCTTTCCTACCTTCTCTGTCTTTTCTATATAAAGAGTACCCCGGTATTGTTATGTCCCAGTTATTTTTCTCACTGAACCATGTCTCAGATACCAAACCTCCATTTGTGAGTATTAAATCTCCTGGTGCACCCAGCTGTTTTGGTTTTCCAGTTCACATCAGGAAGATTAAAGTCCCCCATGATAATAACTTCCCCCTTCATTGCCATTTTGGCTATTTCCTCAAGCAGCAGATTATCTAGCTCTTCTACTTGTCCAGGGGGTCTATAGATCACACCTACACGAGCTACTGTATGATTGCCAAATGTTAGCGTAACCCAAACTGACTCTATGTTCACCTCGCTCACTTTCATTTGGTTCGTTTTTATGTTGTTTTTCACATACAGGGCCACTCCTCCTCCTTTCCTACCTTCTCTGTCTTTTCTATATAAAGAGTACACCGGTATTGTTATGTCCCAGTTATTTTTCTCACTGAACCATGTCTCAGTAACCGCAACTAAATCTACTTTTTCAGCTGCCATCATTGCCTCCAGTTCATTGATTTTATTGACTAAACTGCGAGCATTTATAGACACAACTCTGAGCTTGTCATTTTTTTTCCCCACATGTTGCTTGCACCCTCCGATTTAGTTTTGGGGGACAATCAGGCAGATTGTTTTTTACCCTTTTGTCCCCCCTCCTAGTTTAAATATTTCTTTGCGAAACCTTTGAACTTCTCACTGAGAACATATGTTCCCCTATGAGTAAGATGCAAACCATCTTTTTTATACAGTTCCTTTCTGCTCCAATTAGAGCTATCATGGGACACAAAGCCAAATCCTTGCTCTCGACACCATTCCCGAAGCCACAAATTAAATTCCCTATTGCGCATCTGCCTATCTTGAATGTTATGCACAGGCAAAACTTCAGAGAATGACACAGTGGACGCAATCTGCTGTATTTCACCTCCAAGAACACAAAAATCTTCCTTAATCTCAGAAACCTCATTGCTAGCCAAGTCATTTGTCCCTAGATGGACTAGAACATCCACTTCCCCTTGCTGCTTTGCTTGTTTGACAATATTGAGAATACGTCTCTTGTCTCTACGAGCAGTAGCCCCAGGAAGACATCTCACCAAACCACTACTCTCCAGCTCAACACCTCTTATGATAGAATCACCCAGCAACAATTGCCTTCTATCATGTCCCACCTTTTCCTTATTGTTCTTGGTTGCAGTCCTGCATACCTTAGGCATAGGGGATGGTGGTTCCTCAACTATGGTGTCTGAGCCTACTTCCGTCTCACCACTACACTCTGAAAGTGCCTCAAAAGAATTAAGAAGAGCCACAGACTGTGGGACATGCCTTCTATCCACAACTCTAAGTCTACCAATCCTACAGTAGTCCATCTGCCACTCCTAGGAGGCCTCTGTGGCAGTGGCTTTGTAACAGTCATAGCCATAGCCTGAGTTTGTGTAACAGATAATTTACAAATCTCAGACTTCAAACAGGCAATTTCCTGCTGCAATAAAGAGAGCTGCCTACATATCAGGCACACTCCAAACCTCCAAAAATTGGATCTAAAAACAAATGCATGACAGCTCTTACACTGGACCAAGCCTGCCATTATAAAAGAATGGATTTAAACCAACAAATCTTACCTTTTTGTAGGTTTTCTACCTCCTGTCTAACCTCAGACTACCTCCAGAGTATCTCCAGAAGATCTCCTCTAAGTGCTCACTTTGAAGACTTCACTTAGAAGGCTTCCCAAGCTCAATTAGACCAAGCTAATATTCCACAAGCTTTATATAGTCACCTAAGAACACCTTCCCCAGCAAGGAGTGGACAAGTTTAACCACTTTAGCAAATAGCACGCAATTGATTCCAATTGTATGCTAATCAGTAAGAGGAATGCGTCACCAGCCTAACCTAATTTACACACCAGACCTAACTTAAAACCTTAAAATGAATAGAAAAGATCTGTTTGAAACAAAAATCAAAATCACTCACCAGAAGATCTCCTCTAAGTGCTCACTTTGAAGACTTCACTTAGAAGGCTTCCCAAGCTCAATTAGACCAAGCTAATATTCCACAAGCTTTATGCGGATATGCCCCCAGGCCCCAGTTTACCTCCTGCTGCCGCGTGTTCGGCTCCCTCTGAGCATCCGGTGGCATGGAGCTTGGGCGCTCACCTGGGGGAGCCACGTGACCAGCTGCGATCTCGCGAGAACTCGGCTGGTGACGTGTTTCCCCCAGGCGAGCGCCAAAGCTCCATAGCTTCGGACACTCGCAGGGAGCCGAACACTGCATTGCAGGGTGAGACACCCGCCCTTAGGGTGACGGTGTCACCCTAAGGGCGGGTGTCACCTGGTGCGGGCCGCAGCCCCCACGTTGCGACGCCAGTGCTCACCAGTGCTCTGTACAGTGGCACGAGCACTTCCCTCTTTCTACTGCAGTGCTAATACCTCTCCCTACACAACCAAGCATTCTGCCAGCATTTCCTGCTGCTCTATTACATTGACTACTTACCCGTAGATCCTCTGCAATAATAACCCCTAAATCCCTTTCCTCAGATGTTGAGGTTAGGACTGTATCAAATATTCTATATTCAGTCCTTGGGTTTTTGCGCCGCAGGTGCATTATCTTGCACTTATCCACATTAAAACTCAATTGCCACAGCTCCGACCATTTATTTAGTTTACCTAAATCATTTGTCATTTGGCTGATCCCTTAAGGAACGTCAACCCTGTTGCAAATCTTTTGTGTCATCAGCAAAAATATACACTTTCCATTAATACCTTCTGCAATATCACTAATAAAAATATTAAAGAGAATGGGTCCAAGTACTGACCCCTGAGGTACCCCACTGGTAACAAGACCGTGTGCCGAATAAACTCCATTGACCCTCTGTTGCCTGTCACTCAGCCACTGCCTAATCCATTCAACAATATTGGAATCCAAGCTCAAAGATTGCAATTTATTGATAAGCCTTCTATGCGGAACAGTATCAAAAGCCTTACTGAAATCTAAATAAGCAATGTCTACTGCACCACCTGTGTCTATTATTTTTGTTACCCAATCAAAAAAATCAATAAGATTAGTTTAATGTGATCTCCCTGAGGTAAACCCATGTTGTTGGTAATCTTGTAATCTATGTATTTTTAGATTTTAATCAATCCTTTCCTTTAACCTGGTTTCCCTGAATTTCCGCACTACTGAAGTAAGAGTAACTGGCCTATAGTTCCCCATTTGCTAATTTCCAGTCTTCTGGGACGACTCCCGTTAACAAGGATTGGTTAAATAAATCTGTTATTGGTTTTGCTATTACACCACTGAGCTCTGTTAATAACTTTGGGTGAATCCCATCAGACCCATTGACTTATTTGTCTTTACTTTAGACAGCTGAAGTAAATACTGGCGAATTGACGTGGAAATATGGTGCAGTTCGCTCTTTGCCCTTCTGCCGCAACAAAATTGTCATATAGAGAAGTAATGGTTAAACTATTCAGAGAATGCCGAACTGCACCGAAGTTTTCAGTGATTCAGTTTGACAAGTTTTTACATTGAATCCTATTGGATTCAATGTAAAAAAAATATAGTTTTTAACACTCATTCTTTATTCAACCATTTACTATCTTAATTTTCAGCAAACCGTCTTTTTATTCATTTATTTTTTGGAACACCTTTATGTATTTTTCATATTTTTTTAGATGAAATTTTTGATTCCCTTTTCTTTAAAGATGTTTTTTTTGTAACAGACCGTTTTATTACTTAGACACATTTTAATACATTTTTATT